>ML788157.1:260415-288304 GCA_009831015.1 Picea engelmannii | reverse complement strand
AGACTATCCTTGTATGACGAGGATGGCTTGATGGGATGTTTCACTTTCCATGGAGAATATTGGACCTTTTCTTGAGGACATTGCACTTGGAGAGATAGTGTGGCACCTTTCCATGCATATGATGACACCCTCTGGAGATGGGACGTTACCCCTTGATGATGAGATGTTGCACTAGGAGCATGGACATTTCATCTTTATAATGATTGGACACTTTAATCAAACGTCGGGGCTTCCTTGAGGATGACATGGCACCTTTGATGACGTCACACCCTTTGGAGAGTTTGAGGCACCCTTGGAGATTAAACATTGCACCCTTTCATGGCAACGTTTCACCTTTTGGAGCATCTCTTCCACTTTTTGAGTGAATGGTCCCCTCATTAAGGCCACACATGTGCATCTTGGAGCACTTTTGAGTGGGACGATTTGGTTGTTGAGCTAGTTTACTCCATCTTAGAGGCATTGTTGGGAGTCTTAGAGACCTATCCACTCTTTTATCATGGATTATTTATGTATTGTTGCCTTATATCTAGGGTTTATGAGAGATAAAGGCATTATTTTATGTTTTTAGGGCTTGCATTGTGTGAGAAGGGTGTTAGATCTCTCGTATAAATAAGTGAAGCACTTCTCACTTTCAAATCATTGCTACTTGTGGAGATTTATCACTACTTGTCTACTTCTATTTGTTCTCTATCATGAAGAATGCTATGGATGGTTAACTAGGGTGACTTTTTGGGGGGCTGTGTTTGTGGATCTCTTACTACTTGGATGACATGGAAATTAGGGTTTTAATGGATGAAAAATGTTTTGAGTAAGTGTTCTCTTTTCGTCTTGTGGTTTTGTTTAATCATGCATTTTTAGATTGATGTTGTTTCTCAAGTCGTGGTTCTTCAAACTCTTGGATCATTTTTTAACAAACCCTTCTTGTCAAAATCCTTGGAAGGTTTACTAGTGGAGGAATCTTCTCTTGTATCATCCCCCCAAAATTTTAAGAGGATTGCCTAGGGTTAGTAGTGGACAATCTCTAAGCCTCACCCTAAAATTATCCACTTCATTCTCCCAAAGAAGAATCTATTTTTGACCACATATGCCCAAAATAGTAGGCACTAGTCCTTTTTCTCCATAATAGTCAATCATTATTGTGGAAGTGTACTACTTTGGGGTTAGGGTTAGGGTTTATTTGCTACAAAATTTCATTTTCAGCCATAGAAACCAAGGCGTCTAAGGTGTTTAGGCATACTATTGACCTAAACTCATTGTTTAAACCCTAAATTAATTTTCTAAAGTGTTACTACAGCTATCTAAGTCAAAATTTCTAGGGTTTTAGGGCTGATTTTTTCTGCTGATTTTTCTGATTTTGTTGGTAAATTAAACCCTAATTTAACACAGTATTTAGCCCTATAATTTACTGGATCATTTCATCATCAAAGGGATATCTTTTTACTGCTGAAAATTGACTATTTTACTGCTGTCATAAATTTACTGCTGCTGAAAATTTACTGTTTTACTGCTGTTATACATTTAATACTGCTGAAAATTACCTTTACTGCAGTTGAAAATTATATGTTTTACTGCTGAAATAATCTCTATACTATTAGAGATCATTTATTTTACTGCTGTAATCATTTTCTTATTGATGTTATCACTTTATTTACTGTTGATATCTTACATATTTCTTGCAAGTTTTACCGCATCGTTAGACCTTTTTTCTATTTCTAGTATTTGGGAACCCTACTAAACTCATACTTGACTTGGAAAGCCTTCTCTCCTATAAGCTTGAACACTCCAAATCTGGAAATTATCTTTATCCACCACCTCTTATTTACCTTGCTTATCCTCATCTTAGTGGTAGTGTGCGTAGTCATCCCAAGGGGCCCTAGACTTGATTGTGTCTTGCCGAGGGATTCTTGGAGGCTACTGGGGAAGCCTCCCTTATGTTGATACTATTCCTTCACAAAAAAGAGGGAAGTTGTTTCCTAGGTAACAGTGGCGACATCTTCCATGTTCCACTTATCTTAGTGCCTTGTGAAGGCTTTGCACTAGGTGCTAGATTGTGTGGTAACATGACCTAAGATTACATTATGGTCTTCAGGCAACATGTTGTGATGGCCATTGGATATTTGAATACCTATGTTCTTACTTCACGAGAGGTCTATGAAACAAAGGATAATACGATAGCTAAAATCATAAAGGCAATTAAAGGGCCTAAATGTTCAAGTAGAGTACTTTATGACAAGATCAGTTTTTTTTTAGGGTTGGTGTAAATTCAATTCTCAAGTGTATATAACAACATATGGTTTGAATCCTAAATCAGCACGAAGGCATGCCCATTGGATCCCACATATAGATGATGTAGATGAAAAGAAGGATTCAGTAAAGCTTTATCAAAATTGCATCCTCTTGAAGAGACCAATCTCATTAGAACATAATTTCTATGTTTTGTATTTATTTTGCACTAGTGAAACTCAGGACTCAAACGTAAACCGTGCTTATTAGGTACCCACATTCTCGCCATCGCTTGGAAGGCCCACACTAACCTCTTACGATTTCTTTCCTTTTTCTATGTTGAGGAATAGATCCAGGTCAAATCTGCATAGGATGGTAGAAAAACAATGGCCCAAACAAACTTAGTTGGTTGGTGAATGATGCATGTAAATGACATAATGGCCCAAACAAACCTAGTTGGTTGGCGGATGAAGCATGTAAATGACATCAAAGTATTCAATAGTTAATGGTTTGATTGTTGTCCTAGGTTGCTGATTCCTCTACGTGTAAGAGGAATTGGAGCACATATTATTTTATTCACTTAATGAAAAGGAATAAGCCACTTGCAGATAGAGCAAAAGTTTTAGTCTAAATACTTAGCATCCTACAACTATGGAAATAAACAAAACCGAGCTATTTCCAAGGTCCAACAATTTATCAGGATGTTGCTATAGAGGATGCATTGCAACTTGACGAGGAGGAGGAGATTGCCAACAGAAAATGGATTGTTTAATATCATTAACTTTCCAATGGAGGAGGAAGTGTATTAGTCATTGTCAATAGATGACGATGATGATCTTGATGATGCACCAAATGAGAGCAGTCATGCACTTGATGATTCGACGCTTTCCTATTGCTTTTGGTATTAAAATTTACAAATCTTGTCATTTATGATGTTGCCCTTAGGCACTTTTATACTTTCTCATCCTTAAATCTTACTATAATTTATGAATATGGATTTGAAATTTCAAATTTTAATTTGGCAATGGAAATTATTTTTATGAATATTGATTTGAAATTTCAAATTTTAATTTGGCAACGGAAATTATTTTCATCAATGCATAGCACTGAGATTCAAGTTACAGATTGTATTTTATTGTTTTGTGTCTAAATTAATAGAAATTTAAAATTTGATAAAATAATGATAGATTTTATTTGGAAGTTTTCTTCGCATTTTTGGAAACACGTTTCTTGGTTTCCCTAGGTTGCTTAAGAAGTCTAGCCCAACTTCCCTTACTCTGGACCCCAGCTGATCATGTTTCTAAAAAGCCATTTCCTGCCACTTTAGTTTCGAATGTCCCATACTTGGGAACGCATGGGCAAGATCCCACCAATTTATTATTTTTCTTAAGATTTAATTACTTTAAAAAAATAAGATGCAGCTTTGAAGAGGGCAAAAGAATAGCAGAGTGTGTGCACACGTGTGCCCCCACATATATATTCAACACTAGAAAGGCTAGTCCCAAAGTACTTTTCATTCATTAATAGATAACATAACATAATTTTATTAATGTCCGACTAATGACCACAAAAGTAGGTCAAATAGACTGCTTAGTACAATGATGTCAATACAGTGCAAGAGTACCAAAAGGTCTCCAATAAAAGGTGAGATGGAGAAAGTAAAATACGTAAAGTGCAATAAGGTATAGAAGAGAGTGGGATCTACTCCGATGCATGAAGAACCCTCGACCCCCAGCTCAGAGACATGCTCTGATGATGAGATGTACCATAGGAGAAGATCTGTGGACAAGAGGAACCAGAAGAAAGGACAATAAGTCTGTCATAGAATGGACCTATCTCTCCTACCATCCGAGGCTAAATGAAGAAAGTTGAGTATAGTCGAGTGTCTCGAGGGGGAACTGGTGGGGTGCCTAGATCGTCCACTGCGTTATTCACTGGTAGGTAGACAAATAGACATATATATATATATAAAGGTAAATCCTTGTGTGTTGTCTGATGAGGCTCACAGTTACTAGAGTCCTTCGGCAATGAGTTTTGGTTGGTGTGCTCACTCTTATGAAAAACACTAAAACCCTAGAAATAACAATGTAAACACAAAACAACCATAACTTGAAAGTTTGAACCTTCTACCCCAATGGCTTTACTATTCTTCAATCTAAACATTTTTCTTCTGAAAACACTAAAACCCTAGAAATAACAATGTAAACACAAAACAACCATAACTTGAAAGTTTGAACCTTCGACCCCAATGGCTTTACTATTCTTCAATCTAAACATTTTTTCCCTATGGCTAGCAATGGACCATGATGGTTTGCAACTTGTGGTTTTCAACCCTAAACAACGAAGCCCTATTAACATCCCTGCCTGTAACGGAAATGATTCCAGGTATGGAAGAACCCTAAGGCCTTACCAAAAAAAAGTCAACTATGCACGCAACAAGAAAAGCAAGGTGCATTCTATATCCCAGGTAAGAGGTAGAACTTTAACACTTTGTGCGCGTATTCGTGTGACACTGTCTTCACATAGAAAATTACATTCCAAAGGTTGCTAGACCTTTACTTTTTACAGAAATGGTCTGAAAATAGCCTTTGTTTTTATTGTAAATTCAGTGATTAAATTTTTCAGGGAAATACAGTATTCTTTTATTTTTAGTATGGATGTTTTGTTTTTCAATTGGCATTCATTCACTTTTCTGGCATTGATCAGAAAATGACCAATGGTGGAATTGAATAAATATTGGACACTAGTTATCCGACACCCAAGGCCAGAAATTTTACAGTCATTGCCCTTAAATAGTCTCGGAAAACAATACTTTTCTGGAACTTATGGGAAAAAAAACATATGTGAAGAAAAATAAAAACATGTGAACTGTATAGGTATGTGAACTGTATAGGTATTGAATGGGAAATAATAAAAAGATCCATTTTTTTATATAAAATGCTTCCTTTGACCATTTATATCGTAATGCACATTTCACATTTATTAATAAATAAATACAAAATTAGCAACCACAACCACTAGCGAAAACTTAAATCGGGCTGGTTACAAACCAGAAACGCCCTGTATACCAGTCAGCCCTTTGGGCATACAACGGTAGTAAGAAAAGCTCATAACAAGATGCATAACGCATAAGCAAATGGCCCAATGTCGAGAAGAGACACAAGTCCAGTGTCCTCGGGCAGCAGTGGGTAGGAACCCAGCATCCAGCCAATGGTCGTTGTCCTTGGGAATAAAAACTACTTTACGCGAATAAATAAAGATCTCAAAGAAGGAGGGTCAACGTGCAAACCCCGAACCTCCATGTGGGTAAATATGGTGCAATACCATTGAGGTTGGCACCTTGAGTGTTTACATCTCTCTGGGGCACTTTATGAATTGGATCATGAGTTAAGATGGATGTAGGGTATATGTAGTAAATACCATCTCCATGAACGTGGATGACACGAGAAAAAAGTCTTCCGTGAGTGAATCCACGTGTTCTTGAGCAAACTGCTGACGGTTGTCAGTCCTGAGAAGCTCCGCCAATAGGTCCGTCGATTTCATTTGTCTCTTACTCAACTCTGCAACTCTCTCTGCAGCCCAACATATGCTTCAATTCATCACTGCTACACCACAGAACCCCTTAAAACTTCTAGACTCGTCACTGTGTGTCTTGCACGCTTGCACGATGTCTGCAATTTAGATTTATGAAAAAGGACGAATAGGCCACTTCTAGTTTACCTGATTCCGAAGCTCTGCATTTTGTCCTGGGATGTGAAGTCGCGGATAATCTTAACGCACAGCGAACTTGTGGGTCGAATCCCCAATTGCACCCTGCATCGCATGAAAGCTTATATTAGTATGAACTAGTTTAGAGAAATGATGCCCCTGTGGCAAAGACGAGGATGCCGAAATACAGAAACTCACTCACTTGAATTAGTGCAACTGTGAAAGGGTATGAAATTCAAGTGAGCAGGCGGCTTAATCAGTGCATGACAAACAAACAGGGCCATTGGAGCAAAGCTCTCGCCTCGGCGCCTCGACAACAATTGATTTCTTTTTCCTCGCCTTATCCTCGAACGGGTTGCCAAAAATGAAATTGCGTAATCTCGAAGCTCTGACGCGGGCATATAGCTGCTGTATCCCGTGTATTCCGACAGACGATGCACTGCCTCGTCTTCATAGGTCAGGTTAATGTCCGGTGGGAGTTTACGTCCACGGACCAGGTTCGATCCTCAACCCGTTGGTGCTTGTAGCGTCTTCCCTCTAGTTGGGAAACCGAGAGCGAGATCGACCCTAAACCTTGAAATTGTGTCTTTTGGAACTTCGGTTAGATTGAAACTAGTGAAATGCACGGAAAATGTTATTGTATCAATTCATGTTGCAGCGTTTTATAACCAACTACACAATCCGCAAATATTTTTTTAAGAAGGGTATTATAGTAACTCTTTCTAACCCAAGAATCATGTGTATTGGATTATTCAACCATATATAGTTGTTATTGTTATACCTTTGCATATTTAGGTGGAAGCGGAGAGATAAAATGAAAGAAGAGTATATGATAGCCTCCCCAAATTCCTTTGGAACGAAAGAGATAAAAGGTATAATAGTAGTGTAGTCACTAAATGCTCAAGAAGGATTGAATTTGGAACTAGTCTCCCCATTTATTAGTTGCAATTAGGGTTTGGTGATGAACGTTAGCACTAGAGAGAGAAGTTACAATTTCCATAAGGGGGTTGTATCATTTTCTTTTTCAAAACAATGGTAATGGGAGGAACAAGTTAAATGACAACAAGTGGCAAAATAAGCAAAGGAAAGGGTGAAAAGAGATGAGAACACACAATATGAGGTAACATCCCCAAAATAGAAGATCACGGCTAAAATATAAATGACCATGCTATTATCAACAAGTTCATAGGGATCTCTCCCTCCAAACAAGCACTTACCTGGTTGGTAAATACAAGATGGAAACCCAAGGGCAATGTAGATCTCAAACTCGAGTCTAAGGGAATCTTCATAGAAATTTTCACAAGCACAAACAATAAAGAGAGGATCTTCAAAGAGTGTCCTTGCTTCTTTAACTCAATTGGCATGCATCTTCGATACTGGACAAAGAGGTTAATCCCAAACAGGGAAGACTTTACCCAAGGCCATGTGTGGATTTGCCTTTGTTCACTACCATAAAAGTCCTGGAAAGAGGAAACACACTTGCGAGCTTTGTCAAAATCTCATAAATCACCAAGGAGGTTAAGTACACATCCTACACTCCAATATGTGTTTATATGAATTTATTTGTAGCTCTTCCAAAATCAATCGATATTAGTTTTCAAGATATTGAGTGTGCACAAACCCTTGATTACGAGCATGCACCATTCCAATGTTGGAAGTGCCATGGACATGGTCACTTATTTAGGGATTACCCCCTCAACTTAGTGCACTTGTGGAAATAATGGGGGAGGAAATTGATAAAGAAGGATTCACAAAATTCCAAAGCAAGCATAATTAAGGGAAAAAAATATTAGAAAACAATTGTGAGTGCCACCTTGAAGGATACAAACCATTTACATTCTCTCACATTCGACCCTTAGGAGAAGGAAACAGTACCGATGAAAAAACCCAAAGCAACAGTCATAAGGAGCATAAGAGACAATCCATGGTCAAAACCAAGAAACAACACCTGCTCAAGGGGAGGCTCGCAAGGAGATGGATATTGACCCTAAAAGGAAGAAAATAGAAAACATTGAAGGGGAGGCAACTTAAAGCCAAACGATGTCACAAAATAAGGCAATGCATGGACAATTTGAAACGGAGGAGGAAGAGGAAGGTCAAGAGGAATTGAAGGAGGAAACTAAGGAACAACAGGAGGATGTAAAAACGGTAGAGGTAGATATTTCGACACTTTTAGAAAAATATGGGAAAGGTCACCTAGAGAATTTGATAAGGAGTAGCTACAACATCTTCAACAGGAATTAGGCAAAGGGAAAAGCAAGACAACAACCACAAGCCAAGTATAGGGACAACAACATGGCTTGGGCATAAAAATGAATAACCTTGAACCTCCAAAACCAGGAAGGAAGAGCAAAGGAAAGAATGAAGAACAATGAAACAAAAACTAAGGGAGCTCAATCTGTTAATGTTGGTAGAAATAAGGTACATGTGGAGGGATATATCCTTACCCAACCCTCGATTTAAATGAAAGTAATATCTTGGAATGTGCGTGGGTTTATCATGAAAGGGAAATAAAGGATGTTCAAGAACGAACTAACAAAGGGGAAGCCATAAATCATTGTGATTTAGGAGACCAAGTGTGACAAAGAAGAAATGGTTATGAATACAAAGAAGATTAGGTGGGGTTGTGAAGCCAAGGCAATTAATTTGGAAAGTTTCTCAAGAGTAATGGTTATTTTATGGACCTTGGTAAAGGAAATCCTATGGGATATTACAACGACAAATAGACTCATCACAACAAACTTCAGAGAAATAGGATCTAGGGAAAGTGGGATTATATAATCTAGTGTCTATGGCCCTACCAACCCAACTTTGAAAAATGAGTTTTTAGACTCCATACAAGCCCTAGGAGCAGTGCACCAAAACCCACCTTGGATTGTTGGGGGAGACTTCAATATGATACAACTCTGAATGAGAAATGGGGAGGTAATCATTGGCTCAATGAGGGCAACAAATGCTTCAAATATGTTATTGAAGAGCTATGAATAGTGGACATGCAAACAAGCAACAGATGCCACACTTGGAACAACATAAGGAGTGACCCATTGCAGGTTGCAGATTGCCTTGATCAGTTCCTAGTCTTGGAATCCTACCTAAGATGAGTGACAGACATGGAGGCTAAAATTCTTCCAATTGCGGGATCTAATCATTAGTTGATTGGGACAACCACGGCTTTGCCAAAGCCTCCCCATTTCATCTTAAAAAATTCAAACTAACTCATCTTGATTTTCTGCAACACAAAGTATCAGTGGGAAACGGTTGGAGGAATGACAATCCAAAAGATGTATATTCCAACAAAGATTGAAAAATCTCAACACAAAACTCGAGACCTAGAATATAGAGGCATTTGGAAACATTTTCTACGCCCAACGAGATTAAGAGATGAGGATGGAGGATGCCTAAAGGAGATTATAGTCAAAAGAATCACAATTGAATTAAAAAATCACGGGGCAATTCTACAAGAGGATATGGATAGCAGAGCTACACGAGAGGAGACACTTCGGGGACAACAATCAAGAATTCAGTGGCTGAAGGAGGGTGACAAGAGTACTAGTTTCTTTCATAGTTTAACAATAACCTGAAGAAACCACAATAAAATCTTCTCACTAAAATATATGCAAGGAGAGAGTTAGAGTACCATGGAACCATTGAGAAGGAACAACACTCTTATTGTAGTGACCCACTGATTAAACCAGAGGAAGACCACCCAATGGCAATACTACCATAATTGACAATACTCATTGCCTAGTGATTGAAAAACAAAATCCCTCCCTAGTTGATCATAAATGGATCCAAACCAATGAATGGGGAAGACTTAGTACCTCCAAGTTAATTCGGAAAATAATAAAGGTTAACAAACTATGTAAATCAATGCAATGTAAGTGTTAAATAAGATGAACATGAAAGTGAGAGGGAAAAAATATATAAAAGAAAAATGAATATGAGAGAAGGTCGAGGAAAGGGAAGTGAAGGGACATGGTTGTTGACCTTCCCTTACCCCCCATCTCTCCCTATTTCCTTCTTCACTCTCGTTCTCAAAGGATCTTTTGGCCAAGAGAGGAGGAGGATAGAGAGCCAAGAGTTGCATTGAACCAAAGATTGTCAAAATGAAATAGATTGAGTCCCCATTCGAAGTTGGTTTTCCCATTTGGGTTTCTAGGGTAAATATGATATCCATTATGTCTTGAATTACTCTGAGATTTCTGTGAGATTGTGCTCTATGTAATAATGTTTTAGTTCTGGTTATAATGGTTACCAATGAATAGTGAGAATGTAAACAAGAGGGATATGCGAATAAATTTGTGGACTTTACTTCATTAATGGTTTTCCTTGTCTGATAGAGAGTATAATAACTCTATTGTTACCATTGTATGATGCATTTCCAAACCTGGAGATCGGCAATTGTCATCTCGGAGTCATTTCACCTCTCTAGGAGTTTTTGTTTTCGTTTAATTCGGGTTGTTGGGTGAATTTATATTTCCTACGTGCCCAAAATCCCCTCGCACTTTGTAATCTCAAGTTGATTTTTATCACTTTTGGGTGAATTTTACACTTGTTGGACTGTGATTACATCTCATTGGATGAATTTACTTCTCCCCATGTGAATTCACTTATGTTGGGGTGAATTTATATCTCTTTGGGCATGTTACTTTGTGCTAGGGCATTTTACATTGTGCCTAGGCATTTTACTTCGTGACTGGGCGAGTTCACACACCCTTAGGTATTTCACTTTGTGCCTAGAGAATTTCACACCCGCTTGGGCATTTTATTTCCTACCTAAGTGACTTTATCGACTGCCAGTTGATTCATTTACCTCATAGACTTCTAACATTGATAGTCAATATCTTAATCAATATGGGAATTAATACAAGTAAATCCATGGGTCGCTCATCTATTTATTAACTCCATTTGGGGTGTTGGTCTTGTTTGAATGCACCATCCTATTCATTTCCTCATGATGAGGGTCATTTTAATATCTCGGTGTCCTTGAGTACATATGTATGCATATTCCAATGCTAGGTATCGTGAATGTAGAGGAAGACTTATTTTCCTTTGTAAATGCTAGAGTGATCATATTGGGTGATGGTGTCTTGAGTTAGAGCGTTGAAACAATGAGTTGTTGAATGGACAATGAGTGGTAATGAAACATTGTTTCCTTGGTAAACCTAGATAGAATTTTTGTCATTTAAGTTTGTTCTTTGATATTGAAATACTCACATGTACTAATGTTGGAGCATGATGCTTCTACAACGTTTCTACCTATCTTTATTGTTGGAGCAATTGGGAGTTTATGAGATTGTTCCAATATGTGACAGGAACCAATTGGATGGTGATGCATCGGCTGCCATTCCTTGATTGATGTCATTTAAATTGATGGTTTGCATCCACATGGATATATGTCAAGTGATAGGAAACATTGTTATTTACATGCTTGATGGAGAACAAGGTGCAAGGAATTTGCATGTTAGTATGATGGTGCAAAGTTACATATAGTTTGAATAACGAGGTGATTGCAAAGGTTGCATAGAGAACAAGCCTTGCAGCCAACCCATGAAGAAGAAGACAAGGACCCTTGTACATGGCAGGGAACAAAGGCCTAGTGGCCTTTCTGAAGATAGATCACTCTATACAAGCCTAAGAGTAGAGCATGGAAGAGGCTTTCATAGAGGATCTGTGTTGGTGAAGCAAGTGGGCTACAAGTCCCTCATTTATGGATCATAAGGTATCACATCAGTTGCATCCTTGACCATGACATGGTTTCCAAAACTTTGAAGAGAACGTTGCAAACCTCAACATGGGTAAAGCAAGCAAGGAAAATTTGGAAGACTTAAGGGCCAACAATGCTTAGCTTCGAGAAGAAAAAAGAAGAGAAGGAGTATGTCCAGATTTTCAACAAGAGGATGGCAGAGATGGAGAAGCACATTGAGACATCTCCAAAACTACTTCCATTGCTAAAGAAGAAGTTTGAAGAACGTCAAGACTCCCTCACCATTGTCATGGAAGATTGGGACAAGCATAGAATGCAACTTGTACACTAGGAGGAGAAGGTCATTTAGTTGGATAGCTGGCAAGAGGATAGACTCATGCAGATGATGGCTTAGTTGCAACGAGCTTTGGAAGAGAAGGATGATCCCTTGGAAAAGCTCCAAGTAACTCTCCAAGAGCACTAAGAAGGAAGGCCACCTTCTATTGCTATTGCTGAAGCAAGCGCCATGACCGAGACAACTCTAGTAAGCTCACCTTCCTTAGACTTTTCTCAAGAACATTTGGGTGATTTTGAAAAGCATACCAGAGGCATTGGTTCAAACTATTAAGTCGGATGGGATGTGATGGACACAGATTAAACAAGAGAAGACCATGCATCCCAAGCACCATTGTAGCCACACCATGGGTCAAACATGGAGGCATAGGCTTAAATGGCAGAATGAAAAATACCATGACCTTGAAGACTATATTTGCAAAGGAGAAAGACATGTTAGAGTTGGCCTGCTCATCTAGAGAATGAGAAGATGTATATGAAGGTGGCAACTGACTGCCATCTCATCCTTGTCATGGCAGATCGAAGAAGGGAAGTGATGAGGAGAGCTTGAAGACTCAGCCTACACCTTGACTTGTAATAAGTAGAAAACCAATAAGCCAGGGTAAGAAGAATAAGAACACCAAGAGGTCTTCATCGAACAAAACATCCCTTGTTTGTCATTGTTGCAAGAAGAGAGGCCACAACATTGTGAGTTGTTGGCACTCCAAGGTATGTTCATCATATGAGGAGAAAGGCCATCATGTGGCATCTTGTTGGGGGAAGAAATCCACATGCCAAAGGTTGGATTGCTTTTAGAGGAGGAATGGTGAGAAGACTTCTCTCATCCAACAGTGAACTTAAAGGCATATGGAGAGGAGGAACATGTCAAGCAATCCTTGTAGCAACAACAAGTTTTTCTGCCACCATTGCAAGTTGTGTAGCCATTGGGAAGCAAAGTGTTGGCAACTTCATCCAAAGCTTCACCCCAAAAAACACACATCTAAGAAAACGGTGTGGAGAGTGAAGAAAACATAAGATGAAGAGTTGTCTACATGTCTAATTCAGGGAGAAGAAGTTGTTCAAGGAGATATAACAACACAAGAGCTCGGCCTCAATAAGGAAGCAAGTAGTTGTTTAATGGAAGCAAGAGAGAGCGGAGAAGGAGCTCAAGCATGGGCTAACATCTATTTCATTACAAGTTGGTTGAAGAATGACTCACCAATGGATGGACCATCTTACCAATGACCAAGGCTCCTACAACCAACATGTAGGGGTATGGAAGTCGGTCATTTAATTAACATGGTTGTCAAGAGTTGTTTCCATGGCAGGGATAAATTGATCCTAGCAACTGAATGTAGCCACACTTCCCTTGAGGAGTTGTTATGTGATGGCAATGTGTGTCACACTAAACATAGACCAACATTTGACTTGGCTTCATTAACCGCCAAGATGAATTGTCTATAAGACTGAGAGGGAGATGAGAATGGATGTTGAGTCTAGTGTTTGGATCTAGAGATTTCTTAAAGTTGATAGCCAATGAGTAGACTTTTTCATTGCAGGAATAAGAGAGCTAGAACTAGATCCACAACCATGGCCAAGACTAGAGCTAATAGCCAAAGCTAGAGCCAAAGACAGAGTCGGAGTTGTTTCCAGAAGCCAAAGTCAGAGCCATGTTCCAAAGAAACAACCAAAAGGCACATTGATCTAGATTGGTTTCCTTGAGCTTTTCAAGACTAAAAAGCTTCTTGATGGAGAGGTGTGATCCAAAATGGATCTAAACCAATGAATGGGTAAGACTCAGTGCCTGCAAGTTAATTCAACAAATAATTAAAGTTAGCAAACTATGTAAATCAATTCAATGTATATATTGAACAAGATGAAAATGAAAGTGAGAGAGAAACAAATTTAAAAGTTAAAAGAAACATGAATATGAGAGAAGGTTAAGGAAAGGGGAGTGAAGAGTTGTGGTTGTTGGCCTTCCCTTAACCCCTCAACTCTCCCAATTTCCTCCTTCACTCTTGTTCTCAAAGGGCCTTTTGGTAAGAGAGGAGGAGGACAAAGCCAAGAGTTGCATTGAACCAAAGATTGCCAAAATGAAATAGACTGAGCCCCCATTCGAAGTTGGGGTTCCAAGGTAAATATGATGTCCATTGTATCTTGGATTACTCTAATATTTCTATGAGATTGTGCTCCATGTAGTCATGTGTTAGTTTTGGTTTTAATGGTTGTCCATGAATAGTGATAATGTAAATGAGAGGGACATCTGAATAAACTTGTGGATTTATTTCATTAACGGTTTTCCTTATCCAATAGAGAGTATAACAACTCTATTCTACCACCGTATGGTGTAGTTCCAAACCCAGAGATCGACGATTGTCATCTCGGATCCATTGCACTTCTATAGGAGTTTTTATTTTGGTTTAATTTGGATTGTTGGGTGAATTTCTCTTTCCTATAAGCTAAAAATTTCCCCACACTCTGTAATCTCACTCACCTGGTTGATTTTTATCATTGTTGGGTGAATTCTACACTTGTTGGATTGTGATTACATCTCCCTAAGAGAATTTACTTCTGTCGGGTTGAATTTGTATCTCTCTGGGTGTTTTACTTCGTGCCTATGCGAGTTCACATGCCCATGGGCATTTTACTTCTCACTTGGATGATTTCACACGCCCCTGGGTTTTTTATTTTGTGCCTGATTAACTCCATCGACTACCTATTCATTCATTTATCTAGTATAATTCTAACATTGATTGTCAAGATCTCAATCCACAAGGAAATTAATACAAGTGAATCTGTACGCCACTTATCTCTTTATTGACTCCATTTGGGGTGTTGGTCTTGTTTGAATACACCATCTTGTTCATTTCCTCATGAGGATCATTCAATTTGATGTTGTCCTTGAATACATATGTATGCATATTCCAATGTTGGGTACCATTGATATAGAGGAAGCCTTCCTTTCCTTTGTGAATACTAGAGCGATCTCATTGAGTGACGGTGTCTTGAGTTAAAGCATTGAAATAATGAGTTATTGAATGGACAACGGGTGGCAATGAAACATTGAAATACTCATATGTACTAATGTTGGAGTGTAATTCTTCTACAACAAATATGCTTGTCTTTATTGTTGGAGCAATTTGGAGTTCATGAGACTGCTCCAATCAATGATGGTATCCAAGTGCATGGTGATACATGGGCTACCATTCCTTGATCAATGTCCTTTCAATTGTTGGTTTACATTCACATGGATATATGTTAAGTGTTAGGAAATTTGTTTACTTACATTCTTGTCAGAGAACAAGGTGCAAGGAAGTTGCATGTTAGTTTGATGTGTGCAGAGTTACATGTGGTTTGAAGAACTAGGTTATTGTAAAGGTTGCATAGAGAATAGGCCTTGCAGCTAGCCCAAGAAGAGGAATATAGATATCCTTGTACATGGAAAGGAACAGAGGCCCAATGGCCTTTTTGAAGACAAAACACTCCATACAAGCCTGAGAGCAAAGCTCCAAAGAGACTTATGCAAAGGATTTGTGCTGGTGAAGTAATTGGGCTATAAGTACCTCATTTACGGATAATAAGGTATCAAAGTTGTTGCATCCTTGACCATGACATAGCTCCCAAACCTTCGAAGAGAACATTGTAAACCTTGGCATGGGTAAAGAAAGCAAAGAAAAGTTGGAATACTTAAGGGCCAACAATGCTCAACTTCAAATGACCACTTGAAGGAGTAGGTCCAAATGTTAAACAAGAGGATGGTAGAGATGGAGAAGCACCTTGAGACCTCTGCAAAACTATTGAAATTGCTAAAGAAGAAGTTTGAAGAATGTCGAGACTCCCTCACCATTGTCATGGCAGACTGGGACAAGCATAAAATGCAACTTGTAAACCTATGGGAGAAGGTCATTCAATTGGATAGATGGCAAGAGGATAGGCTCACACAGTTGATGGCTTAACAACAACAAGAGTTTTCAAAGAAGGAAGAGGCATTGGCAAAGCCCCAAGTAGTTGTCCAAGGGCACCAAGAAGCAGGCCCACCTTCTGTTGCTACTGCTAAAGATAGCACCATGATCGAGACAACTCTAGTAAGCTCACTTTCCTTAGACTTTTCTCAATAGCATGTGGGTGATTTTGACAAGCATACTACAGGCATTGGTTCCAAACTGTTAAGGCATACTTTACTATTGGAGTAATTGTAATTTTATGAGACTACTCCAATCAATGATAGGAACCAATTGCACGATGATACACAAGCTACCATTCCTGGATTAATGTCACTTAAATTGTTGGTTTGTATTCGCGTGGATATATGTTAAGTGTTGGGAAATATTGTTACTTACATGCCTGCTAGAGAATGAGGTGTAAGGAAGTTGCATGTTAGATTGATGTGTGCAGAGTTACATGTGCTTTGAACAATGAGGTGATTGCAGAGGTTGCACAATGAACGAGCCTTATAGCCAACCCAAGAAGAAGAAGACATAGATCATTGTACATGGTAGAGAATAGAGGCCTAGTGGCCTTTCTGAAGATAGAGCACTCTATAGAAGCCTAAGAGCATAGCTAAGAAGAGACTTTCGCAAAGGATATGTGTTGGTGAAGCGAGTTGGCTATAAGTCCCTCGTTTATGAATCACTAGTGATAGGAATAACCTTTCAAGATGTGGAGTAAATGATCAATGAGATGACAATGAGGAAGTCCCTTGGCCCTAATGGTTCCAAAATAATCTTCTTCCAATCTTGATGGTTAGTGGTGGGTAAATATGTGTGGAAAGCTGTGGATAATTTTCGAATGTCAAGTGGGGTCCTCCAAGATTTCAATGCAACTTTATTGGCCCTTATCCCAAAAGAAGAAGATGCTAACATATTGGACAAGTTCGTACCCATCTCTACGTGATTTACAAAACCATTAGCAAGTTACTACCAACCCTTTAAAGCCCGTCATGACATATACAACCTCTCCATAACAAGGGGGATACATAGAGGGTCAACATATAGTGGATGGAATCATTATAACACATGAGGCCATCCACTCTCTAAAAACTAGCAAGAAATCAAACATGATGATAAAGCTTGATATGTAGAAGGCTTTTGATCCACTCAATTGGGAAGTCATGGAAAGGATGTTGTTAGCTTTTGGATTACAGCAAGATAAGATAAGCTAGATAAAATTGATGGTATCCTTTTGTTTTTTTTGTTCTTATAAGTGGATCTCCCTCCATTCCTTTCAATCCCTCGTGTGGTAATTAGGCAAGGGGACCCTTTATCTCCCTTCCTCCTCATATTAATTGCAAAATGTCTAGGTTGAATTCTAAGCAGGGCCAAATATCAAGGCACTATGAAAGAAACCTAAATTTCTTCAGTTTTAGAAGTCCTCTCACACCTCCAATTTATATATGACACAATGTTGCAAGGTGATTTGAATTCCAAGGTAGCGATACACATCTGCGGGCGCACACACACACACACGGCTCGGAAAAACCAAGGTAACTCACACATTTTTTCTTTAACACTCACAAAGGTATTCAAAATAATATTGTCCAAATTCTAGGCTTCCAACAAGCCATCTTCCCCTCTAAATACTTAGGTGCCCCCTTGATTGAGAATGCATTTAGAAATCTCCCATGGGAGAAACTTCTTAACAAGATGGAGAAAAAGTTAAACAATTGGACTTTTTGCTTCCTAACTTCGATAGAAAGAGATCTTCTACTTAAATCAATGTTGCAAGCTATGCCTTTATATCTTTTATTGGTGTTGGTAGCTCTTCCCAAGACCATTAAATCCATCAAGGGTCTCCAATGGTCATTTTCTCTTGGGTGGGCTAAAACACGAAAAGATATGGACTTCGGTTGCTTGGCATAAAGCCTACCTCCCCGAGCATCTCGATGTGATAGGAATTCAAGACCTTAAGCATTAATAGGGACAATTTGGTGGAGGTGGTTAAAAGTAAAAAATAAGTTACAAGGCACACTTTGGAGGAAGAAATATGCCCCAAACATTGAAGAAAATGACCTCATAAGAATGAATGACACCCATCCAAGATCAATGATCTGGAACAATGCTTGGATAAATGAAATCTTGTTAAGTAATGGTGTTGTTGGGAATTTTAAAATGGGACCTCAATATTCTTTTAGGATGACTCTTGGTAACAAAAAACAAAGTTGAACACAAACCCCCATCTTTCCATCACTAGGGATACCTTCACTGCAAACCATTGGGGATACCTTCACTGCAAACCATTGGGAGTACCTCAATCAACACAAGAAGAACATGGAGAAGGAATTGGACATTGGTTAGCGAACATGGAAGCCACCAAGTGATTGGCCTAAAAGTATATCCCTAGGGAACATGAAGGGCATAAGAACATCCTAAACGAGAAGAAAATATTGCCAAGAGGAGGAGGATGTCCTCAAATCGGATCAATAGGGAGGAGAAACCTACTCAATCAAAGAGTCTTATGCTTTTGACCCATCCACTCAAAGAGAGAAACAAAAAAAAAAAATATTGAAACAAATACATAATTTTATGCTCTAGCCAAACATTGCAACATTTCTTCAATTGTGAGCAACACAAAATGTCCTTACCTGAGACAAGTTCAAAAAAAGGGGGTTTTAAGGGCCCTTGATTTACCAAATGTGTATGTTTGAAGAGGAAAACATAGAGCATCTACTCAACCACTGTAGCATCTTAGCAACCTTATGGGTTAAGGGGGTGGAACACTTTTGACAATCTGATAGAAACATACATTACATTAATATCAAGTTGGAAAACTAGCAACCCACTACATTTGAGAAATAGATTATGAATAAGACTTGACGATTGTTCCCATGATTTATTTTGTGGGTAGTCTGGAAACATAGAAATTATAGAATCTTTGAGACTCCATGTAGAGAGGTGGGAGAGATTTAGGATAACATTGAAAAAATCCTTCAAGAAACATTCAACGCATCAAATTAGCATGAGGAAAACAAAAAATGCCTACCAAAAAAATATAATAGATTGGGGTTTAAATTAACGATGGGTGTCCCCATGATGCGTGTGGAGGATGTCCCTCAACAACTACAACGTCATGTAGTGGGTGTGCCTTTCCATTTTGTTCGTTTGCCGAGGTAAGTGGCTTGCGTAGTGGTGTGCTACCATGAGAGAAATGTGCCTCGAGATGACTAGATGAAAGTCTCATGTTTTTGGTACTACGACTGATAGGATTAGTCGCCCGACACATATATGTTGTATCATGATGGGCCATGTAGCCCAATTTTGTATACTACAAAAAATTTGAAACTTGAAGATGTATCTTGACTCTTTATCTATATATACATATGGTTTGGCTCATACCTATGAGTCCAAATGATGTGATTGGAATCCATGTTTATGTACATGCATGCGTTTAAATGCTTTATTTAATGACAAAGGCCACTCTAACACATACACAATTAACAACCAATGCATCCTATGTTAATCTACTAGCCTCACCATGAGTGTGCCTATGACAAGGGCCAAGGAGATCTACCTGATAGATGCAAATCAAGCCTCAAGCATGATAAGCACCAAACCGAATAAACCCACGCGCAAGCTAAAAATGCATTATATACAAAGAACTATACATCTTTTGGCTTACATAGAATAAATCCCATTGTGAGGATCTTTCTAAGGATCCCTATTATCATTGATGAACTCATGGGTCGTTGTCAGCATCATGTGGAACACCATGTCGGGGCCACACTACATAAGATCAAATTTCCATGTTACTAAACTGTCAAGAATTACACAAGGACAAATGTGGTGAGCAGTTTCACAAGATATCATAGCTCCTTGATGATGTCCATCAAGACATGGTTGAGGTACAAGATGCATGTCTTCAATGTGATTAAAAATGGAAAAATTGGTGTCAAGTTTCGAAAAAGGATATTCGAAGCGCAAAATGGTCAATATGTAGCATTTCATTAGATGCACTATAAAATGCCCCTTGTGATGAATCCAAGTTCATCGTATTAACCCTCATATGTTCCAAATAAGGAAGAATAAATGATCGATGATACACATCTTCCTTTGGCTTATTGGCTAAAGCCACAAATTCCAAGATGGCATCATTTAAAGGTAGCTCAATATCGAGGATGTCGTGTGAACTTGGAGAGTCAACAACCCAGGTGGGTGGAGTATGCTAATCATATTCCATATCAGGAAGGATTTTCTGACCAATGTTAGTTGATACCGACCAAATTTTCTAAGAGGGAATCTCAACCACAATAAGTAGCATTTGGGCCTCGTAAGACTATACTTCCAAAGGATTTGGTACCACCCAAGGATCTGGAAATTTGAGGGATCCACTAGTAATGGAAGACATCATGCAGATAGAAGCCTAATTTTGAGAAGGGGGTGGCGAGGAAAGGTAAATGTACTCATAAATGAAGAATCCTTACACATCCACATGCCAAAACTTAGATAGTCACTCATAGAATTAGTGACAAATGGCACATTGGTGCCAGTGTTGGTCCTAAGGTTGGGCATGTAGCAAGTTGATCAATAGTCACCATTTTCCCTTGACTAGGAAAGTGAAGAACTCTAAAGATTGATGAGACTATCGTTGTCAATATGTAGAACTGACTAAACCCGAGTAGAAAATTATATTCTAGAGGGGCATCGACCACTTCGACTTCCACCAAAATAGTGTTACTACCTAACTCTATAGCCAATGTGGTAAGGACCCCATGAGGCCAAAACGTATGTCCATCAAATGCCTTAAGCATGGTGTTAGGTGGGTCGAGCTTTGGAGAGTCGATAGCTTTCCAACATGACATGAACATTATGCAAGTGGAGGATCCTTCGTTAACAACAATTCGAAAGATCTTTTTTCCCACATATAATCACCCAGATCTAAAAAGCGATCTGGTGAGAGAGCTTATGCCGACTCTAGTTTGTATCAGATGTAATCACATCTAAATTTGAGGGGTCAACCCATCCTATGGCTGCCACAATGTCTTTTTCTCCATGGGACAGGCTTGCAAAATTCGAGAGCATACATGGCACATGGTGCGTGGGCCAAGTCGTCCACATTACTGTAATTATGGGAAACCCATGCGTTGGGATTATGCTTTGATCTACGAAGAACACCCCTTAGTTGGTGAAGCTCCGTGTCAAGTGGTGGCTTCTCTATATAGAGAGGGCCATCCTGTTGGGAAGAGTGGAACATATTCTTATTCGAAGGACCGCTCTCAAAATTCTCATAATTATGAGCTTGTGTTTGTAAAAGCATTGTCTCGTCACACAAGAACACATGGTCTATTGGGTAAATTATATGCAATACTTTCCAGACATTTAATTATTGACTGGAAGCTTGTAAACTTAGAGGTGAAAGCACATAAAATGGAGGATCATAACATATTCTAATCTAATCTAACAACTAATGCCGACAAAACGTACTTTGAAATGCAACAAATGAACTTCTCATGAGATGAGAAAACCACACTTCAAACCAATCATTCATCAAAATGTCATCAAACAAATCTTAACTTCATACACAAAACAAATTTCAAATATGAGCAGAAATGGAATAACTTTATATGTCATGCATAGATCATCTATGCATGATCATTTCCTCTAGTCTATTCTCATTATGATTTTCAACTTGTAGATGTTAAGGGTTCACACACCAAATTGTCAAGAACACTAACAGAAAACTTGAAAATAGAGGCAATGGATTCCTTTTGTCAAATCCCCTTTTAAGATCCAAGATATAGTCTTTTACTTTCAAAGGATAAATATTCTTGATCCATGTATAAGGTTAAATATGACAATAAGAATTCTACCCACTTGTCAACAAAATAAGGAATGGTGGTCACAAGCTTACTCTAACTGTGTTTTTATTAGTTAGCTAAAAGGATATCAACTCCAATTGATGTTATTAATCGTATGTTGAACCTCTTAGTGAAAGCTTATGAACATAAAATCTAACATCCAATCCACAATCAATACTTTTAATGCAAAGGACATATGGTGGCACTATACTTCTCTTATACAAACAATTTGTTCATACAGAGGTGACTCTGTTTGTCATGCACTACTCAGTATTAATTATATGATACAAATAAGAATGTTGGTTACTGAAAAGCAATGAACAGTCTTTGAGGGTCAAATATCACAAGGCAGCTTAGAGCATTTCCAAAATTGGGTGTCTCTTTGTAAGTGATTGGATCAACCTTTATCAAACTGTGTAAACTGATTGTAAAATTCACGTCAATCAAGAAAACTCAATAAAAGAACATCGAACCATTCAAAAGGGAAAAAGCCTTGTCTCCTGAAAAGTATGCAAATGGCTTTATAAACTAGCTATGGAGGTCACACATTGATAAATCATATCATTCATTAATAAACAATCTCGAGGTTGTCTCTGGGTGAAACCCTTCACACTCAAATCTACAAGTGATAGTCTTATGCTACATGAACATGATTAAAATAAAACAATAACTAGACTTATTGGAGCAAGGTTGTGATAGATATGGGTAATGTAGCACTCGTTTGTCAAGCTTCTTATGTTTATGCTAAAATGGCTCTCATTAGAGCTTTAAATATATTTATGGATCTCAACAAAGGGTTGTAATAACTGTTAACTTCTCAAGTTTGTCCTATTGACATAGTTTCAAATTCTCTCATTTGTATTTAACTTGTTGATCAATCCATTGAGCAGTTAAATGATTTAGAATGACCCATAACTATTTGCATTTACGACAAGAAACTCAACAATATATAACATCAAAACGAATCATGGATTCAAAGTCTGTTCTCTGGAAAACTTAGCAGAGTTAACATACCAACAACATGTCAAACCCTAGATTTAATCTGAAATTAATTATGTAACTCAAATGAAAGGGGTTTCTTTCCATAACAGAGTTGAAGATCTGTAAATTATCACTCATTCACACAAAATGGAAATTGAGACGAACAAAGTTCGCTCACACAAGAATTATCCAAAATACCTGGAATATAACAAAGTAATCCATGTAGGAATAATGTATAAAATACGAATAGATAAGATGATTTACAATTGAGAATGAGGACTCGTTTATATACCCACGCAGGGGTGCCCTTAACCAATAGTCATGTCAATTGAGACATGTCCTTTCATTATTAATAATAATTATTTATTAATTATTTATTATGTTATGGATATCTATTTATATGTATATTTATGTTCATAACATTGCCTTCCCCTTAAAAATGCTTTGTCGTCAAAGCATACTTTATGGAAGACTTATCTCTTGCTCTAACTTGTAATTATTGTCCCATGCTTCTTCATTATTGAGTTTGTGATTATTGAGGACCTGAGACGATGGGATCTTCTAAGCGCTGAGCAGAACTATCGAATTGTAAAGGGGTATGCCCATCCTAATTCGATCTTCTGTGGATTTGGGTTTTTATAAGGTTCTTGGAAAGAACTTGATACATTTCTACTCCCATGCCAACTTGTATTTTGACCCTCACTTGTAGTGGAAGTAATATTCTTTGATATAGCGGTTATTTGTTTATGTTGATACAATGATTGGCTGAAGTATCGACTTTTTTTGAATTAGGATGTCGATAACTCATCCTCGCAACTTGATCTTTACTTCGTATACTGGAAGCTTTTTCTTGATTAACTTTTGTAATTGAGTTTTCTTCATACCCGTGGATTGTTTCTACTTTGACATTTGAAGACCTTTTTACATCAGTTGGATTTGTATCATCTAAGGACTTCTCTAGCTCCACAGGTTCAGTCACTGTCTCTTTATCGACTATTGATGTTTTGCGATCTAGCTCTTATTGTAAAGACTTCTTATCATGATTAAGTCTTTTGATTTGTTCTAGTAAATTATGATTAAGGTTCCTTAGGCATGAGCTTTCTTCCTCTTCTTCGGTTAATTTTTCTGTGAGACCTTGATTTTCTTGTTCCAATTTTTTAAAACACTGCTTCTTCTCCTTGGACTTCGTGATTTTTGCAAGTAGTTTCTGATTATGAATTGTTAGGCGAGAAATCTCTTCATCTTTTTCAATGATGATTTTGTCACATTCTTTTTGTTGATCTTGCAACTTTTGTATTGACTTATGGTTATCTTGAAGGGTCACTTCTGATATGTCCTTAAGGTCTTCTGATGATGGGGATTCTGAAATTGACTTCATTGTAATGTCCTATAATGTGATTTTCTTTTTCTTATAAGAAAATGTCAAAAACTTTCTCCTTGTGTTGAAAATAAAATTACCCAATGTGTCTACCCAAGTTGACCCTAGAATTATATCAACATTGTCTTGATAGATTGATACGACATTGAATTGAGCTATGAATTTGTAATCGCCAATAGATAGTTGTAGATTCTTAATGTCATTTTCAATTATATTTGGCTCTAAAACCATTAATTGGTTTGCCAAGTCAACGTTAATGTGATTTTTCTTAGCGGTCGGGCAAATAATGATGTTGATATTCTTTCCTTGAATAATCCCATTAGCTTTTAATAAGGGATCCACATATTTTTTATAAGTAGGGGGAATCTTCCTCCTTCCATTTTTGAATTGTCCTTTTTATAACTTAAATTGGATTTTGAATTTATTTTTTTTCTTTAGTTACTTAAGTTTAAAATATCCTTTTATATGAGCCTTGAAAATATAATGTATTTTCTTTTTACTTTATTAATACCTTTTTAACTTTACTAATTAATAATCTTATTTTTTTTTTAATTTTATGAATTTTTTTTTTTTTTTAACCACCCCTTTAATAACTTTTAGTAATAATGTCTTTTCACTTCTTTTTTTTCCAAAAAAAATTCCTCAAATTTATATAGTGTATAAATTCTTTTACATATAAAGTAACAACTAACTCTGGACAACTTGCACAAGCAATTGGAACAAAACAGGTCTAAATTCGGCAAGAACGATGACTACCGAAAGAACAACAAGAAGGAGACTGATCAAGACCACCAATGACAAAACCCAATAGCAGATTCAGGACTGTGACAGTACTGTAGAGGCCAACAATCTGCATCATTCAAAGATATTTATAGAAGTGATGGGGCTTTCGAAACCTTTTTCACAGTGGTAGACGGAGAGTCTCCCAATCACTTCAGTGAGGGCCCTCTTTGAGAGAGCATCAACAACATTGTTGAGGGAGCGGGGGACGTGGAGAAAACTGATGTCGGAGAAGCGCCGAGTGAGATCTCTCACTTTTTGCATCCAACCTTCTAAGTGGATGGAGTGGAGCAGACTCTTATTTGTTATCCAGTTAATAATAACACTCGAGTCTCCGTGGATGTGAATGTGGTCGATACCCCATAAGGTAGCGAGAGTGAGCGTGGCCCATAATCCCAAGAGTTCTGCTTTATTATTTGTCCCGGCTCCGCAGTTGATGAACCAATAAGTGCTTCTTGTCGGGTGTGTTTTGAATGTGCCACCAGCACCACAAACCAAGCCACTAGACTGTGCTGCACCGTCAAAAAAGGCATATGTGTGTCCTGCGACCAGATCAATGATAATATCACTGCGTGGGGAGCTTATGTCCGAGGTCGGGTGCCAACGGAAAGAGACCAATATTTTATTGATAACCCTCAGCAAGGAGGGTTTGTCATCCTCAAATAACACACGGTTTCTTTCAAGCCATATTTTCCAGCAGATATGCGCTGCCAGGCTAGGCGGGGTCGCTTTACGGGCTGACCAGAGGGAAAAACAATGAGACATGGAGGGGCCGCACCAAGCAAATGGCAGGGAGAGATGTTTTAACGCTCGGGACCAGACCTCAGAGGTAAAAGGACAATGGATCAGTAAGTGATTGAGGTCCTCGGGCGCTCTTTTGCAGAGTGAGCAGTAACCCGGCCCCTCCCAGCCTCTTCTGCGCAGCGCATCCCAAGTGAGGATTCGTTCTTTGCCAGCAAGCCAGGAGAAAAGCTTCAATTTGAGGGGCACTTTCCAATTCCAGAGTTGTTTGATCCACGACTCTTCAACAGCAGAGATATTCTGGTTCTGAAAGGCTGTGTAAATGTTTTTCATTGTGATAGCGCCAGAAGCATCACCGCCTGCCCACACTAAGACATCGGGATCAGTAGATAAAGATATCCCAGCACTTTTTAAAGCCGAGGTGTAAAGCGTCCACTCCAAGGCCAAAGGATAGCTGAGAGAGAGATCGTTGCTTGACTTCCAATCATCCGACAATGGGGTCGGATGCGGCAAAGCTCTGGCCTGGAATAGAGTTGTAATGCTCTATGACTGTAGATGGAGTCTCAGCGCCGGAGAGAGTAAAGAATGCTCCCCCAGCCCAAGAACCATGTCCCTGCCAATCTGAATTTCCTTACCATCGCCCGGTCTCCATCGAAGCCAATGGAGGATAATCTGAGACGAAGCCACCAGGCCTTTCCAAATAGGAGAGGCACGCTTTAGCTGATGTAAGGGCTTTCGAAGCCAAAGGAGGAGCGGCTTGGAGTCCAAGTATTTGTCAATGATGACTTGATGCCAGATACTATCGTGAGAGACAACTCTCCAGAAATTGCTAGCCAGGAGGGCCACGTTGAAGGTGGAAAGATTTTTAAGGCCCCAACCCCCAGCACTCCGGGGTTGAGAAAGGGTCTTCCAGCTACAGAGATGTAAGCGCCGAGGGTCATCTTGACCACACCACAGGAAGTTGAAATCTAATTAACGCAGGGTGGTAAGTATCCTTGTGGGGACCCTCTCCAACATCATCCAGTAAACAGCCAGGCTTTCGAGAACAGATTTCACCAGGATCAGACGCCCTCCCAAAGACAGCCATTTGTTGCACCAGAAGCCGATTTTTTTTTTAAAGGTGTCCACTAGCCAGCTCCAGTCCTCCGGGGAAGTGCAACCCAGTTTCATCCGGAAGCCTAAGTAAACAAAGCCTTCGCTCAGGTTTTTAAAAGTGAAAGGGATAGAAGCTTTAAGGAGTAGGAGTTCAGATTCTGTAAGTCCCCAGTAGTGAACTGTGGACTTAGATAGGTTGATAGATAGACCTGACACCGAGCTAAAGCGTTGGAGTACCTCAAGAATAATCTGCCATTCCTCCGGATCAGCAATTGACAATAATAGTACATCATCGACATCATCATTGACAATTAATGTTTGTTAATGTATGTCTTTTCACTTATACGTTTTTATACTTTTCCTTTCTCCTCTTAACTTTTAATTTCTCTTTAATAAAAACTTTTTACAATAATTGAATGGACTTTTATATTCCCTTATACCTTTTTAACTTTACCAATTAATAATCTTATTTTTTTTAATTTTATGAATTTTAATTTTATTTTTTTTAACCACTCCTTTAATAACTTTTAATAGTGATGTCTTTCACTTATATTTTTTATACTTTTCCTTTCTCCTCTTAACTTCTAATTTCTCTTTAATAAAGACTTTTTACAATAATTGAATGGACTTTTATATTCCCTTGTGATTGTTGACTTTTTCAATAACCTTGAGATTTTAAACTTCAATAATATAATCTAATTAATTTAGTGCACCACTAAATAACTTGAGTTATATCTTATTTTTCCTTTTGCATACATAACTTCATATGTGCAATTTTTTTATATGTAATCGTTAACTTGGGTTGGGTACATAAACTTTTAATCAATTTAAACCCTTAATAATTAAAATTAAAGGTCACGACTTTCAATTGGAGGTTGGCAACATTCTACTTTGTTATTTGTCCCTCGATTTTATCCTTCAAATATGCATGCACGAAATGATGACCATACCGACAGCCACATGACATAATTAATGAGTACGGTTGTACGGATTCACTGTATGGTATACCACACGACCTTTGATTTTTTAACTTGTTGTATAAATGTTACAAATTCACTGTATGGCTTTTTTTAACTATGTAATTTTTATTGGAACGTACAAAAACCAGTTTTAATTTGACTTGTACGAGATAGTTGCATACAAACTTCAACAATTGCGTCTATGTACGTATAGA
>ML788157.1:239342-250071 GCA_009831015.1 Picea engelmannii | reverse complement strand
TTCCCACCAAATGAGTGTTGCACCTTCCAATCTAAGAAAAGTAAGTTGAATCTTAGTTTCATCATCTTGGATTCTTTGTATCCTACAATACACTTCAATCTGACGAATCCAATTATCCAATTTCTCAGCATTTACCTCTATATTGTACATAGGCAATTCAAACTTAATATCAAGCTTAAGCAAAGGAGTTTGTGGAGGAATTTTACCATGATCTTTTGGAGAATTTAGAGGTGGTTGTGAAATGGTAAAATAAGTGGAAGATGGAGGTGAAGGAGGTGGAGTGTCACCATTTCCGCCATTTCCTTTTGGAGTCTTATAATTGTTATCCTCATTACCTCTTGGAGTATTTGAGCTTTCTCCTTGCAACCTTGCATTCCTTTCTTCAAATAAAACTTTCACCATTTCTTTCATATCATAAAAGGCTTTTCTAAAAGTTTCCTCTTTTGAAGTAGGAATTTCACGAGTCTCCTCATGATCCATACTTGGTGAATTCCTCCTTGAAGCTTGAGGTGAATGTATTTCTCTCCTTCTTGAAAGTTGAGAACCTGACTCTACAATTTGTCCTTCTCCTCTTGTGAGCTTCAACCTTGTAAGCATTAGAAAACAAAACACTAGCAAACAAATCAAACCTTCAAAAACCTTTGCTCTGATACCAACTTGATATGAAAATGATGATGGTTTGTGTATACAAATTGCAAGTGGAAAATGTATGTGTCTTGGGAAATTGGATCAAGTTGCAAGCACATAAAATTATGGAGTTTTTTTACTTAAAATGAACAACAAAAACAATCATAAACAACCATCAAAATAAGCACATAACACAACAAAATGATAAAGGAGTTCACCCCTCTTTTGGGATACATCTCCTGGTCCAACTTCCAATGGATCATTTTCATTGTATGCTCAAAAGTGTTAAAACAATGCTTTAAAATACTCATAATGCAAAATAGATGGCTCCAACGGCTCTAGAATGTCAAAAAACCCCTAGTTGGGCTCTTCCTGCACCCGGAATGGCCAAAAAAATGAAGAAAATACCCTTCCTGGAAGTTTTTCCCCAATACTTGTTGTCTCTTCTCTCCAAAACGCATCCACTGTCGTCCAAGCTCGGCCTCTGCATGCCTTTGTACCAAAAAAACTAGCTCCCACAACCACACATAGTCAGGTGTAATATTGTTGCACTGTTAGCGGATTAGGCGCCTTAACTGTCGGAGGTGTTGGTTGTATGGGCCATGTGGCAAGGGTGTTGGGCTAACCGTCTGCACCCTTCGGCTAGCCCCTCCTCTTAGCGCACTTGTGGTCATATGTTAAGGTGTGGTATAGTATGACCAAGGGCTAGGGCCAAGCCCTGACCCTTTCTCCCTGCCAAACGAAAACATAGGTGAGTTTAAATATAAGATTTGGACTATAGTTGATAAGAACCAATGCAGACAGGTCGGTGGCCCAGCCTACGCAAAGACTTTTCCCATGCCAGAGGTCGCAGGTTCGACCCCCACGAAGCCAAACCATAATTTTTACACAATAAGGTGGATGCCATGTGGCGCCTTGCAATAGGTTCACCTAATCCTCTGCCACATGTCGACCAATGATTGGTCCACGTCACTTGCCTGTCAAATCACTTGCCTAATCAGTAGTCCAGTAACCCTTCCAAGTGTCCATGCTACATCAGTTGTACGATCGTACAAATTGTATAGTTAGATGCCACGTCATCTATATGGATTTACAGTTAAGATATTTTGTGCGTTTGGGAAAATGGACAGAACACCATATCTTCACCATACGGACTCCGTTTGATCCCGTTGAAGTTGCATTGGGATTGTGAGGACAAGATCTACATAATGAAACCATTTTCGAGCAATTTGATTTTTGAGCATTTTTTGATTCCTTGGATCAGGGCGCCTTTGTGTCTTACCACTTCTCCTCCCCCAAGTTGCAACTATAGTTAAATTACACACAAAATAGAGAATTTTTGAAAACAACCTACCTATGAGCTAATCCCTTTAGCACCTCCCCGACAACGACACCAAATTGTTGGGTAAATTATATGCAATAATTTCTATACATTTAATTAGCGATCGAGAGATTGTAAACTTAGAGGTGAAAGCACAGGAAATGCAAGTTCAAAGCATATTCTAATATAATCTAAAAACTAACGCCAACAAAACGTACTTTGAAATGCAACTAACGAACTTCTCACGAGACAAGAAAACCACACTTCAAACCATTCATTCATCACAATGTCATCAAGCAAATCTCAACTTCAACCACAGAATAAATATCAAGTATGAGCAGAAATGGAATAACTTTATATGTCATGCATAGATCTTTGTTCTATGCATGATCGTGTCCTCTGGTCAGTTCTCATTATGATTTTCAACTTGTAGATGTTAAGGCTTCACACACCAAATTATCAAGAACACTAACAAAAAACATGAAAACAGAGGTGATGAATTCCTTTTGTCAAATCCCATTTTAAGATCCAAGATATAGTGTTTTACTTTCAAAGACTAAATATTCAAGATCTATGTATAAGGTTAAATATGACAATAAGAATTCTACCCACTTGTCAACAAAATAAGAAATTGTGGTCACAAGCTTACTCTAACTGTGTTTTTATTAGTTAGCTAAATGGATATCAACTCCAATTGATGTTAATGATCTTATGTTGAACCTCTTAGTGAAAGCTTATGAACATGAAATCTAACATCCGATCCACAATCAATACTTTTAAGGCAAAGGACATATGGTGGCACTCTACTTCTCTTATACAAACAATTTGTTCATACATAGGTGACTCAGTTTGTCATGTACTACTCAATATTAATTATGTGATACAAGTAATAACGTTGGTTACTGAAAATAAATGAACAATCTTTCAGGGTCAATCCTCATAAGACAACTTAGAACATTTCCAAAATTGGGTGTCTCTTCGTAAGTGATTGGATCAACCTTTATCAGACTGTGTAAACTGATTGTAAAATTCACATCAATCAACAAAACTCAATGAAAGAACATCAAACCATTCAATAGGTAAAAAGCCTCATCTCCCGAAATGTATGCAAATCGCTTTATAAACTAGCTCCGGAGGTCACACATTGATAAAGAATATGAATCATTAATAATCAATCTCGATGTTGTCTTTGGGTGAAACCCTTCACACTCAACTTTGCAAGTGATAGTCGTATTCTACAAGAACATGATTAAAATAAAACAATAACCAAACTTATTGGAGCAAGGTTGTGATAGATCTGGGTAATGTAATACTCGCTTGTCAAGCTTCTTATCTTCATCCTAAAATGGCTCTCATTATAGTTTTAAATATATTTTTGGATCTCAGCAAAGGGTTGTAATAATTTTTAACTTCTCAAATATATCCTCACGACATAGTTTCAAACTCTCTCATTTCTATTTAAACTGTTGGTCAATTCTTTGAGTAATTAAACGATTTAGCATGACCCATAACTATTCGTATTTACCACGAGAAACTCAACAATATAAAACATCAAAACGACCAATGGATTCAAAGTTTTTTCTCTGGAAAACTTAGCAGAGTTAACATACCAACAACATGTCAAACCCTAGATTTAATCTGAAATTAATTATGTTACTCAAATGAAAGGGGTTTCTTTTCCAGAACGTAGTTCAAGATCTGTAAATTACCACTCATTCCAGAAAATGGAAATCTTGTAGATACACACACAATTTGCAACTCAATCTTTAAGCTAACCTCTACAATACACTATACAACAAATCTTTTTCTTCGACCTATAATGCCTAATCTTTGTTAGTGATTAAGTTCAACTATAAAACTAAACTTAAATGAAATCTAAAACTAACAAGCATATGAAGGAATTAAAAATATATTAGAAGAAGAGAAAATGAGGCAATGCTTACCAGCTAAGGGGCCCTTCTCATTTGGCCAGCGCTGCCATGAAAACATAGTTCCTTAAACTCTAATCAAAATGCCATGTACATAAGTAATGAACAATGCTTTTATTAATCACATAGACAAAATACAATTCAATGACTTCCTTCCTTCAATTTCCAACCAAATATATTTTAATACATCTCCTCGTATGCGAACATACTAGGATAATGATGATAATAACGAATGACTTATTTGTCTTTTGAGCCTTATTTATACATGAAATCAAGTAGGTATTGGATGAAACCAAATCCGTAAACTCATAAAACAATTTTTACAATTTTTAGAACAAATCACAAAAATATGGGTTTGACTGCAATTTGGCCAGATTGGCGTTGAAGATCTGTCCTTATCTCCTAAAATGTTCCATATTTTGGAAAACCACCTATGAATTATTCAATTTTCCACATTCTTGACAAAACCCGTATTCTAGAATTTTCAGATTCTACCTCATCTGCACGAAAATCGAGGTGAAAGTTGATAGTCTGGAAATTTTGCTAATTCCATGCTATAACATTAATCTCATGCTGGAGGTCCACACGTGCGACCTGGGTGCATTTAGACACACGAGAGAGCATGTCGATGTTTCCCTAGATAAAACCCATGTTCTTGATTTTTGTCCAGAGATGCACTAATAAGCTAAAGCTACAATATTGGGTACGTGAACCACAAGTATAAGAATGATGAACATTATCCTTAAGCTCGGCAAGGACCACTACAAATGTAATAACACTTTGAAGATCATTTGAAGATCACTTGGAGAAGATGCTTGATCTACAACAATTCTTAACATTAACCATCATCAACAAAAATATGATATAATCGCCTTTAATCACTAAAAATATAAAAAAATGGTGTATTAACTGCATGGGATGTAAAGTCGTGAATAATGAAGGTTTGTGGCATAATTAGACGTTTACCATCAATGAAACGCGGGAAATGGTTTAAGAATAATGAATTATGGGGCGGAGAATTATGACAAAAATAGAGCGCAACATGGTTGCTTAAGGATGAACCCCCTTGACGAGGGGTACTTGTCATGCCCCCATGTAGAGGGACAATATTTGATGCAACCATTTGTTGATGTTGTGGAGGGAATGGATTAGTCAACACAACAGGTTGTTCGAAAGATTTCTACTCCGCAAAGTAGTGGTGAATCTCATCCAGTCTTGGACAGTGATGAGTAAGATGATCATCCCTGCAAATCTTGCAGGGAGATTTGTTCCTCTTCTTCTCTTTAGTGCCTCCACTAGTGGTATTTTGAGCTTGTTGAGTCCCTTTCTCATTGTTAGAATTTTTTTTTCTTCTTTTTCTTCCCTCCAGGTTGTTGAGGATTCTTTGATTGCGTGTATTGCAACAAATTGATCTCAAAGGTTTGAGTAGGGATCGTAGTAGTTTGAGCAGTGGGCATAGTAGATGGTGGGTTTGATGAAAGACTTAATTGGCCCACAGATACATTGGAAACATAACTTACCATGCCATCGACATATGGTCCTAGGTTTGGTTTGTGAGGATCATTCAACATACTCATAGTGTGGGGAATGATATCATACAAAGTGCCAAACTAAGAGTAGATTAGATCTAAATGTCGAGCGCGGAGTATAGTTTTCTTCTTGGTCACCGCCTCAGACATAGAAACATCCTTGGCGATGGGAGATAATAGAGACTCCATGAACCAATATGCAAGGAATTGGTCAAGATTCATGGCCCTAATGAGCCTATGTCATTGCCTCCACTTATGGATATGATCAAAAATATGGGTGGTGGTATCCTATCACAAGGACGTTACGAGCTTTGTCCTTGTCTCATACCTAATTGGTAACTAAAAATGCATCGAGAATGCCATGGCCAAGGCAGTAAAGTTATTATAGGAACTTCATTTTAACTCAATGTACCATTTCACGACACTTTCAGTCAAGGTTCATTGGAAAAGATGTAATTGAATACTATCATCCATCAATGAGTTGGATGAACACCAAAGATGGTATGTGATTATGTGTGTCGATGGGTTTTCTCTGGTTTTTTTGTCAAATTTTGGTACATCGGATTATAGTTTCATGGGAATGGTTGGTCATAAAGGGTTGTGTAGGATGGGGTCATTTATCAATCGCAACAAATTTTTCAAGTCTAATGTCATCGATAAAGACAATTGTGTATTGGCAAATGGATTTAGGTAGAATGATGAAGTCACTTCTGAACTAGATGAACCTTGTGGTCCCCCATATTGTAATTTATGGCAACATGAGGATTCCCAAAAGGATTATTTCCCTTGGAGGGATTGCCTCCAAGATGAAAAGAACTCCCAAAAGAATTGATTCTTCTAGATCCATGAATTCCCCCAAGAGGATTGCCCCTAGGGACATAGGCACTCCCAAAAGGGTTACTACTTCCAAGGCCATCAATGCCCCCAAAAGGATTACCCCCAGTGACATAGGCACTCCCAAAAGGATTACTACTCCCAAGATTGTGTGTGATGCTTGTTACCCCCCCCATGCCCAAGGGTAAATACAAAATATCATGTCTCATGTTCCACAATGGAGAACATGATCCCAACCATGATGATGATCAACATGTCCACAGATGGTAGCCCAACAACCCCCTCATTCACCTTTACATCTCCAGGTCAACAAGGGTTGATCACATTCAAGCAACCCAGAGTATGGGAGATGGTAAGCCATCGTCACTATGAGGTATGTTAGTCCTTCTTTTATGCAAAGTGTTGTGCTTAATTTGTCGGGCATGTGGATGAGGATCTTTGGTTGAAGTTGGATAATGGATCGTTGGTTTTGGAAATTGTGTCAGTTGACTTGTTTCACCTTGGTGGTCAAATTTTGTGCCCCAGTGCCTTGTTATCACTGTTCGGGGAAAAGGGGTACTACTGGGGGGCCCTCTCAAATGTAACATTTTGTTCCACTCCATACTTAACACTTTCCATCTTGGATTGTCTCACAGTGTAATAAACTTTGGCAATGGGTCATGGTCCATTCTCTGATTGAGTTTGAACGCAGAGAGGTTGTTTCGCAACTACTATGGAAAGAATAAGAAATTGATGCTAAAGAAAGAAATGAATGATAGTAAAGAGGACCAACAAAATCCAGTAGAAACTGAGCTCTATTGTTGTAGTGCTCACCTTGGTCCAAAAAAATGCATTGTTAATGGCTTGAAACCTTACAAAGGGGACTTGCAAATATAATAAAGTAGGACTTAGAAAAAGGCAAATAAGGGGATTGGAAAAAATAACGCGTAAATATGGGGCAACTCAATAAAAAAGCGCACCCTCCATAAAGGTGCTCATAGAAATGAATTAAGTGACACCATTAGCCATGAAGTAAGCCCCAAAACCATATCATTTTCACACGTACTCTTTTAAGAGTTTTTACTTTCCCTTGTCTCTTGGGACCTATCCCTCTACCTGGGTTATTTTATTTCCTATCCAGGTGGCACACCTAATAGGGTTGGATGAAGGCCTTCCCATACTTAAACTTGGTAACTCACACGGGGTCTTAGGCTAGTATGATGCTTGAAGGGGATACAAAAGTGAATTATCTTACATGGATCATGTCTTAAGTTGCGGCTTAATTTGCATGTTTTAAGCACTAATGTTTCTTATGAACTTTGGCTAACCATGTTTTATACTGTGATTTATTTTGGATGACCCTAATATGGTTCTTTGAGGGACGTCATGGGCTTGTACCCAAGACATTGGGCCTTTATTGCAAGACATGGGCACATGTGATGGAGAGCAATGGATCATCTAATGATTCACCACCCTCAGACAATAGCACTCACATTCTTAGAACCCTGAATGATGGACAAATGGGCTTGGTTTGAGCATATCCAGTCATTGTGGCACACAGATGGGATGGAAGCCCCGTAGGTTGGGCAGAGTACCCCATGGCTTATTTTGCACCAAGGTTAGGGATGTTGCAGTAACAGATAGTTAGAGACAGTGAATAGATGACATGCAACTCCCCATATCCTGGACGTTGGCCTTGGATCCTGAATGCTTGCTCTATTATGGTGATGACATAATCTTCTAGGGTTTGACATGGCTAGGGTTTGATGGATGGATGGGTACCTGAGATGATTTGGCATGACCTTGGGTGAGAAGACACCCCAATGGATTTTGTTTCACCTTAGAGGATGCCACGTGGCCTTTGGAGGCTTTACCTTAGCCTTTGGAGGCATGATGTCACCTTGCCTAACCTTGACATCTCACATGTGTGGGTTGTTATGATTTATTTTTTCACTTTTAGCATTTGTAAAGGTAAAATTAGGGGTTGACCCCACTTGCATTTTGTTGTTGAAAAATTATGTGGATACATATGTGAGGTTAGCCTCATATAAAAAAGCTACTCTCTCTCTCTCTCTCTCTCTCTCTCTCTCTCTCTCTCTATGCTTGGAAAGGTCTCTTGTGGATGGATTTGCTAATTTTGGATAGATATTTCTGCAATTAGCGTTACATTCTCTTGGTTTCTCTGATGAAGTAAATATATTTCTGCAATTTATTTTCATGCTATTAATGCCAATGGTGAAATTGTTATTTGTTGCAAGGAATATTGTTTGGTAAAACACGAAGAAAGGAACATAAGTGCTTCTTCCTCTCACAAGGTTGTATTTGTCCGAAAATTGGTTAATAGTCGTTGCTAAGGTTAGGACCCTAAAGCACCTTAGGACCCTAAAGCCTTAAAGTGCTAGCACTTTAGGATTTTAGCCCTAGATTTTTTTTTATCTTTGACCTAATTGAAGCTACAATAAGTAAGGAACAACTTCCAAAGCCCAAATGTGCTTGCACCATAAAAGGTCTTCTCCTCAAGATCTAAGAATTGTTGATTTTCCAACAGATTCAACCTTTGGTATGCATTAATACCATGTTGATCTTTTACCTCTCTACTCAACACTCGACAATTAGCTCAAAATAAAATCACTTTATCTACTAAAAGAACAGTTGAGTAATCAACTAAACATACAGTGGAAACCTCAACAAGGAAACCAAATAAAACATACATAAACACCAATACTTTCGGGTATAAACCCCTGGAAAAACCCCAAAGGGAAAACCAGTCCAATGATGCTTTTATTAAGGTCAAATCAGGGCTCTAGTAACATGGAAAATGGCTCTATGAGATAATTATACACTGCAGACAAACCTAGCAACTCATGTGTTGTTGTACGACCCTATATCAACACGTTTCCTAAGGCATACACGATTCAGGCCTTCGTCAACCACATATATACACGACTATCTACACTATGAATCTTGTATGTGTATGCAAAACCCATACGACAAGCTCCATACGATCCTATATTTCCATGTGGCTTTTGTCGACTGAAACCCACATGCGACTACCTATGATCTCTCTCCCCCTTGACCTGTATGACCTCTAGATGGAAGTCCTTCTCTACCTATCCATGATCTTGAATCACAGTCCTCTGTGATCCAACCCACTGATCAACACTTGCATGAAATATCTTCACCCAACCTATGAGATATCATCACTCTAGTGTAAGCAAAAGTCCTTCTTTGCTCCTACACTCCTCACACTAGCAAAACTCATTCTTTGTTATCCTCGACCTTGGTCTCTCACCAAAGTCTCTCGACCTCGACCTCTTGTCAAAATTGTTTGACTTTGATCTCCTATCAAAAGTAACCCACAAGTGTATCTCACACAAGTTCGGACTATGTTGACTCCCTCAACAGAAGTCTCTCAACCTCGACCTCTTGTCAAAAGTAATTTCTCATTTACCCTGGCCTTGCTTTTATAATCATGAGATGCAATCTATTTCTAATCTTCAAAGTGATCTATCGTTGAGATTACTTCTCACACTCTCTTGAGATTTACATTACATGTTGCATGGTATGCATGTTCCTTAAATAACTCAATTACTAATGAAAACACATTTACTTTAATTAATTCATTTTAACTAAAGTAAACTCACACTGGGCTTTCAATGACTTCCACATGCTAGGCACAAGCAAATGTGGAAGTACCTATCTGATGCTACCACAAACATTGACACTCCCTCTTAGCGAGGAAGGTACTTCTCCCACCTGGAGTTGGCTTTATCTTCGCTATCAAATCTACTACAATGCCTACTCTGCAATATATCTAATTGGTTTCTCCCTCTAACACAGAAGTTATCCCTGGCATGATGGTCTAACCTATATTTGAAGACTTATTGCCTATGAACATGCTCCTAGAAGTCTCCTACTCTTAAGCATTGTGTATGGCCATCTTGTACCACGACTCCTTATTGATAGACTTGGAAGGTTGTTCCTTCCCACATGAACCTGAAGGATGACTCCCTTTGAGTTGCTCAACCTTCGAAGCTACTTGCTCCTTGTTCTTTGCCACTCTGATACTTGCCACTACTCGCATAGGCTGGCCCTTTAGCCTATACAAGTTGCTCTCTCTACTCCAAAGATCACTTCCTTGTTTGAGTTAGATCCTCTGGGCATGATGAGTGCCTATCCATCTCAGAATAATACCTCATAGCTCTTCTTCTCAAACACTAAGAATGAGATCACACTCCTCTTGAGTTCTGGCACCCATAGCACATCATGCACTCTAAAAAAACCTCTTAACTCTATCTGAAATGGCACTATTCCAGATCCCTTCACTGCATGCTTGGTCCCCATAACAAGTTTCACATGCATCTATGAGTCAAGGTTTGTGAAGCTCTCAACACCTTTCGTGCTCCTGTCATATGACACGTTGCTCCACTATCTATCAACCATGCACCATCTGATATAGTGCCCAAGGAAGTGTATGAAACAAGTAAGAACTCTATTTGTTCAAACTTCTT
>ML788157.1:203862-219623 GCA_009831015.1 Picea engelmannii | reverse complement strand
AGGAATGCCAAAAAACCTAGACATCCAAAAACCTAACTCTAGGAGATGAAGCGCCAAAAGTCATGTGGGTCCCGTTTGGGTAAGTTAGTACATTAACTTCCCAGGGTCGTAACTTTTGCATACGATCTCTGTTTTAGGCATGTGATAGCTTGTTGGAAAGGTATCGTCGAGGAGATTCATTTTGAGGATTTAATCATGCCTTTGGATATCATTGAGAACCTCGATCTCAAAAAACCTTCATTTGGGCCCTCAAAATGGCCCCGGAAGTTAAAACCTGCTAAAAATAGTAAATTGCCAAAATTGCCAAAAAATTGTTTTGAGCCATTTGGAAAAGGTGGGTGGCCACCGATATCCACCTGGATCACCTAGTCCTTGTAAGTAATACTTTCCAATTGAGAGAATATTTTGAGGCTATAAACCCCCGGGTGAAATTCCCAACTATCTTGTCTTAGCCAGGCAAGATCTGTAAATGATTGAGTAAGGTAATTCATACATTTTCCTAAACATTTATTTGGCATAGCCATCGGGTTCTTGTCAAATCTACGACCAACCATGCCAATATCATCAAGAAGTATGGGCTTTTCCTATTCAAGGAATATGTTACTACCACCCTGTGGCACGTATCCCCTCCCTTGAACCTAGCGCCTGCTACTCGTCCTTTACCAAAATTTAAAGAGCATCTACCTAGGTTTTCTGGAAATAATACCGTCACTACAAATGAACACTTGGTAGCATTCTCTAAAGCCTGTCACAATATAGGAGCTAATGATAATGATACCAACATGCACCTATTTTTCAACTCTCTCGAAGGGAAAACAATGACATATTTTTTCAATCTCCCCCCAAAAATCCTTTCCACTTGGGAAGAGTTAGTTTACTAGTTTAAGTCCACTTATGGGCAGTCTAAAAATAATAACATTGTGTACAAGGACAGTGAGACTATTAAGTATTTCAACCTTCATTTCACCAAGTTGTATAATCAAATTCCCGAACTTATTCACCCTTAGAACCAAGTTGCTTTTATGCATTACTATGATGCTCTACCTTCCCCTTATCGACATAGGCTTGAAGAAAAGGCTATTGATAAGCTTGGTTCTGCCCTGCATACTTGTCTAGAATATGAAGAACAACTAGAAAGAACAGGTCCCCCCAAGGGGGACTTGGTCAAACAAACGGACATGTATGCCCTCCTACAACTTGTACAAGATATGAACAATCAGATGATAGCATACGAGCGAAATGGAAATGTCCCTTCGCTTAATCATGCGGCATCATCTTCTTCTTCACCACCTCTTTGGAATAATAATGAAAACAACTTTTATCCCAAAGCCATCATGTCTCGCAGTTGGTGTAACTTTTGTGAGGAAAATCACGAGGAAAGTACTTGTGAGGTAAAAAAGAGTGCGAGAGATAAAATCTTTGGCAAAAATCTTGAAACCACTATTGTTGTTCTATATTGGGCAGAACTGAAAGATGTCATGATCATAAACACCAGGAATAAATCCTATGCTTCAAAAGAAAAATATGATCCCCCTCGTACTTGTTCTAGTTCAAGCTCATCTTCACAAGCTGCGATTGTACAGGATACCAAGAATCCTGACAGTAAGGGAGTTTCCTCCCCTCTTCCCTCTTTCAAATATAACATTCTGAACCAATTGGCTAATATCAAGGCTGATGCTACTCTTCTGGACATGGTTGTTGTCCCTGAACAACAAAAGCATCTCAAAAATTTTCTAGAAGGGAAAGCTTCCACCATAGCCAATCTTTCTGAAGAGGCTAAAGAAGAAGATTTTTTTGTAAATAAAGTAGGTGTAAATAATTTTAGACACCCTGTAAAAGACCCTCCATTTTTCATTTCTATAAAAATTATCTATAAAATATTCCATTGTTGCCTAATTGACAGCGGTTTGAGCCCAAGCGTAATGTCTAAAATTATTTTGGAAGAGCTAGGCTTACCATGTACTAATGAGAATTCTAGAAGCATGCTCTCATATAATATTCCACAATAGTCGACTATAGGTGAAATCAAAGACGTGACTTAGGTACTGTGCGTGCATCTTGAAATAAGGACAACCCTCAACATCCAGGTAATTGACATGACAATAAGTAACTATTCTATCATCTTAGGAAGAGATTGGCAAGCCTTCACAGGTGGTTATCTTTCTCTTGACGGAACACACTTATGTGTTCCTTGGAATGGAAATAATAGCATAGTCCCGAGGGAAGGAAGAATCTCACCATACATAGAGAGTATCCCAAAACCTAATGTAAACTATGTCGAGGAAGACTTAGGAGTGTACTCTATCTTTGCGGATGAGGGTGACACTGTCCCGGAACAAATTGACCTAGAGGATGGTATGTGGCACATGCGCTTCAATGGCTCATGCTCCAACGAAGGTAATGGAGCTGGCATTATCTTATACTCACATGTAGGTAAAATTCACAATCTTTTTTACAGACTCGAATTTTCTTTTACGAATAATGTTACCGAGTTTAAAGCATTATTGCTAGGCATTGAAAATGCTTATAATTTGGGTTGTGCACACCTTAGAGTTTTTGTGGACTCTAAACTTATTGTGAACCTTGTACGTAAAATATATCCTCCTAGCAATAAGTTGATGAAACGCTACACCCAAGTTGTTTGGATGCTTATCTTGAACTTATTATCATTTAACATCACTCATGTTAAAAGGGAACTTAATTCAATGGCTGACGGGTTAGTTATATTTGCAGCGTCTCCTACTCAACAACTTCTGCCTCAAAGACCCGATTGTACTTTTCAATCTTTATATCGTTCTCATATTCATGACAATGTAGAGTCATGGTAGGTCTTCCCTAGCGATGAAGGCATCTGTGCTTTCATACAAAATGAACCATTTAAGCCCAAGGAGATTATATCCATGGAAAACAACAAAATTCTGAAAGGCTTGACTCCTCTAGAAAGTTCATTTTCATTGAGTGATGTAGGCAACGAAGAAACACATAAACAAGAGGAGTCAAAAAGGAAGTGGGTGAAACCATTTCCTTAAACATTGGAACACCCGATTCCCCCAAGAATGTTAAGATAGGTGCCCAATGTACTGATGAAGAAAAGATGAAATTCACTAATTTACTTCGTGAATTTCAAGATGTTTTTGCTTGGTCATGTGAGGATCTTCATGGTTTTGATCCTGCTCTCATACAACATGCCATTCCTATCAAGGAAGGGATAAAACCAATTAGGCAAAAACAAAGACCCATTAACCCTACACTTGAAGCTATTATTAGGAAGGAGTTGGAAAAACTTTTTAAAGCTGGTATAATTTTCCCGTTTAAGTATTCAGAGTGGGTCTCAAATTTGGTTCCCGTACAAAACACAACTGGTCATATCCGATTGTGCGTTGATTTCTATGCATTGAACAAAGCAAGCGTAAAATACCAATTTCCTCTCCCTAACATGGAAATGATTTTGCAACAACTTTCAGGGTCACAAATGATGTCCTTTCTTGATGGTTTTTCTGGTTATAATCAAATCAAGGTAAAAAGGATTGATAAATACAAAACCAATTTCACTACATGTTGGGGTACATTTTCTTATGAATGCATGCCTTTTGGCTTATCTAATGCAGGTGCCACTTTCCAAAGAGCTATGTATATAGCTTTTGACGATCTGATTGGTAAGATTATCTAGGTTTATCTTGATGACTTGACTGTTTATTCAAAAAACCACTTGGATCATTTTGGTCATCTTAGAAAAGTTCTCATGCGATGCAGGAAGTTTGTTATTTCTTTAAATCCTTCTAAATCTATTTTTGGCATTACCAAAGGCAATCTCCTTGGGCATATTGTTTCAGATTCAAGAATAAGCATAGATCCCGAAAGGATCATTGCTATTCTGAACCTTCTTGCCCCCACTTCCAAAAAATATGTTCAAGCCTTTATGGGCATTATCAACTTTGTCCGTAGATTTGTTCCTGATTTTTCTTTAATGGTCAAACCAATTCACAATCTTCTTAAGCAACATCGCTCCTTTTCTTGGACTGAAGACGTCGAAAATTCTTTCGCAAGGATCAAGAAAGCAATTAGTTCCACACCAGTTTTGGCAAAACCGAACTTTGAGAAAGATTTTATCATATACGCTAATGCCACTAAGGAAGCAGTCTCTGCTATTCTCCTACAATGTGATGACCAGAATAATGAAAAACCAGTAGCTTACATGAGTCAAAGCTTATCAGATGATGAATTTAAATATTCTTATATCGAAAAACATGCTTTTTCTCTAGTTAAAGTTGTGGAGAAATTTCACCATTTTATTCTAGGCAAGCACACACAGGTAAAATTCCCTTTGCATGCTGTCAAGTTTTTGCTTTCACAGACATATCTTTCAGGAAAGATTGCACATTGGCTTGCCAAGATTCAAGAGCATGATTTAGCCATCATGACTTCGAAAACAATTAAGGGACGAGACTTAGCCCTTCACTTGGCTCAACATGCTGAAGCAAGTGAAGAAATTGACGAACAAGATAATCCTCTTTCAACATTATTTTACATTGAGAGTCAAACCCTTCCCATAGTTGAACATCCCTGGTATAAAAATCTGGTGTATTACTTGCTATATCATAAATGCCAATATGATTTAGATACTCATCAAAAGAGAAGGCTCCATCTTGAATCTTCCAGATACATTATTTTAGGAGACTTTTTGTTAGGAAGATATGTCGATTCAATATTACTTCGATGTGTAGATAGTGAGGAAGAACAAAAATTGTTACATGAAACTCATGGATCTTCAGATTTTTTTATTCACGTGGGTGGTCACTTTTCTGTGAAAACAACTACTTTTAAAATCATTAGAAAAGGTTATTATTGGCCCTCAATTTTTCGAGATTCTTATAACTTTTTGAAATTTTGTGACAAGTGCTAGAAATTCGTTGGGAAAGAATGCCTTTCTACCATGCCTTTGCAACCTGTCCTCCCTGATTTTTCTTTTTTGAAATGGGGTCTGGACTTTATCAGTCCTATTAACCCTCCATCTTCAGTAGGGCTTATTTTTATCTTGACAACCACAAATTATTTCACTAACTGGACTGAAGTTGTCCCACTAAAACACTCATAGGATGAATAGGTTATTTCTTTCCTTGAAACTAATATTTTCTCCAGATTCAACATTCATTTAAAAATTATTACAGACAATGGTCCCACTTTCATTTTCGCTAAGCTAACTCAATTTCTACCTACGCTGTAAGTCAAACATTTTACCTCATCAACTTATTACCCTCAAGGAAATGGGCAAGTCGAGTCTACTAATAAAAATCTGGTTAGGATCATCAAGAGGCTCGTTGAAGATAAGCCTCATCAATGACATACTCTCCTCACTTACGCCCTTTGGGCAGATCGCACTACTACCAAGGTAAGCATAGGTTGCACTCCTTTCCAACTTGTTTATGGCCAAGAAGCTATTTTTTCAACTGAACTGGAACTTTCTTCTCTATGGCTGATGCTACATATCGAAGAATTAAATTCTTCTAATGTCCCTCAAAGGATAAATGTGTTGTTAGCTTTAGAGTAACAAAGAATGTTTGCCTTGGAAAACATAAAGAGATGACAACAAACCCTGAAGAAATATTTCAACAAAAGCGCAAAAGTTGCCAGGTTTAAAGTAAATAAGAAAGTCTTGCTTTGGGATTTAGCCCATGTTGACAGAGGAAGACATTCGAAGTTTCAAAAACTATGGTTGGGTCCTTTTAAAATCGCTTTTGTCCTAGGCGCAAATTCTTATCTCCTAAAGGACTTAGAAGAGCGATTATTTTCCTATAGTACCAACAGTTCCCACTTGAAACACTATGTGCAACCAGTTTGAAGATTGAACATTGCATGAAAGTCACTGTTGTATTATAGTTTTTTGTTTCACTATTTTTATTTTGCCTTGTTGTTTCTATTTTTCTATTGTTTTGTTTCCGATGTTTTTCTTTTATTGTTTTCCTTTTTTTTTATCAGAAATAAACTTTGGATTAGTTTCACCACAAAGATGTTATTCTGTAAGTATTGTTGGTCAATAATAATCAAGTTACACAACTGTCATGATGTCCCCCTTGTAGACATCACTGGAATTGATTTCTGCTTCCACTACTGTTGTTAGATAGATAATTGGATTTTCATCCCTACTTTTTTCTTTCCCTTTCTTCCCCCCACCCTGAGATTCAAAAGACCACACCAAGAATTTTTTTGCTTAAAAAAATAAACACTATCACTGTGACCAATCGAATGTTATGCATACAGGAAAAAAAACCCTCATACGTAACACTTTTCATGAGCTATTCTCAAAGTCCTGGATCATTTATTTCCCTTAAACTGCCTCACTCCCCCTATTGCATAATCATTCTAGTAACTAATTCTTTGATCTACGGTTCACCTGGTCTGCGAAACCAAACATTTTGAGTTCTTAATATGTTAGAAACAAATTTCCCCGTGGAGTCGCCAGTTTGTTGATGCTTAAAAATACAACGATGAATACTATGCTCAGAAATGATTGCTAAGCTTTATTATTTATCTATATTAATAATATACTAGTAGGTGGGACCCCCTTGTTCTACTCATTGGAATATGGTGGATAAACAACACTTTTATCTTTTTGTCTATGTGATGGTAGCAACACAGTTTTCTATAGTTCATTTGTTTCAAATCACGGTTTAAAATGTTTATGGTAATATGTGGTGGTTTGGTGATTAAAACATGGAACTAAATGGTTTGGATGATCCCTCATAAAATATGATAATGCTGCCCTTTTTGGATGAAAGAGTTATACTCCAAGTTTTAAAGTTGTGCATTGTTCATGGTGAAGGTTGGATGATCATGACCCTTGCTATTATGGTTATGTGCATTGTTTGAATTGCATTGTGGGTTGTGTTCCTAGCACATTGTCATTTGAAGGAATTCAATATTGGCAAGGGGTGGCACACCTTGGACTATCACGCACTTTGCAAAAGTAATATGGCAATTTTGGGGTTTTAGTTCCCTAATGGTTTGAATGTAGTGCTATGGTGAATTGGCTAGTGGGCTTGGCTCGTACTAAAAATTCAATGAAGTCTGAAGGGAGAAGCGATGTGCAGTAAATGCACGTTAGTCAAACTCCCCTCGAGCCAGTCATTCTTGAATTTTTTGGCCCTGGTAGTTGTTGCTGCTTCGCCTTGCTCGGTCGTGGAGGAGGTATACAGTCTTGGTTTTCTCCCTGCATAGACTTTTCCAGGTATGGGTTTTCTTACTTTTCCATTCATGAGAATTACTCTGCCCTTTGAATCAAATTTTGGCTTTGGTTGCTCGTGGTCTGTGTGATTCTCAAGTTGTTATGATGTTTTGGAACTAAGTGTTTTGGTTGCATTTTTGCCTTCTTGTGGTGGTCGTTCTGGGGATGTTGGCTTTTAAAAGTTGGTCACGTTGTCCTTGCTATGTGTAATTGTTCACTGGAATTATTGAGTAAAGATTGAAGTGGAGCTCACTTGGTCGTGGATTAGTTTTCAGGTATGGCTTCTTTGTGGAAGTTGGTTATCACAATATGACTAAACTTTGGGCTTTGCGAATGCCCCACCTATATCTTGACGTTACTGGTCTCCGTCACTAAGTATGCCCAAGCCATGTTCGACTCTGTGGTTTTTTATGTGAACTGCGATGGAAGGTTGAAGCATTTTTTGCCTTGTCTTGGTAGAAACCTCAGTTGTTAGCTTACTTGATATGACCCCACCGTCACTGTTGCCTGGTAAATATTACACAATATGAAGACAATGCTACCCAAAAATTGATGAAAGCACTATTCATGCTTTTTGGTCAGGCACGGGTTATGTTTGGTTGCTCATTACACAGTGTTGTTTAAAGAGGTTGGCTTCATTTGTTTTTCTGTTGAAAGTTGCGGTCTATTGTTTTGAAAGCCATACAGTCGAGATAAATATTGCATGTTATTGTTTTTTGGTAGATTATGATATGGCACCTATGGAATGAGTTGTCTGAGCCATTCAAATGCCAAACTCTCTGGTTGAATCACATGTTGTCTCTTCCACTTGCTATCTTAAACCCTGAATGTTACATTGAGATTGTATTTACTCTAGTTTGAGGTTGATGGGAGCAATGTGCGTGCTCAGTTACTTGGGCATGATTTTGTTGGGTCCCTTGTTTGGTAATCCTGGAAGAGATCTGTTCCCACCTATCCATTTGAATCTTGTAATAAAAGTATTGAATGTTATTGTTGGTTCAATCATTATGTTGATTGTCTAAACGAGACACTTGTGTTCAAAATGTTTGAGGCCCGAATAAGAGTGATAACTTCGAGAATGATTGCATTGAATAGTGGTTAAATAATTGATCTATATGTGTTGATTTTCAACACTATACGTATTCTTGTTGGTTTTAAAGGATTAAGTATCATAGTCAATATTATGTTCGTGGCTCAAAGGCTATTGTGGTTCCCTATAGCGATTACAATGTTGTTCGTTATGACTGTCATATAATGATAATGTGGATACAATGGTTACTGTGACTAAATATTCTCGGGCATATATATTATTGTGTAAATAGTTTGGAAACCAGCAAGCAAGTTTGTCAAAGAAAATACCAGTTTGGATTATTGTTTCGGAAAAGGAACACTTGTTAAACTTTGAAATTCTGGACAAAGATATGTTTTGGTTGCATTTAAGGTAGCATGTTATGATTTGTTTTCAATTGAACAGTATCCATATTTATTCCCTATCATTCTATCATTTTTCGCTAATTACATTCCCCTCACAATCCTGATCTCACTTATTGCATCCCTGTTCCGTGATACAAATTTAAAAGGAAAAGTTTGTGTAGAAGCGACAAAGGGATAACATATAAAGGGACGGTGATTGATATTTTTATATTTTTATACATAGTTACATTGTTGGTTAATTGACTGAACAATATTTGTATATTGATCCCCTATCATTATACCACTTTTCGCTAATTACACTCCCTCCATACTTCCCATGAACCCTATCACCCTTTGTTCACTTGACAATTAACGAATCGTTTGTTATGGATGGATTTACATGTATCTCATGTCATTTTTTGAGCCAGTTTTCATTCATGTAAGCAAAGTGTCATGTATGGTTTATGATGAGCTTCATTACTGACAAATTGTTGCTACAGGATCAACATTTTCAATAGAGGCAGAAATGGACGAAATAATAGAGGAAGGGGGAATTGGAACTGAGGCCATAGGAGGCCTAGATTTTCCATTCATTTTGACGTTGATCCTCAAGAATTGAACCAGTTGTTCCAAGCTGGTTTCTTTAATTGGGTTGGTCATGGAATAATGCACCCTCGACCGGAAATACCCCATTTTCAGCCTCCTCAGAACATCCCTAGAATTCTCGTTCCTCCACATGTGTCCTTGCAGCCTGAAGTCCCCGCAAATGATGGTTGGCAATAGATTGTCAACCAACCTATCTCTCATCATCTTGATTGGCCCACTATCTCATTGCCTTTGCCACCACATGTCAATCCTAATGTCCAGATTGTCAGTGTTGTTTTGCCAGTTCAATCTTCACACACTAGTAAGAGATTAAAAATTGATATTCCCCAACCTATGCAAGACAAGGGAAAAGCAGTTGCCTCCTCTTCTTCTCCCTCCAATGATTCATCGAAATCCATCTCTTCATGCATGCATTCTAAGGATGATTGTTCTCATGTGATCAGCGAGATACAACCTCAAGGGTCTAATCAACCACGAGCTACTTCCGAGAAGTCGAAGGGAAACAACAGTGAAAAAATGAAAATTGCCTCACAAAGTGGCAAATATGGTTTTTAGATTATGTTTTTATGATTTCAGTTGATGAAGACAATGCTTTGTGGTTTTCAGTATTTTTGGACAACAAGCTTTGTTTTGGTATTTTGTGGATAATGTGGATAATGTGGAAATATATATTCTTTTTGGATATGATATAAATTATTTTTGATATTTAAATATTCAGTTTGGAAGAAATTAAAGGGAGTTACAAGGGTGGCATATGGTTAAAATGATTTTTTTTTTGTATTATATTTCATGAGTTAAAAGGGAAAAAATGGCAGGAGTCGCAAGGGGTCCCACCTACCTAGTTATCATTAATTAAGACCCTTAACTATATTATTATTATTTATTTCTCCTGAACTAATTAGTTAAGTTATATCAACTTAACTAAAGAAAGTAGTTAAACTACTTCAACTTATTTGAAAAGAATAAAAATCTTAATGAAAAGAAGAGACATATGAGAATAGAAGGAGAAAGCAAGACTAAAGTTTGCTCTTTGGTTGCATGAGATAGTTTCACTTTTCATTCATTTCTGAGTTTATTCAAAGCCTAATTGTCTTTTTGATAGCAGGGTCTTATTGTAGACATCGAGGTTCAAGACTGAACCAAACTTTTCAGACGCTTGTTTTAGAGGTGTTTATCCATCCTTGATAGTCTGTGTATTCTTGTTTGTTTGTGTATTAAGTTTCATGGTTGATAAAGGATATCTTGCAAAATCAAATTGCCAGCAGGTTGTGGCAAGCTGATCTAGATTATTAATTTCAGTTTCCCTTTATTGTCAGAGTCTTTTTGTATGGTGTTCATCGAAGATCTCTAAATTAGAATTTGGTCCATGCCCTCGGAGGGGTCTTGTAAAGAGAAAATACTTTTGATATCTCCGAGTGAAATAAAATTAGATTGTTATTCTTTCTCATATATGTGTATTTGTGACATGGTTACATTTCGCTTTTTGATCTCCATGTTTACTTAATCACAAATCTATGTAAATTCCATAAGTTTTTTAATTTTATTTTTGCAACATATTTAAACTATAAATCAACCTAAGTCCTTGTAATTAATACTTGTAGATTGAGAGAATATTTTGAGGCTATAAAACCCCAGGTGACATTCCCAAATATCTTGTCCTAGCCAGGCAAGATCTAAAAAAGATTGAGTAAGGTAATTCATACCTTTTCCTCAACAACGTTGTCTAAGGAATGCTTCAAAAGGTTAACAACATTAGATACGTTCGTGCAAATGTTAGATTTGTGTTTGCGTTTTAGGGTTTCAAACTTTTTGATAAGTTTATCTCTTTATTATTTATGATATCGTTGAACTCTCATCAACATGCGGGAATTTAATCTATTCCACAAATATGTTCTCAAACCATTAGCTAATTCTATGTCGAGGCGCAAACAAATCTGTGAGAGGTTATCCACATTTTTTTTCTTTCTTTTCTAATTTCTTCTATGAGTAATTATAAGTTGGTCATTCTGAACATGTTGTTGTTCCTTTCATTGTTTAGATGATGCTTGATGGGGACACATAACAAAATTAGACACCCATCCCTACACCGCTTTAAAAACTTGATGGAGACACATAAAATAATTAGATGTCCATCCTTGTACCGCTTAAAAAAACAAATTTTTAAAGCATTGTAAGGATGGGCATGTAATTTTGTTATGTGTCTCGATTAACCATCATCTAGACAATGAAAGGAACAATGAAATATTAAGAACAACTAGCTTATCATTGCTTAGAAAATAAATTAGAAATGAAAGAAAATACGTGGATAACCTCTCATGGATTTGTTTTCACCTCTCACAGATTTGTTTGCACCTGCACACAGAATTAACTAATGCTTTGAGAATATATTTGTGGAATAGATTAAATGTCTTCCAATTGATGAGAGTCCAACCATATCATAAAGAATAAATTGTTACAAGGAAAATCTCTCTATGGAAAGAGGTAAACCACAACAGACTGAATAACACGCAAAAATCAACTCTAATCTCAAGTATGCTATATAAATGAAATGTTAACAAGACAAGGCCAAGAGCCTACCTTGTCTGGACATTTGATGAAGATCACCATTGAGCATGTGACTCAAAGCTTTATACCTGCAACTTGTCCTCAACAACCAATATACACAAACGTATAGTGATAATGTATAGTGTTAGCATATAGATTAGCATAATCCATTAACATACCTGACAAATACACCCCTGGAATAATAATTCAAATATTTGCAAGATATCAATTGGATGAGAAAAGAGTATTTCTATCAAAATAATCAACAGAAGTACATGGGTGACAAACTTCTGTAACGACATATATTAGAACTAAGAAACTAAGTCCCTCTAGTTGGGCCTCCACCACTTAAATCCTCCACCAAAGGCAAGCTCATATAAAGGAGTCAACGAGGTTCTCCATTGCAAAAAAGGAAGAGCTTGGGGAGTGAACAAGGAGTCTAGAATTTCAAGGACAAAGGGATGCAAACTCAATATCAAGTGAAATTTCTCTATAGTGTCTTTGCTCTCAAAGTTGAATTGTTGAATATCCTTCAAAGCTTGGATATGGATCAATTTATAATCTTCAAATGGAACTGAAGGGCCGAGTCAGAGCGTTTCCAGTATATTTAAGGTCAAGGATCATGGATCTCATGGCATGGAATGGCATGGAAACCTGACATTATTTTTAATTTTGAGCACCAAACCTAATGTACGCGGGCTATAGTGGAGCAACCTACGTATACACTTGTTGTATCACTGATAGGGCGCGTATGTGTGGAAAAATATGTTTTTTTGGCTCTAGAAGGCACAAAAAGGGAACTTCAAGTCGCATAGGGAAATAGAAAGGCCATCCAAGCAATCCAGATGGGGTGAGGCAAAATTTGTTGTAACACATGCCCCCTGATGTGTGAGGTCATATGAGTATCTACGATGGCTGAAATACATTATAATTCCCAGAGTTGAGTAATTGAGACTCAGCTGGAAGTACTAGTTACTTGTGAGAATATTACAATCCATAATGACTTTGTACACATGGTTGTCAATATGAATTACTCTGCAGATCCATGTGGAAATATATCAAATAGTTGTTCATGGCCATGAATAGGAAATACAAAGCGGACATATGCCATAGGCTTTCATAGTCATGAACACGACACAATGGAATCCAGTCTCAAAATCAATCTGAAAATATCTGTATACAATGGAGTACAATACGATCTCCTATGATTAGCGAAGTCATACAGGTATTGGTCCAATGAAAGACAACAACAGATTATAAATGTTGCTACTGTAAGTTGGAGGTCTTCTACACTATCCTCCGAAGGTGCAAGTCTACATCATCTAAATAAAGGAGTTGAGGTCGAACATAACAAGACTTCATTTGATTACTGGTCATTAAGGTATACCACTAACAAACATGATACAACCTACTAATAATGAAAGTAGGTATCAAGGCACCAACTACATTTTAGAAGTGTGAATAAGGATGTTGAGGTTGAACACTAGAATAATCCATCGATCATGAGACATTGATGTATTCCAATTGTCAATGGCGGGAGAACGTATTGTTGATGACTACAAGCCTCTAGGTACTCATAGGACTCTAGGTCTCATTTCCAGAATAGATGAGATAAAGTCGATAGAAGGAGACCCACTGAAAGGAGAGCATTTGGGAATCTCTCATCAGTCAACACGTTACAACACAATATCTTGATGATTAGGACGAGCTCAGACAGATAGGATATTCACCAACAAATGACCCTGTGCGTCTCTCGCATGCACCATATGCAAGTAGTGCATGAAAGAGACCCTTTGAATAAAAACCAATAAGAAAATCTGTCGACAAAGGCGAGGAAACCACCAATAAGGCTAATGGAATCCAAGATATTGCACTAATCCCAATGTGTGAATAGATTTTTTGTTGTCGAACACAAGGGAAACCCCCTAGTCAGTGACCAATGAGGAGATGTACATTGTTGGGTTCAAGGTTACCTACTCATAATGAAAGTAGGACCAAGGTGCATGGTAGGACTACAACTTCACGTGACTCTGAGATACACTGAGGGTATGGACGACATGCAGAGTCAAGAGTTTTGAGAAATGGTCGACACAGGCTTATAAGCTTCCTTTGAACAAGAGCATGAGACATATGGATAACTCAATCATCATAGAATTAATGATAAAACTTCGGTTGTAGGAGGCATCGACAAAATCTCCATAGGGACTGGAAGAATGACCAGTCGAAGGAGTAAACTCTAAGTAACAAGCTCAGCTTCCTAAGGTCATGCTAATCCCAAATTTTGGATGACAATGGACTCAAAAGTTTGTGTTATGTTCAAAGGTGACATTACTGTTGCCGATATGAGATAATATTCTTTTCTCGCCCGTCTTTTTTTTTTTTTTCATAGGAAAAGAAATGTTATGATACATGAGAGGAAACGAGTGTCATGAGTAACCAACTAGCTCCAAACAGTGGAACATACCTATACTCAATGCAAGGAAGTGCATGTAGGGTATGGACACTCAGGGGGATTTTTCCGCCTAGGGTACCGGGTGTCAAGCTGTAAAGGATATAAAAGGCTTTGCTTGGCTAGTGATGCAAATTGTTGAGGTAAGAGGCTTATAACAAGAAAATGAGAACTGTCAATAGGCTCAATACTGCAAGAAAGATGATGGAATGCGATTACAACTTAAATACAAAGAATGTCCTTTTTCATAGATTTAATCCCTTAGGCCCGAAAAAAGTAGAAAATAATACCTAGGAGAACTCTTCTATCCAATGGTGACTAGAGTATTCATTTTTCGTAATTAGTCTACTTGGTCCGGAAAAGGGTTAAACTTATACCAAATAGACGTCATTTCAAATCCATTTAACGAGTATGAAAGAGACAAGTTCACTTGACAATCTTTTCATTTTTCAAGAGTCGGAAAAGAGCTTAACCAAGACTCGGGGGGAGTCCCATACATAACGGTTAGAATGCTTGTGAGTAAGAATATGGGGTTCGAACACAAAGTCATATTGGTACTATAAGGAACTCCTGGTCCTATGTAACAACTTCTGCATGGGCACGATATGGCACAAAGGTTATAACGAGGGAAACCATGTTTTGTAAGCCTATACCACTTAATAACGACACTTCTAGTAGCAGTAAGAAGGTTCTGTGTCGCTAATAAATGGGTTCGTACCTCGGGTGTATAGATCACGGTCACAGGACGATGCACGAGTGTAAAACGAAGTGACAACCTATCCTATATGCCAGTGAAAGAATATACTCGTTGAAGGCATGAACGGGCGGTATGACATTGGAAACCGCCATAAATCATGAATAAAACCACCATAAACCAAGTCTTTCCACTGCACTATTAGTCCCCAATGTAAAAAATTAGCACAAACTATAGGAAGTAGGTAAAAAATTTCTATTAATAGTAAAAATAGACCATTTTACCATACCATTTGAGTTTTTTCACCCACATAGTTCATTATAGGCCATTTTTCCCACAATTTTCAACTGTCGCTTCCGGGACCTACGATCAATGGAATCGACAACCATCTAGACCAAGTAAGTTCCCATCCCCTCTACTTCAATTTCAATGTTTTAAATTTCAATTTTAGGCCTCATTTTTTTAGTATTAGAGGGCCTAATATACAAATTAGGGCGTACGCGGGTAACAGTTCATCGGGTCGCGTATACGACCCCATATACGTGGGCAAAGTGAAGCATGCATGCGTATATACAACCCTATACACGATTGTTACCAATTCAGCCCACGTACAAGTCCGTGATCAACATTTTTGAAATGTTTTAACTCAAAAAATGGTTTCTCCTTTGCAGACTGGTGATTGAATGGAGGGAGACAGAGCACGAAGAGATAGATGCAGCAATGGGAAGGGATGCAAGGGCCCAACAAGCTTCAAAGAGATGTGGCCTTTATAAATTTTGGGTTCTCAAGGGAATGAGGGATCAAGTGAGGTTACTCCAGTTGCTAGCAAACGA
>ML788157.1:172341-192130 GCA_009831015.1 Picea engelmannii | reverse complement strand
AAATCTGGGTAAGCAATGCCCTCATATTTGCATAAGGTTCACCATGCAATCGTGACAGTGAGGCCATAAGAAGGCAGTCTAACAACTGAGGGTTTGGCCAGGACAAGGCACGAAAGGTTCTAGTCCTTCAACAAATTCCACTTAAACATTCACAGGGTCAAAATTAGGTGCGGGTATACTACCACAGAGACCAACAATGTCAATCTATAGGTGGGGTATTCACAAAACCCAGAGGTAAGGATGAGATAACCCATTTCAACAAGGGAGCCAAACCCACAATACAGAACCATAGGCAAGGAAAGTTCAACCACAACTTTCACTCAACAAATCTTTGTCAATCATTACACACAACAAAGACAATGCGACCATTTTGTAATGCCAACAGTCTCAGAACAACCACCACAGGAAACTAAAGATGCAACCATAAATACAAAGTTCCAAAAAACATCATGACAACTTGAGATTTACATAAACCACGACCAACTAGAGCCAACATTTGATTTAAGGGCAGAGCAAATTTCATGGATGAAAAAGTAAGAGAACCCCATACCTGTAAAAGATTGTGTAAGGAGAAAAACCAAGGTTGTATACTTCCTCCACGACCGGGCAAGGCGGAGCAACAATAACTAACAGAGAAAAAATGCAAGAATGACTAGGGTGGCGGGCTCGAGACGAATTTGAGTGACGTGCATTTACTGCACATCGCTTCTTCCTTCAGATCTTCATTCATATATTAGTACGAGCCAAGCCCACTAGCCAACTCACCATACCATTAACATTCCAAACCATTAATACAACCAAATATCCAAACTTGTCATATTACAATTTGCAAAGTGCACGGTAGCCCAAATTGCGCCACCCCTTGCCACTATCAATTTTTCTCATATGACAACTTGCTAGGAACACAACAAAATTACAACTCAACCAATGTGCATAACAATAGTAGCAAGGGTCAAGGTGATCACCCAATCTTTGCTATGGACATTATACAATATCAAAATTAAAACTGGAGTGTATTTATTTCATCCAAAAGGCAACATAATCATATTTCACGAGAGATAATAAAGACCATATTGTTCCTTGTTTTAATCACCTTACTCACAACATATTACCATAAGCATTTTAACCATGATTTGAAGCAAATGAGCTGTAGAAAACTGTGTCGCAACCAATACATAGGCAAACAAAAAATAAGTGTTGCTTCCCCATCAAGTGCCATAAGTAAAACAAGAGGGTCTCACCTACAAGTATATTATTAATATAGTTAGATAATAAAGCTTGGTAATCATTTGCGAGCATAGTATCCAACGTTGCGCTTTCAAGCATCAATGGTGGGGATCTTTGAAACCCCAACCGTCGAGGCTGAAGGAGTCGAAGGGATCCCACTAATCATAGAAGATATAGGAGTTGAGGGAATCCCTGTGACATTCGGGTTTGACTCAGTACTCATAACTACATCATCACAAGTCTGGGAGGTGGAGATATATGTACCACATTTATTAACTTTATGCCTTTTAGAAGGAAACTTTGGTAAAGAATCAAGATGCGGTAGTAACTTCAACAAATAACGAGACCTGCGAGGAGGCTAGTCTTGCTCCATGATGACTCAAGACTCGATATATAAAACCCAATCATAGGGCCAACTAATAATCACATAACACACCAAGATAAAGCAAAAAGGCCAATGCAGACAAGCATGATATAGTGGTTGAAAAGGGGCCTCCCTCATTAAAGTAGGTATGTCTCCCCCAAGAGGGGCCTGAGACTCCCTTCAAACGATTGGAGGTGTCATAATGAGTTATAAGGGACCTCATGGGCTTAATAACGCGATCGGTCAGATCCCCCTGGAGAGGTAATCCTCCATAAAGGTTGTGTGTTTCCCGACCCTTATCTGAATCAGGGTACCTGCAGAATAACCCTTGCAAATAACCTATGTGGCTACCTATATCAATCAACTAGAGTCACCATGATATAACTAATGTGCAGACGAACAGTCGTAAGTTCGGTCCACCGTATGGGCAGGGTAACAAAGCCCGAAATCTTGAAAGCACCGCCTCTCACAGAGGTAAAGGTACTAGTAAGACCCCCAAATACGAATAGAACCCCAGAAATATCTTTGATGCTAAGAAGGTATTAGAGGGGTATCTCTACAACCAACTTCGCGAGACCTCTTGCTTAACTTTGGTGTGAGCAGAGCCTCCTAACGTCAATAATTACACAATGGGTTTCACCACTCGCTGGTCAAACACATATGTTTAGTTTAATAGCCTTGGAGAAGCTTACTCACAAAATTCTATCCCAAGTCCCTATGTGTTATACTTGTTTGTGTACCCTAAAAAATAAAATCATTTCTAATCAATTTTAAATAATCAACGTTAATTTTAATGGCTTATTCTTACTCAAGAGGTGTGGTCGTGAAACTGATGGTATTACGACTCAACATATAAAAAGAAGCAAAAGTAAAAACATTGCTAAGCACTAGCCTTGAATTTCAAAGAGATGGTATGCTTCTAAATGCAATCCCTACAATTTCAATGAAATGCAATCTCTCCACGTGTGTCAAAATCAATGCAAAGTAATCAAAAGTGCAAATGCTATGATGCAAAATAAGCAAATGTTTTTGTATTTTTTATATAAAAAAATAAAATGAGAGGACTGAATAGCAGCTTCACAGGTAGACCCTACTGCAAGAAAAAAGAAACAAGCCAAGTAGGATACCAATAAGCAAACACTTAGACCAATGTGCAAGGACAACTAATAAAAAAACTGATAAGAAAGAATACCGCCCAAAAATTCAACAATAAGAAGGCTTCCTATCACTCTGTAAGTACTCAACAATCGGGACAGAGACCTAAGAAGACTCAACAACCAACCAAACTCACTCAACAAACACCAAACTCAACCAACAAGACTAAAGAGCTGATGTACACGATTGTTTGAGTAAAACTCGCATATATACGCACCTTAAAGGAAGACAACTCACGTATATACGCGCTTGTCAAGGGAAAAACCACGTATACCTAGTAAAGCACTGCTAGGGCAAGGGTTAAGCCAAGAAACTCAGATGCAAGGTAAAAAATAGGTTATCCAGCAACATGCGACAAGGAAACTTAGGCTAACGGAGAGAAAATCAAGGAAAAAAAAACACTCCAAACCCCAAAAAGAAGATATATCCCTAGTATGGTCGCCAATTCTGTTACAAGGAAAATCTCTCTATGGCAAGGGGTAAATCAAAACAAAGGGAATGACATGCAAAAACAAATTCTAATCCCAAGTATGCTATATAAATGAAATGCTAACAAGACAAGGCTAAGAGCCTACATCGTCCAGACGTTCGATGAAGACCATCGTTGGGCACACGACTCAAAACTTTTTAATTGCAACTTGTCCTCAACAACCAAGATACACAAGGATATGGTGATAATGTATAGTGTTAGCATATATATTAGCATAATCCATTAACATACATGACAAATACGCCCATGGAATAATAATTCAAATATTTGCAAGATATCAATTGGACGAGAAAAGAGTATTTCTATTAAAACAATCAACAAAAGTACATAGGTGACAAACTTTTGTAATGACACATATCAGAACCGAGAAACTAAGTCCCTTCAGCCGGGCTTCCACCACTTCAATCCTCCACCAAAGGGAGGCTCATATAAAGAAGTCAATGAGGTTCTCCATCACAAAGGAAGAGCTTGGGGGCTGAACAGGGAGTTCCAACTTTTAAGGACAAAGGGTTGCAGACTCAATATGAAGTGAAATTTCTCCAAAGTGTCTTTGCTCTCAAAGTTGAATTGTTGAATCTCCTTCAAGTCTTGGATATAGCTCAATTTATAGCTTTCAAATGGAATTGAAGGGCCGATTCAGAGCGTTTCCAGTATATGGAAGGTCAAGGATCATGGATCTTGTGACATGGCATGGAAACCCGACATTATTTTTTATTTTGAGCACCAAACGAGATGTACGCGGGTTGTAGTGGAGCAACCTGCGTATACCTTTGTCATATAATTGATAGGGCGTGTATATGTGGAAAATATATTTTTTTGGCTCTGGAAGGCACAAAAAGGGAACTTCAAGTCTACATAGGGAAATAGAAAGGCCATCCAAGCAAGTTACATGTGCTGAGGCAAAATTTGATGTAACAGAAACATATAAACTTACCAAAAATTTCAAAACCCTAGAATGCACACAAAAAACCGATGTTTACACGAGCTATCTAATGTTGTTAACCTTTCGAAGCATCCCTTGGACAATGTGTCCCTCAAAGTATTGGAACTAGGTCTAAATTTCACCATAGCACCTAGGAAAATACCACACGAGGACATCATCTATTGCATGGAAAATTGTATTAAATCTTTTCCCAATGTCGAAGATGAAGAACTCAGATAAGAATGTGATGTAATCCTAAAGAAATATAGACCTTCGAAGTCCAACATCAGCAAAGAAGAATCTATGGCATCGGAAAACCTCCGCGGAAAACAAATATATAATGATCATGAAAGTGGATATGGGGAATATCACTGTTATCATGGAAAAATGATGGAGCACCTTACGTTGAGTGGAAGTTATAGAAGGCTTGAGAAAGATCCAAGCAACAAAATCTTAAGAGATATCATAAAAGAAATTGTGAACACCTCTCTAGATGAAGATATAAAAAATAAAATAACTCCAAAGATTGCTACCATCCCATGCATTTATGGTCTTTCAAAAATTCACAAAGAAGGATATCCTGTTAGACCTATCATTAACAAAATAAGCTCTCTTTATTACAACCTTGAAAAGTTATTGGCAGAGATTTTAAAACCTCTAGTTGAGCATACCCGTTCTTTCATCAAGGATTCCTCTAATTTTGTCGAAGGGATCAAATCCTTGAAGGTTAGCAATACAGATCTCATGGTAAGTTTTGATGTAGTTTCTTTATATACCAAAATTCTTGTAGATGATGCTATTAATGTTCTTAGGAGGATCAATGACGATGAAACTACAAAATTGTTTGAATTTTTCCCTAGGTCCTATATTTCAGTTTCTATGGTGAAATATGTGAGAAAACTCATGACATTGCTATGGGTTCCCCTCTTTCGCCAATCATTGTAAACCTTTACATGGAGGATTTTGAAGAAATAACTATCAACACTTGACCTCTTAAACCGAATCACTCGCTGAGAAAACCTGGACATCTTCATTTGGACCAATGGAAGAGAAAACCTCGACATCTTCTTAAAGCACATGAATAACCAATATGACTTTATTAAGTTTACCATGGAATAGAGAATGACAAAAAACTTCCATTCCTCGACTTTCTCCTCCCTAAAAACATCGATGAATCCCTCTCTCATCGAGTCTACATGAAAAAGACTCACATGGACATGTACCTACAAGTTGATTCTCACCACCATCTTGCTCATAAGATGGGTGTAATAAACACCCTAGTTACTAGATCAAGCGAATCTCAGACAAGGAGCACATTGATCATGAGCTTGAACACCTTCGCAAGGTTTTTAAAAGTAATGGTTGCACGAATAAACATGTTGAGAGGGTCATCAAGCATATATAGAAAAATAAAACAAATGATGACATATCCAAAACTATCAAACTTCCATACCTCCAACACACTACTAATAAAATGACCAAATTACTTAATAAGAAAAAAATCAGAGTTGCTTTCTCTCCTCCCATGTAACGTCCCCAACCACCCAGGCTAGGACCCATCAAACAAACTCTCCCAACTTCAGGTCTGATACCTCAAGAAACATCCCCAACTTACTACTGAGTAATGTTACCTCAAGAAAATTAGTGCGCAGTTAACATTCAGACAACGCAAAATCACTTAAGGAAATGAGTGCAACCCAAACTGGTTTGCGCCGCACCACACTCCTTCTTGATTAAACAGATTATAACAACATAAGTACACAAAATAAAATTGTACACACTAGCATGCTGATCACACTAACATTATTGTGTGTATAATCCACTCTGAACATGTGAACACTACTGCACGCATACTAATATAGAGCATCTGAATACCACAATGTATATAACTATTTTGATTCCACCTGTAGGTATTGCTTTCCTGAGCACTCAGACTATGTTCCAATGCACACAAACAAACTAGTCACTTGTGCACACAATCCAGTTTCCACTCGCATGGTACTTCTAGCCTCCCTCAGGAAGCTCTTGACCCTTTATCGGGACTATCTTAAAGAAAGTTATGTATCAACTAGCATAGTCAGCATATATGAATACTACACTAAATACTCACATCACACTTAGATAATATACAACATTAATAGAATAACAACTATTATTCATATGCAACACCATGCAAGTAATAGTCTATAACAGAGAAACATGAATAAGCACACGGTAAAAAAACAAGCACATAACAACACTTATCTTTTATGAAAATGCACCAACTGCGGATGTTACTCAGACGTTCCTCCTAGCCATAGATGTTTTTTCTCATAATCTTTCAGCAATAGGCGAGTTGGGGCTCGAACTCCACCAGGGAAAAAGGATTCCTAGTGCCAATCTATGGTCTAACAAACTGTGCAATTACTCAGTCCAAGGTGTCGACTGCTGCAACTAGTCTATAGTCCCTCATTCCCCACATGGTTGTCCCACCCCAGGAAGTGTGCCCCTTCTCTGCTCAACAGTCCTTCGACTACCCCACTTCCCTTCTAGGGCCTCAACAACAGGATGGATCAACAAGTCTCATAGCACTGCAACATATGCCCAGTGCACTAGGGATCAATTTCCAGCCAATCTCTCACCGAGAGAGATTGCTCACGGACCTGACAACCCGCTTCTTAGAAAAACTATCGGCCTGACAAGCCACTTCTTAGACAACCTACAGGTCTGACAAGCCGCTTCTTCTACAACATACTTTGATTACAACCTCTCAACTCCTTACAAGCTTCTTTGTGTAGATAAGGTAATAGTCAGATTTTCCATACAGTCTGACCGCCTTATGCTCACGAGAGCCTGAAAACATCAATAACCATCCGCCTAATGGATAATGAAATAATGCCCAAAATACACTAAGGCCAACAATATATATTGCATGCCTTCAACTTGACACTTATCACCTTCAGAAGTAGCTTTAAGCCACTTGGTGATTCGTTCCCATCCCTCGAAAACATAGGATAGATAATATATCCGTAAGGTTACACTTTTCAAAAATATTATTAAAATATTCTCCCCTTTTTCCTTTTTGGTGGAGTTATCCCCCCATCTCTTTTCGTCTGAGTCAGTCCACGCGCAACGATGTAATATATTAATAACTTGAGTGTAATACACATTACAAGAATAGGTGCACCGGCCTATTTGTGTCCCGACTCACCAGCCCAATAGTCACATAGGCTCTCTAACCTTAAAACACACACACACACACACACATACATCACAATCATTCACGTGAACTTTCTTGTGTGTACGCAACACTGTGGAATATGTGCACCCTCCCTTGATGCACAATCCACACGCACTGGCTCAGGTACGCACAACATTATGGAATGTGCATAACTTTTCTTTGATAACCAACCTCATGCACTCCAGAGATGCGTGCGGTACCAAAACTTGGTATCACGACTCACCATCCTATATGTACATTGCATTGACACTTATTGCCAACGAATCACTAGCCTATATGGATCATTTCATCGTGCACTACTTAGGAGTACGCAAAACCAAAATGGCTCACCAGCCCATATGCACAACTACAAATGGGGTTCATATTAGGGACATTACATCTCAGCACCTTTAAGGAAAATTCTTGACCATGCTAAAGACCCGGTAGACCCAAAAAAAGCTAAAGGTGTTTACTCAATCCCTTGTAATTGTGGCAAATTTTGTATTGGTGAAACTGGAAAGACTTTTCAAATCAGGTTCAAAGAGCAATGTTGCTGACATATTGCATGGCCGCACAAAGAAATTTGCTCTTACAAAACACTCTAATAACTCAAAACATCAAATCTTCCTTGAAAAAGCCAACAACATTGCAAAAATAGATCATTACACTAAAAGAAAAATTAGAGAAGCCATGGAAATTGAAAAGCACATTGCAAATTTGAATAAAGATGATGGTTGGAGATTAAGCAATATGTGGTGCCCAATCATAGACCACATTAAAAACAAAAGGTAACCCAAAACTTAAATATCATTTAAAACCATCTAAATCAAGCCAACACGTGAGTTTAAAATGAAGCATTGGTTTTATCACTATTTATGTTAAGCATTGCCACCATTTTAAACCTTGAGAACTTGTCTCATGAAGATGGGCCGAGCTAACAAGCCTGAAACATTGAGAAAACAAAATCTACATCACTCAAGTTGTAAAGTACTTGCAATCAAGGAAATAATTAAATCATAGAAGCCTACAATTCTCTTGCTCGAAGACACTAAAATGAGCTCATATGAAACAATCAAAATAGGAAAGCAACAATGGTGGAGTGAAGGGATGGTTGAGGATTCAAGAGGATCATTTGGAGGAATATGTACCATTTGGAACAATCAATTGGTGAGTTTGGAATTTTATTTTCAAACTCAAAATAGAATATTTACCAGGTTAAAGGATAATCAAACATGTAAGCTTTTCAATATTTTTAACATGTACATGCCACTGAGTTATGTAGAGAAAAGTGATTACTGGAAATATTTATTAACCCTTAAAAATTCAAAATTTGTCTCTCATAGTATTATAGCGGGACATTTTAATGTTATTTTGCACAACTTTGAGAAGATAGGGGGAAGCATTGTAAAATATGTTTTGAAGGAGAAAATGGAAAATCCGATAAGTGACTGGGATTTAATAGATATCAAGTCCATCAAGGGGAAATATACACAGTCAAATGAAATATCTGGCCTAGGTCATATTGCTACCAAGCTTGGTAGATTTTTGGTGCATAGTGATTTATTTTTGTAGGACTTTGGTGCTTTTAAATCCAAGATTCTTCCCTTTGCCATTTTAGACCATAAGCTCATTTGCTTATATTTTCAAAATTCTCCGAACTATGGACCTTTGCTCTTTTGATTTAATCCGCTCTGGCTCAACTACCAAGAAGCAATAGGCTATTTGAATATGTCTCGGAAAATATGGATTTTGGGTAACCCTATATATATCTTGGAGCAAAAACTAAAATTAATTAAAAATGCCTTCAAAGACTAGGTGAAGATATCTTACATCTCGCCATCCATTGAAAAAGAGAAAATCAAATGCAAGTTAGCAGAAACCCAATAAAAACTAGAAGTCAAAGATGTTACATCACAATTGCAATAGGAAGAGGTGATCTTACAAAGGCAATTCAATCAAGTTGTGCATTTCGAAGAGGAACATTGGTAACTCGAATTAAGAAGCCTTTGGCTAAAATCAAGTGACCATAACACTTGTTTTTTCCATAAACAAGAAAAGGCACGCCTTGTTAATAAAAATGTGAGAGAGATCTTTAGGGAGGACGAGACTAAAATATCAGAATTTGAGGAGTTGAAAAATATTGTTAGGCGACACTACTGCTCTTTATTTAACCAACAACATAATGCATCTCTTGGTAGTATAGATGATATGCTAGAACATATTCCGGTAGTGTTTAATGATAAGGAAAATAGTGAGCTAACTAAACCAATTAAAGAAGCTGAAATTTAGAGCGCCATTTGCAGTTTGGACCCATAGAAAGCCCTGGGCCCTGATGGGTTTTCCATTTCTTTTTATAGTTTTTTTTTATATCATCAAGTATAACTTAAGGATAATGCTTCTATATGCTCAACTCTCTTGTAAGTTGTGGAGTAGTACGAAGTTATATTTTGTTGCCTTAATTCCAAAAGAGGCAAATCCATCATCCTTTTCCAGATTTAGGCCCATTTCCCTTTGCAACTCTTCATAGATCACGACCAAGTTTATATCTAATCAACTAAAACAACTTTTGCCTAAACTTATTTATGATAACCAAGGTGGATTTATGAAAAATAAGCAGATTATAAACAATATCATGTTAGTGCAAGAAGCCATTCACTCAAGTTTGGCAGAAAGGGAAAAAGGTATGATTATAAAACTGGGTATGGCAAATTCTTTTGATTGAGTTAGACATTCCTTTATATTCAAGGTCACAAGCAAATTTCGTTTCACCTCTTTATTCATTCAATGGATACCTTCTTGTATCGAGTCTCCATGGATAGCCCCTCTAGTTAATGATCGACCTACCTCCTTCTTCCAAAGCAGTAGGGGGGTGAGGCAGGGATGTCCTCTATCTCCTCTTCTTTGCATTATCATGGTAGATTATGTCAACCACAAGCTTGGATTAAAAAGAATTACTAGAATTTCTAGAGGATCAAAATTGTTCGAGGAACAAAAAGCATCAACCATTCTTAGTTTGAAAATGACACTCCCTTATTTGGGGGAGCTTCCCTAATCATTACCTTGAGATTTAATCAAAGTTTGGATTCTTTCCTTGATGCTTATGGAGGAGAACTTAACTGTAGAAAATACCAAAATTTTGGGTGGAATGCTAGGTTCCAGGTACCTCATTCCATTTCTAGATTTCTTCAATTTCCCTTTGATAGAAAGTTTGTCTTCTTTAAGGTACCTTGGGATTCCCATCTCTCTCAGAGGATATTCTTCTCTCTCCCAGTCTAGTATCTTGGAAAAATTCATAAAAAAATTGGAACAATGGGGGTCACAGTGGCTTGATCTCGCAAGGAGAGTTGTTCTAATCAAAGAAGTGCCATCAACTTTACCATTATATCAATATTTGACTATTTTGGATTCAACTTGCAGAATGAAGTAGTTCTTAGTCAATAAAAGGAATTTTCTTTGGCAACAAGGCAAAACAAACACAATTGGAAATTTGTTAGAAGTCCAAAGGATACAGGTGGTTTGGGGATCAAAGAACTAGCTATGGTGAACATGGCTATTGGAGCCAAACTATTGTGGAGAATGGTCATTGGAAAGCTTGAATGGTGGAAAAAGTATTTTAGAGGATCAAGATCCAAATGTGTTGAGAAATTGCTAAAACTGTAAAAAGGCTCTCCTATTTTCAAGTTTCTCAAGGAAGCAATTATGGTAATAAAGGCCAAACTTACATGGATACCAGAAAACATGAAATAAATTAAAATTTTGAGGGACAACATCTATAGAATGGAAGCTCTGTCGGGTAGATTGGATTTGACTCCCCTAAAAAATTGCATGGAAAGTAGAAATCTCCATACACTTTATGATGTATTAGGTTGGAAATATAATTTCGAGCGATGAGTTGGATGGAAATTTGGTTCTCCTTCGGTTCAATTGAGACCTTTGGTTTCTTCTCTTTCCCACACACTTATTGGATGCACCCCTTGGAACAAGTATGTCAATGATAGTCGTGGTTGGGGTGATTCCTGTTTCTCAGTCAAAGAAGGGTATATTTTTGAACTCGAGGCCTCCCAACTACCCCAACATCTAGAACAATGATAGTGTTCCCAAGATCAATATATTTTGTTCGATTTTGGTTCATGAGAAGATTCTTACAACATAAAATTTGAAGAAAAAGGAGTGGTGGGTCCCTCACAGTGTGTATTATGCACTCAAGCTGAAGAATCAACCTATCAACTAATTCAATGTCCATTACATTGAATTTGTTGGCCTCGCAATTGGGATGGAATGTTCTTAAACTAGAGCAAGCAATATCTAGGTGTCTTTCAAAATAAAAAAAATATTTTGAAAGACTATGGAATGCTCTTCCAAAGTTTCTAAGCGGGAAGAATTAATTGCAGAGGAAAAAAAGAGCTTTAACAATGAACGAATTAAGCCGAAACAAATAGATTCCAAAGAAAAAGTCCTTCTTGTTGAATACGTGCAATCAATAAATCTTGATATGAATCGGGCTTTGGACAATTTACAAGAATGCTAGGTAAAACAATTTATCTTGGGCTTTGGAGCCTCTTTTTCCTCCTCCTCCTGCTTTGTCCTTCTCCTTCTTTCTAAATTAAGAAAGACTTTAAGAAATTTTGAGTCTAGTGGTTGCAGTAACAATCCTTCTCTCTTTCTTTGACGGAGCTTCCAAGAATAAACTAAGGGTGGTAGGTGCTGGTGGGAGCTTTTATGATCATATAGGAAATAAGATCTCTCATTATGCATGGGGGGTAGGGAAGGTCTTGAAAAACCTGGCAGAGGCTTACTCCCTCTGATACAGTGTATTTATTGGTAATGGGAAAAACATTAGATCCTTAATGATCTTTGGAGACTCAATGTTGGTCATCAAAGCAATGGTAACTCATTATAGTACAGTGAGAAATAAGATCAAAATCCTGCTTTCCATAATCAAACATGAACTGTACTTGTTTGACAAAGTTTCATTCTCACATATAGAACGATATTTGAATTCAGAGGTTGATCATTGGGCCAAGTTAATTACCTTAGATTTGTGCCCAAGAATATTGCCAAAAAATGGGAATCTTAGCTCTAGTCCAATCCCCTAGATTAATCAATAACTTGCCATTAATGAAAGACATCCTCTTTATGATTCAATTATTGAAAATGGGTAATCCATGCCTTGAGAAGGTCGAAGGGTGGAGATCCATCCTCCCATTTCATTTGCATTTACAAGGATATTTGGCAGGATTTCTGGTGACGTGTATGTTCTGTCTTAGCGGTGGTTTCAGAAGTGGTTTTGGTGGCATTTTTCGGGTCAGCTCCTTGTCTAGTCTTGGTGGTGGTTGCGTTGGAGTTCTGTCTTACTATTCTTTGCTCAAAGAACTAGCTTGCTCCACCATTAATGCTCAACATGTGGAAAATCTTTCAATTGCCTCTAATAACCAAAGAATAGAAAGTTCAGGCCAAGCAGTGCAAAGGGAAGAAGAAGGAAGTGTACAAGAACATCATCCTTAGTATGTATTATCGAGTTGTTTGTATCTTGGGTTCATATGTAATATTGGCCACCTAGATGCCAACTTGGAACTTATGTTTTGTTAAGACTCTCAAGATTTTCGATGTAATCTCTAGTCGATGTGTAGTTATGTGGGAATTTGATATGTCAAAAGAATGTAATATGTTGCTAGCCTTGACACAACCCTTGTTTGAATAAATATAAAAAAAATTGTTTCAATTAAAAAAAAGGTAAGTTTAAAATGTCAAGTAGGGAGTTGTTGTATCAATGGGTATGGAATATGGCTTATGTTATTGGAGCAGTTAGTGGACTTGAGCATGAATATTGTCGTTGAAGGCTCCATACATAGGTCAAAGTCAAAGAAGTGGTAGTGGGAGTATAAGTTGAAGCTATATCATGCCGACTATCAAAAAGGGTAAAATTAAACAACACTTCTATTGGAAAAAAAAATTAGTTAATAGAGAGGGTAGATAAAATGCGATAAATTCATCGAAACAAATTATCAAAATGATAAAAAAATAACAACAAAAAACACCAAAAAGATGTATTCTAGTATTAGTTTTTTTTAAGAGCCAGGGTTTTATGCTTTCTCCGTATCGAGGCTTCTGAACCCCTCGATCGATTTCCTTTAGCGGTAGAATATATTCCTTGCAGGTTGGGCAACTGAAAGCCCTCTCATGGCCATGGCGGAGGGGGCGCAAACCCCCTCATACAATAATGTTGCGGCTAATGAAAAACGAGGAGCAAAGAGATCGTGACCTCCTTATGAGTCGTTGCCTCATCTATGAGAGAAAATTCTTTAGGATGAATAGATATTTGGCAAGGCAATGCTCATTCAAAAGTGACTCACATGTGGGAGCCCGATAAATGAATCCCACAAACCACCACAACACTAAGGTATGTAATCAACTCAACTAAAGTGGGAGAACATACACACTTCATGAAGGAACACACTCTAATAGGAAATTTTTTGGGACTATCACCCTCCGAACGGGATTTAATCCGGTGGATCAAAACATCGTGGAACCCCAAAGGACACTACGAACTTCTTATCCAATCTTCTGATACTGAAGCACAAAACGACACTTTTACTTAGACAAACAAGTGCTATGGTGAGCATCAAGTGGTCTGTTGACTGGATCGCTTCCTCATATCAGAGTCCCTAATGCTGGATGGACCCCCAATTGAAGTAAAAAATCTCCCTAAGTTAGGCTTAGACCATTGGCTAGTGTAGTTCTAGATTGATACAGTCTACTCTCCCAAATTCAAGCCTTTTCGGTTTGAAATTTTTTGGCTTTCACATCCGAATTTCCAAGAGAATGCCAACACCTAGTGGTCAAATGCAACAATCTCGCATGGATCACTAATGTATAGATTCCAACAAAAGTTGAAGAATTCTAAAAAACATCTTTGAGATTGGAACAAAAATGTTTTTGGTAACATCTTTCAAGCCCAACAGTCTCTAGAGCAATGCTCAGAGGAAATACAAAAACGATATAAGTAAGAGAAAATCCTCCAGTGCCAAAAATCAAGAGTACAGTGGGTCAAGGAAGAATAAAATAACACTGAGTTATTTCACCACTCCATGATAGAATGAAGCTACATCAATCACATAACCAAGTTGGAAAATGACCAAGGACAACAAATCCTGGATCGTGAAGGAATGGAGAACGAACTCATCAACTACTACATAAATCTCCTCTCAAAGTCGATTCCTGATAGATCTTAGGCCATTGGCAAAATTACCCAGCATATTCCAGCTCTCATCTCTCGGGAGTAAAATGAAGCACTCATGAGATCTATTTCAATCAAGGAGTTAGATGAGGACATGAAGGAGATGCTAGTAGGAAAAGTGCCAGGGCCGAATGTATTCACAACCAACTTCTTCCACCACTGCTGGCCAATGGTTCGGGAGGAAGTTTGGCAATTGGTGGAGGAATCTCAAACTTTAGGGAAAGTTTTACTGGCCCTTAATGCCACCTTCCTCACTCTTATTCCAAAGGAGGAAAGAGTTTCTCACCTACAACAATTCAGGATCATCGCCTTATGTAATGTGATCTACAAAATCATCACCATGGTAATTTCCCTCAGACTCGAGCCCATTGTCCCCTTCATCATCTCCAAGGAGCAGTCGGGCTACGTTGATGGACACCAAATTATGGATAGCATCATATTGGCGCATGAGGTAATCCACTCCCTCAAATCCACCATAACTCCAGGTATGCTTATCAAACTTGATCTCTAAAAATATTTTGATAGATTGAGCTGGCAGTATATCCAATCTCTTCTTTCAACTTTTGGTTTGAGCAACAAGTGGATAAATTGGATCCTCAATCTTACCTCTTCGACATTTTTTTCCATGCTAGCGAATGACGTCCCTTCCAAGACCTTCACCCCCTCAAGAGGAATCTGCCAAGGGGACCCCCTATTCCCTTTCCTCTTTGTTATTATGACCGAAGGACTAAGCTGATACATCAAAGCCTTCGTAGTGGAAGGATCCCTAAAGGGCCTTCCTCTTCATGGTATCCAACCAACAACCTCTCATAGCCAATTCATGGATGACACCATGCTAATGGTCTCACCTACAACAAAGGAAACATAAAAAGTCAAAAGCATCTTATCTGATTTCATTGAAGCTTCTAGAACATCCATTAAACTTGCCAAGTCCTAGCTCTTCTTCTTTAACACCCCTTTAGCGATCCATAATCATTTATCCCACCTGCTCAGTATCCCCCAGAGCTCCCTTCTGTCCAATTACCTAGGCATTCCCTTCACTGATTCGACAGCTAGAACCATCTCCTGGGACCCTCTTATCCAATCTTTAACCAACCATTTGAATTCCTAGACTCTTTGCACCCTCAACCTGGTTCGGTGCCTTGTGCTCATCTAGTATGTTCTCCAAGCTATGCCCATTTATCTTTTCTCTGCCTTGGGCACCCCCAAATCTGTGCTTAAGACCATTCATAATCTACAATGGAAATTCCTCTGGCAGAGTCACAAGTATGAAAGTAAATGGCCCTTGGTTATTTGGGACAAAACATGCAAACCAAATTTAAATGGTGGTCTTGGACTTCGTGACCCTTGTCTACTAAATAAAACAATGGGAGCCAAAATATGGTGGTGGTGGCTAAAGTACCCAAAAGAAATATGGGCAAGGTTTGGAAGAAAAAATATGTCCCACAAATTGATGAAGCTCTGCGCATCCGAATAATTGACCAGATTCTGGGCTCCAATATCTGGAATGTTGCCTAGCGGAATTTCCCACTTATACAAGAACATGTCTTCTGGGAAATAAGAGATGGACAAGGTGCTCTCTTTTGGTCGGATTCGTGGCAACAACTCCCTTCACTGCAGTCACTGGAAGACTTGCATCACCTTCAAACCCTAATGCAAAACATAGGCGATTTAAAGGTTGTAGACCTATGGAAGGAAGCACCATAAGCCTCTTTTTGGGGAGATTGGAAAGTTACTCACAATGATCTCAATCTTTATGTTGATTGTAATCTAAAGCCTTGGTAGGAGGCAACTACTCTAAGAAAAATTAGAAAACGAGAGGGAGCAAATATTTTATGTTGGGGTCATTCTCCAATCAGTACTTTCACCATCAGAGAAGCTTATAATCTCAAAATTCAGTTTCACTACCAACTAAAGGAAACGATCAGGCACACAATATGGAATTGAACTTGTGGTCAAAGGTTTCCACCTTCCTCTCACTTCTTGTCCAAAATCGTATTCCAACTTGGGATAATTTGAGAAAAAGGGGATTTATGGGACCCTCATCATGCCCATTATGTATGCAACAAGAGGAGTCCATGGAGCATCTTTTGAATCAAGGCCTCTTCAGTATTGATCTATAGGATAAGGTGGCACAAATAGTGAGAAAAACAAATAGAGTAAGTGAAAACATTATTCACACTATAGAATATTGGAGATTGATAGCCTACAACAATCCAATCCTCAACAGAATTTGGTAGCTGCTATCAACGGGTCTTCCAATCCAAGTCCTCTCCCATAGATTTCATTTGGTCCAAGATTTATGATAACAATGAGGAAACTATAAGATCATAACAATGGTCTAAATAATACCTCTCATGCAATCCCAATGAAAGCATTATTCTCTCCAAATGGCACCTAAATTTTGTCACCACTCAACAACATCCTAACCCCAATCCCTGCATTATGTCCACTCAAATCCCAGTCACCTAGCAATGTCCTCCTCGAGGATTTCATAAAATGAATCTTGACGACGCCTCTAAAGGCAACCCGGGCCCAATGGGATTTGGAGTGGTCATCAGAGACACCAGAGGGAAAATCAACCACATAATGGCCGAGAATCTAGGATTTGATTCTAATAATTCAGTTGAGCTTTGGGGTCTCCTTCATGGGATTTAGCTAGCCTCCCATATGGGATTGAAACAACTTGTCATGGAAGGAGACCCCCAAGTTATCATCACTTTCACCACCAAAATACTACATGGATCTGACCCTGCTAAGCTCTCTCCCAATTGGTGCCTCCTAAGATCTCTTGAAACTCTCAAATCTCTCTTGCATATAGGCCTTATTCTCATCCCTTCTCATATCCGCAGTGAGGAAAACAAAGTAGCCGACAAATTAGCTAATGAAGGGGTCTCTCTTTTAGGCGAGGACATTTGTATAAATGCCAACACTAGGCCAGTTCCACCCCGGCTGCAACAATGCATAGATTTTGCTCACATGGATTGCAATTCCTCGGATGGGGTACCACTTGTCCCACCATGTATTTAAAATGGATGTCCTTGCCAGCTGCCTCCTATCTCATGCTCCTACCTATGGGGTTGTGCATTTACGCAGGGTCATTCAATAAGAGATCTCGTTCCATGTGAAAGTTATTACTCTGGTCTGCAATGATGGTAAGCTTTAAAAGAGTATGTACTATGGTTGCGATGGACGTCACCTCCAGTTTTATGGCTTCCCTAATGGTTTTGTATGGTAATATTTACCCTTCCTTCACCAAGATTTCTGTTATGAATTCCCCTTTTTCTCTGTTCGTCGATTTTGTTTCCTCACTAGTGTGGCTTTGTCGAGCTTTGTCTTTGATTTTCCCTAAGCTCTCTTCCTAGTTCACTTGAGAGTGTGGAAGATCTCAACGAGGTCCAGACTATTACAGATATCTAGACAATCGTCGTCACCCCATGAATGCCTCTAGTCCGTCTTCTCCCTTAGCCTCTTCCTCTGCTGAGGTGCCATCCATGGATACTGTTCAAGCTAAGGAAGAATGGAGGCATGCCATCATTGAGGAAGAAGTCCCACCTAATCCTCCTTAAGACACTGTGAGAACTCCTGCGACACATTCAAACACCGTTTATGGACCAAAAGGAAGCACTCAACAAGCGAACATGTTTCATGACGACAATAATAAAATGGCTCAACAAACAGGGGACCATGCGGGGGAAAGCCAAGTCTTGTCATGAAACACACAATAGGAGCATTGGCGTTGGACCATCATCAAGGAAGAAGCTTTGCCTGTCCCTCTCCAGGATAATGTGGTTGCACCAGATATCTATACACAAACATAAGTGTTCACCCCACGAGGCTTCTCTGAGGAGCATCTTCAATTACTCTTCGACCTTTGCAAGGATGCAATGGAACAACTATTATGAATGGAAATCATAAAGCATAGACTGTACACTCTCTTTGACTCCTTATCAGGCGAGCCTGCTACTCATTGTTGCCCGGTCTGCAGTCAACCATACATCTTTGCTCCTGTTTGGCCTCATCCACCTCATGGCGATGGGAGACATGGCGATTCTGGTGCATGGATTTTACTTTTAGTTCCTGCTTCATCTATGTTATTATAGTTTTTAGTTTTAGTAGGCTTTCAATCCTATTTTGAATCCTTATAGTTATCTAGACATTGTAGCTCTAACACTTTGGACAATTTTGGACAATTATAAGAAGACCTGGTGTTGGTTTTGGTTTCCAATGTTGGCAGGCCAGGCACCAAGTCTTCCATATATGTATGGCTCTGGTTTTTGAGGTAATATAAATCCTTTTTTTTTGTTTGCTAGCGTGTTCGTGACTTGCAGGACTAGCATGTGGCTGGGAAATCGCGACTCAGGGGCATCTAAGCTGTCAAAATCATCCGGGGATCGCACCTAGCCTAGGCCACACCAACCCTTAGTTGAATGGATTTTTTTGTGTCTCTTCCCGGTGGGTTCGACCTTGGGTCGCCATGTAGAACGAGGCCCATCGAAACCAATCGCGCTAACGAGATTTGAAAAGGTAATATAAATCCTTAACTTAGAAAAAAAAAACACTAAAGAAAGAAGCCAAAATCATTGGTTGACATTATCTTCATAGGAAAGCCTTTTTAAATTAAAACATACCTATTTTTCAAACATTTGTGGCGTTTTTTAGAAGTGAATTATCAATATACCTTGACATAATTTCAAAATGAATAAGTGGAACATGTTTTGAGCTATTGCATCTTGATCATCTACTCACTTTTACTACCGCAATTATTTCAAATAGTTTATTATCAAGCATGGTTTTGTTATGTTCTTTTCTTGGTGGCAGGTTTAAGTTATTAGATGATGGTGGTGAAAGGTACATGGAATGGGTAGATAAATAACTAAGTGCCTAAGTGTTATGCCATTATATAAGTCCCTATCATAACCACCATTTATCTTTGGCTCTCAATTATATCACATTGAATTGATTATGTTTACCATTATTACCCTAATTGATTATGTTTCTCATTATTACCCATAAAATTATAATTGAAAGACAATTCTCACTGACCATAAACAAATTTGAACAAAACCAATCGATAATCTTGGGCCTAAAATATGGTTGAACTAAATAGTCATATCCCTCATTAAAACCAATAAAATATAATGGACAAACAAAAAAAACCACTTACATAAAATTGTATTAAACCCATTAATATT
>ML788157.1:150768-172291 GCA_009831015.1 Picea engelmannii | reverse complement strand
ATATATATATCTTTTTAAATAGCGCTACAAGCACATATTAGATGTCCCAACTTCTAAACATGATGCACCCATAATAATCCTCAATCCTGCAAACCCTAGTAGCTATGATCCTTGAATTATTTTATTTACACTATCAAATAGACACTTATCCTAATGTTTGATTAGTGCAATATGTGAAGTATAGATCACATATTTAATTCCCTTGAACAGTCCTAGTGCATTTTTGATAGACTAAACATGGTTACAAACAACATATTAAACTTGTGAGTAAATGAGGGCTTGATCCCATGGGGATCCCACATAGTCAACAAGGCCTTCTCTCAGACGTGACACTTTCAAAAAATAATGATGAGAAATACAAGCAACTATTCATAGAAGTACTCAATGGGTACAAGTTGATTTTAACATCAATCCACAAAATTAGGTATTTTACTACATATTCAACACAATAACACTGACACCCAATTAGTGAAAATGGAAGCGGGTTTTGAACATGTGACCTAACTTTCATGGAAATATATAGGGTTCATGGAAATACATAGGCCTTTGGATATTCATGATACATTTCAAGCATATTCATTGAGTATTTAGCATGGTAAAAGCACACTCTTTACTTGGCATAGTTGTTTTAAAAAAAAAGCGCACATACCCAAGTCAATGCTAAAGTGCAATGATTTAGAAGTATGGAGACATGCAAAACTATAAGTAACTTCGAACCTTGTGTAGTCTCTCCAAGTAGCAAGCATGGAGGTTTCTTAGTTCAACCACTTTTCTTTGGCACTTTTTGCAAAACCTCATCAAGTTGAATATTTTGGACTCCACTAGAATCCACTAAAGTATAACAAGACCCTTCCCTATCAAATATCCAACAACTCTAGTTTAATTTAAATATCACTTCTATAAAAGAATAATACAAGGCAAACAAATCCATTTCTACTCCATATCCAAAACAAAAAAGAAAAAACCTATTTTACAACACTTAGTAACCTAAAGTAGCCTTGGAGCATAGAATCTCTAGTAAAATTTCAAAATTACCGAAAACAAATTCGTAAAATCAAAGCCACTCAAAACTAGCAAGTATGTTTGTTTTCCCTTACCCTAATAAAACACTCAAGCTTTGGACTCCATGTCCATGGGTATACAATTTTTTTGCAATTGTATGTAGATATAAACTAAAATTGAACAATTACGAGCACTATTTGCAGATACATGGAAAAAAACAAAATATTTAATCTAACGCCCCAAAATGGATTATTTTGAAATAAAACTAGAGCATACAAAAATATACCAGCCATGCCCAAAAGAACTAGAAAAACTGTAGTGCAATGCATCCATTCATTCGAATAAATAAGCAAAATCATTTATTGCAGGAAAATACCTTCAATCAACCATAATTTTAAATGAAAAATTTGAAAAAAAATTGTTTCACCCCACCTCAAATCTAGTTAAGTCCCATCATTTGGACCTGCAAACATTGAATCTTTAATTGCTCACAACTATATATGTGCTTGGAGATGTTAATTCTTGATGCTTTAAACTCACTCAAGAAGTAATAGAAGCGTTGGTTTTTTGCGCATCAAAGTTACTACTAAAACAATCCTCTCAAGTAGGAGACTGCGGGGATGTAGGATTTTATCTTAACTTTTATAGGAGGAGATGATTTCTAGATCGAAAATTTGTTTCGACACTGGATATGCAACATTTCACACCATACAATCATAGGAAACATGAAAAAAGATAAACCCAAACATAATCTATGGAAGATCCAAAGCAGGGCGAAGCAACAATGAAACATATCTTGTGAGATCAAGAGATCTACAGTAGTAAACCTCGAGCCACAGAGCACCTATCTGTCCCATACCTATGCCCAATTCTGTCAACGTGCACCCATATTGTCTCTATCATCTTGCATTCCTCATGTTCATTATTCTAAAAAAAACTAACTAAAAATGATTTTTAATCTCACAATTAAAACCACACAAAACACCCTCCTTTAGATTTTATAACCTCCGAGAAGAAAACATAAATTCTTAACCATTAAATCCATTCAAACTATACTATTAAACCATAGTTTTATCTAAATCTTAAACTATTAAACCATGGTTTTATCTAAATCATTACCGAATTTGGTACCGATTATAATGTAAGTCAGTACCGGGTTTGGAAATGGTTTTTTGGTTGGGAAAGGAGAAGCGAGGATAAAATTTTGGGCGAGGTGATGGATACATATTTTAAAAGTCAATAAATGTGTCCGTTGAGGACATGGGCCAGCCTGTACTATATACTCTGGTTTGGACTCTATGCATGACGTGGCACTCTAGTAACACTCTTTACCACGAGGAGAATAAAAGGTCCCTGCTGACTACAAGAGAGCCTTAGTGTTCTTCCACCGCGACCCGGCCATTTTTTCCCAGTCTCGTCTGCGCTGAGGACTCACGCAACTACGCAACGATTGGTATTATTTCATGCCACTTTCTCCACTGGGGCGGACTATTTCTACCTAACCTCGACTTCGCAGAGCATAAACAATGCGTGGGACGAGGACGAGGATCGGGATCGGCGGCGAAGAAGAAGAGGAATAGTCAGCCAGTCTGTAGAATGGAGGGAGGAATGGGGCAAAGGGCGATGGAGGTTTTGGTGCCTTCATGGGGGGAGTTTAATATCTCCTTAGCTGCAGCGCTTCTCATCATATTTCTCTTCACTCTGTTTCACACACTTTCTTCAGACATCCAGCTGGGACTTTCTTCTTTACCCGACATTCATCCTCCTCACCCAACGTCAGCTTTGCTCCTCCCCAACGATGAGGTAATTAATCCCAATTCTTTCCAATTTTAATCATAGTTCGAAGAATTTCGAGTATTGCTAACATTCTTTCCCCTATGAATAACCTATTAAGATTCTTGCAAATGGCCAACTCGGTGATATATATTTTTAACAAATAATTACCCTAGAAGTCAGTTTCACTGCAAGAAGGAACCAACCATCCTTATTTTGGGCTGTAGTTCAGATGTAAACTGATGGAGTTTTCCTTAACTGGCCCACGTTTGATTCCCAGCGTTTCGGTGCTTGCACCTCTCACCTCTCTCATCTACCTGGGAGTTCCCAGAGCGACACATCCTTGGAGCTTCGATCCTTCTCCGGTAAAAAAATGGGTGGTTCTATCAGAAAATTAGCATCCTTATTTTGCAATCATTCAAGGGAGTTACTGTTTAGTATCTACTGAAAACCCTGGATATCTTGAGGAATTCCAGGTAGACAAATTTGATGGAAAATATGACTCCGTTGAATCGAAAATAATTCAAACATTCTCAGGAAAGTGGTGGTATAAAGGCTTAACGACAACACCCAGTGTCTGTTTTACTTATTTCAACCAGTTGCTTCAGAGTATCACATCTATATCATATTTAGAATTGTTACAACCATAGTAACAAGATTCGTCAGTATTGGTTTTTGCTGTCCAGAAATTCGGCGGTAATACCAAATTTGGCGGTAATACCAAATTTGGCGAATTTTCTGTACACGACAAATATGTTAACCTACTTTTCATTGCCCTTGATAATATACCTCATGTCTTTTATACCCGTAAACCAAAAAGAAATACCCCCCCCCAAAAAACACTATGTTGCCAAGTTTTCAAGGAATGGATTATCTTTTCTAATTTAGTGTGTTACTGAGATTGATTTTTTTTTAAAATTTGGAACTAAATGCATATTTTGGTATAGGTGAGATGTATACTTCAGCATTGGAACGGTAATGGAATTTTTTTACATATTTTTTCCGTATTGAATTGTAGTTGAATTCCTATTCGTATTCGAATCTTGCTACTATGGTTACAACATATAGGCCATATTTGGCTTTAAGATACATAAATACGGTCATCTCGTTGGTTGGCTGTATCGAATTCACATTATATGTGGTTGTATTTTGGTGATATCGTATTTGTATTCATATTGTATTCAACTGTATTCTGGCCGCATTTGATCGTATTTCATCCGCATTGTATTGTATTTCATCATATTTGATTGTATTTTGGCCGTATTTGGTTTTTTCAAAGATGGATTTTGTAGTACACTTTGTATTTCAGCCATATTTTTTTTCTGTCTCATATGATATCTGTATATGTAACCTTACACATATATGGTAACTATGATATTTAGTATAGAAGAGAGTAGAGCTTAGCTGGGCAGTTATACTAAATGAAATGAAAAATTATCAATATGGCATAAATTAATTTTGAAGACATTGGATAACATGTCCAATGTCTAAAAATAGACATTGCTAAAAAGAGAAAGTTTCTGCATGTCAATGATATTATACTCATTGAATTCGATTTTTTGCAAGGAATTCAAATCCACAATCAGAATTGACATGCGAGTCCTGGTGTTCAACCTGTTAGAAATAAAAATCCGTGACAAATCATCACGGAAGAGGTCCAAAAGACTCAGAATGTCCCAAGGATCCATTATGTGTGCTCAGAGCCTGAATCCGGGTCTTGGAGCTCAAATTGCTAAAAATAAAAAGTTCTTGCATATCACCCAGAAAAGTGCTATCGGGCCTAGAATCATGCAAGGACCATCCATGTATGCTCATAATTTCTCCAAACTATCAAGAGACCCACTCAAGTCCTGTCTCCTAAAAAGTAGGGGCACTTGTTGTATGTAAAGTTTAAACATCTCTCTCAAATGCATGGGAAACCAAGTTAACTCTAACTCTAAACCAAACAATCATGTACCGATTATATACCCGTCTTTGATGGGAACCAACCTCTTGCTCAACACAAGTGCTAAACTTTGGGAGAATCTTAGAATGCCAGACAAAATAATGCATGCTGGCTCTTAACCCTCAAGATTTCCCAGGGTGGAAATCTAGGGGTTAACAATGGCGATTCAAGGGGACGAGATCCCGTTGTGGGATGTCGAGAACTATATGAATCTCTGTGTCTGTAACAATATTTCTCTTTGAGAACTTTGTAAGATGTTCCAATGATGCTTTGAAAAGATGTGTACCGAAATATACCCCTGTAAATCTGTGGAAGGAAAGAAGGCCCTGTAAGCTAACAAAGAAGATCCTGTAAGTTGACTTGTGATACCAAACCCTATCCAATGGGCCATGGAGTCAAATCAATATAAAACCTCTCATTGAAACACTGAAACACAAGGGGTCTCATCCAAATCTGCTACCTGCTGCCACCCAATATGTACACTCCTCCCTGTGGTAAATGAGCTGATGTCGACACAAGGGAGAGAGACTTCATCAGATGTCAATAATGTAAACACCTGTGAACTGCGTAGGAACACCACCAATATTGACAATGGGTTCGAAGGTACCAACACAACCTGTCACTATGAAAAATGTTCTGAAGTCGAACAATGACGAGAATCATCCAATCAAGGCCCAATGATACTTAGCCTTGTTGAATGCGAGATAACTGCCGATGAGGCTAATGGCTAACTAGGTGCTCTACTTTAGGGTCATCCTTAGATAATGTGTCGAAGTTGATACAGGATGACCTGCTGAAAAAAAGAGCAATGGTGTCTCTGTTCCCTCAGTGTGAAGCGATAACTCAAGAAGATCAAGATGAAAGAGCCAGGTACAATATTCCTATTGTTGGATGATGGGGGACTACTGACTCAAAGCAAAAAAGGCTCAATGATAAGAGATGAGGAGGAAAGACATAAGATGACTCAAGACTCTCCTAAGCCTCCTCAAACTACCCATCCTAAAGGCTCAATGCTTCGGGAACAATGACAAACAGGAACCCCCATCCGGGCTCACTCTAATGATAGAGACAAAGGCTTGGCATGCGATAGATAGATATTCAGATTTCAACCCAGGAATAGTAGTTATGGACGACCATTTATTCAATAATAGAAAGACACACAATACATGACCATGTGCTGATATAACTTGGTAAAAAGTTAGTGACACTTATGTAAAAGACTGAAGTAAATACTGAAGGGAAAAAGTACTGCAAGGAAAATGTAGATTGCTGTCCTAAAATCTGCAAAAAATCAGCAAGCTAAACTACTGAAAAGACAATGTGGAAAAATAAAAGGACCTACTCTAACACCCCCCAAGAACCCTAAAATTGTTTGGGACTATGTCCTCATTGAAAGAAGAACTTTAAGCGCTGCCTATTAACAAGAAACCCTATAAGTTCACCCTCCAAATCAGCCAACTGAAATGTGTTAGGTCCAATTGAAGAATCAATGATGTATGGGCTCAACCAAAGACTGTCGAACTTGTCGTGGTCACCTGATTTCTCGTTTTTCTTGTCCCACAACAAGACCATATCACCAACTTGGAATTCCTTGCCCTTTGCCTTTCTGTCAAATACCTTCTTGATATGTGCCTGATAATCTGTGAACTATGTATAGGCCACGAGTCTATCTTCTTTTAGTTGCACTAACTCATCAATGCGGTTTTGCAATGCTTCCTTGTTGGTGGAAAACTGTCCCAATAACTTATATGTAGGCAATTTCATGTTGATAGGAAAACCTGCATTCAATCCATAGACCAATTCAAAAGGACTCTTATCAGTTGATCTTTTCCTTGTAATTCTGTCTGCCCAGAAAGCAAATTTGAGACAACTGTCCTAAGCTCTCTTATTATCCTCAACTGTCTTTTTGATTATCCTGATTAAATTTTTATTGCTTGACTCTGCTAAACCATTTCCTCGTGGGTAATAATTAGTTGCATGGGCCAAAGTAATACCATACTGAGAACAAAAAGCAAGTAGCTCCACTGATCGGAACACACTTGCATTATCAGTCGTGAGCTTACGTGGAACGCCAAATCTAGCAAGGATATTGTCCTCCAAAAACTCGATAATAGTTGCACTAGAAGATGTCCCGAGTGGCACTGCTTCAACCCATCGGGTGAAGTAATCAGTGGCCACTAGTATCCATGTATGCCTATTGCTGGAACTCTGTGAGAACTGCCCATGCTAGAATAACGTGTTCCATGCTAGACAATGGGTAGTTGTCTTTAAGACATGCACGGTTCAAATTTCTAAAATCAATACAAATGCGAATCTCACCTGATTTTTTCCTTATCGGCACATAGTTGGCTACCCAGTGAGAATACCTGATTGGTTCAATGATCCATGCTTCAAACAGTTTCTGGAGTTCCTACTGAATAATGGGTGCCACCTTTGGGTTCATAAATCTCAATCTCTGCTTAAAAGGTTTGGCACCCTCTATCAACGGTATTGCATGGTTAATGATTTTCAGGTCATAGGCTTTAAGCTCATCATAAGATCATGTAATGTCCCCACTTTGGGACATCCTTACATTTCAGAGTGTTATGATGACCAGAGTAGCTAGATGGAGATTATAGCGAGTACAAGAGCTATTGAGGGGTATTTTGGGGTCCGACTTGCATCGCTCATCTGATTTCATCATTATGATCCATTTTGCACAACTTGGCTTTCGTTCCGTTGCATTCCAATGATTTCCATGATTTTGAGTTATTTTGGGCTATAGGTTAATTAAATGCACTAAGGAGGTCATATTGGGCATAATACTTGGAAGAACCTCTTAGTGTAATAGCTCATTGGAATTGGGAGGAACCACACTACAGGATAGAATGATGAAAACTGACTTTCAGTGGCTAGGGAAGCCACAAAGAGAGATAAGGTGCTTTTCAGAGGTAAAAGAGTTAATTAATTAATTAAAGTGATTTAATTAATTAATTAATAATTAATAAAGCAAAAGTCACTTTGGAGAGACAAGGTGAGCAGGTAGGATAAAAGAGAGGCAAGGGCCTCTATTCTCTGATTCATGTTGATTATCAGTTTTGATATCTGGCTTTTAGCTAGTGAGCCCATGCCTTGGGGGTTTTGAGGGTTTTAACTTTTCACTTAACAAACCCTAGAGGACAATTCGGTGGTGAAAGATTCCACCTATCTTGTTCCAAGCTTGGTCTCAGGGATGCAATACTCCACCCACACCATTCTACTTCAGATCTACTCAGCTGCAGGAGAGTTCTACACCAACCGCAGGTACAGGAAGAGAGAGGACGCACCCTTGGGGGTTTCCAGCAAGGGGGGCGCATTTGTGGAGCTAGATCAGTTCGATCTAGCCAAGGAGAAGGGATTTTGGAGATTTCGGCTATTGGGTTTTCTTTGCAGGGGCCATAGCGCCATTCTTGGTTTCTTTCGAAGGGATTTTGATGGAGGTTTGATTTGCATTGAGAGTGGGACGATTTCCCCAAGAGGAGGGCGCAACTGTGAAGTGGATCTGCTCATGAGGAGGTGTCAAACTTCATCCCATAGCGAGGTAGCTATCCCATCTTGTTCCTAGACATCAGATCTATGCATCTAGAGTATTTTGCTTGCCATTGATGCCAAGCAAGAGGAGGGCCGAATCATCTAGGGTTTCAGTCATCCAGTGGGGTGCAAGTCCAATAGAGGGTTGTTCACTTGGAGGATCATTTCGTCATAGATCAGCCTGAGACTTCACCAGAGGTATGACCTTGAGTCGAACTACATATCCCGTGAGTTTTAGAGTATTTGGGGGCCTCTAGGAAGAGGGCCGAATTGTTGAGGGTGTTCAGTCTCCAGCAGGGCGTGACTTAGGCAGTTGTGGGGGTTTGGCACTTCATACGGCCTAGATCTCACCTTGTGTTCATCTATTGTAGCCTGTAGCCTTTGGAGGCGTGTATCTTCTCTTCTAGATATTGATTGAAGGCCATCCTCATGCTATATTGTACCAGATCTGCAGATCTATTGTATCAGTTCTTCTACTATTATGAATAAAGGTCAGATCTGAGGTATTTTGAGTTATCTCTTGTATTGTTGACATTGCATCTAGTTGAGGTATGTTCCATTGTTGTATCTTCTTGATTATTGCTGCAAACACACATTAAAACCATCAGTATAACCCTAACACAACCTAAAGGACCATAATAAGCAAAGTGTTTGACGAAATGCCACAACCAGTAAAAAGTTTAAAATTCATGCAAAAACGCAATGTTCTTGGCCTCTTGGCTTGGGAACTTTACAGACCATGCGAATACGTCTCTATACTCCCTTACCAACCTCACAATCTTCTTTTTCTCTTCCAATGTACATCCTTTACCAACTTTGATGATTCTTGGTGTGTCCTTGTTGCCAATGTCCACCTCATCAACATGATTATCAAGAGAAGATTTATTAGTTCCTTGGAAAGCATTTGACCTATCAAATCATATATATGTCATATGTAATACATGTATTTGCATTTTCTCTAATTTATGCCCCACGCCCACCCTCATATATGAGGGTGGCGGTGGGGCATAAATTAGAGAAAATGTATTTTGACACTAAACCCTTAGGAATCTTGTTACTTTTGAGTTGAATCATTGGGACCTCCTCGCCCTCATGTTTCTCATCAATGTTATGATTAACAAACTCATTAATAGAATTCAAAAAGTTCAAAATATGTCTATCATCTTCAAAAACTTGCCAAGAGCCTATGTTATCCGAAACGAAAGGATGAAAAGAAACCTCAACTAAGTGCGTAATATAAGGGTTAGTTAATCAGGGTGGAAACAAGGTAGTAATAGTTGCCAAAGAGTCGGCCATTTCATTTAAAGTTCTATCAATGTGAGAAATGTTAAATGCATCAAAATACTCAATCTCCTCCCACATTGCATGTCTATAACTTTTCAACTGTTGGTTATGAGCTTCACACTTCATTTTTACTTGATTCACGATGAGCTCAGAATCACCTTCGACCTTCAGTAGTTTGATTCCCATCTTCGTAGCCTTCCACAAACGAAATTGCAAAGCCTCATACTCTGCCATGTTGTTAGTACAATCAAATTCTAAGCGTGAAGAAAATGGAAATATTATACCTGAAGGGGCAGTGATGACAACCCTTGCACCTGATCCCTATCGTGATCTAGCGCCGTCAAAAGTCACTGTCCAAACCTGAGAATGCTCAAGTTCACTTTCTGGGACAAAAGGCATTAGGACTTCAGTAACCTCTGAAATCATGTATGCGCCCATACTTGTCTCTTGCGCATCCGGGTCTTTTAGGTTCGGGTGAAGGTAGTCATTGTCTCTAACTCGGGGGTCCTCAACGTCGTCCAACATTTTTTGTTTCCTGTATAGTCTTACCTTTTCAACCCGAGAAATAGGAATGCCATCATATGATAGACCCATTTGCATGGAACCCCTTACATCTACGACCCATTGTCTTGAATGGAGCATGCCCCACTGTGTAGGACAATCTATAACAAGTACAGTATTACTATTTTCCTTACTTGTACCAAGAAAGATTTGTGGACATTCATCTGCAAGGTTAATTTCACCCCTAGTTCCTAGGAACCTATCATTGGCCTCTCCATGAATGGGCATGCGGATTAAATCTCTTAAAGGAACACAAATCTTAATTTTAGCAATCTCATTCTCTAATGAAAAACTAGATGATTCAGACTGAATTGGAAGAGGCAACAAAGGAGGAGGGTTCTTGCTTACCTGAGCAGTAGAAGACTCACCTCTAGGAAATGATGGAGGAACTTGAGCTTTACCTTTGCGCGCATATTGCTTCGTGATCTTAGCTACTCTGACTACAATAGCTTCGTTGGCTCTTTGGATGATCTCTTGGGTAACAAGCCAAGTGTCAATTGGTTGTATGTCGGGTTGTAAGGATTTCCGCTGGTTTTATGGCACTTGAAAGGCACTATGAGGTTTGAGCTTAGTATCATCTGAGGCTTGGAAGGCATAAAGTTCTTCTATAGGTTCAAATTCGGCCACCATGTTCAAAGTGTTGTCTTGGTCATCAGATGGGTCCTCTCCCTGCTCTCATAAAGGTGCACAGCTTGGGCCAAGATAGCGCAAGATGTCTCATTGTGGGGAAGGCTACATGCTCGGCAATACAAACTGGAAGAAGCATAATCAATGTAATTTGTTCCAACTGTTTGTGCTGGGGGCTTTGGCTCATCATTCTTTTTGGCATATTGATAAGGTCTCCTCTGGTTGATGGGCTTGGGAGCTGAGATAACTAATTGGTTCCGAAGCATCTTCTCTACCTTCACTATCCTATTGCTCAAGTCATTCACTAAACCAAAAGTTGCATCTTTAGATGTTCCCTCTTCTTGTTTAGGTTTTAACAATGCTTGCGCAGGGGGATTAGAGGTTCTCCTATCTTGTGGGTCAAGCAACAGGTTAAGTGGGACTTGCACCTTGGAGGCTAAGGAAAGGTGTTTCTCTGTTGTAATGGCCGTTTTGTTTTGTAAGCAACACCCAATGTTGTGGGCTCCTTTTGCTTGATCAACACACCCAAAATTCCATCAAACTTCTCTAAATAAGCTATCAAAGCAAATTCTTCATTAGGTCTAACCGTATTTGGAATTTTATGATAAGCCTTAGCAAAGCGTGTATTAAATTCTAAAACAATTTCATTCTCTTTCTTATTAAGATTATTAAAGTTTCAGAGTAAGAAAGATGTATGCTATTTGTCGCCCCATCGTTCCAAGAACTTGTCTAAGAATGGAGTCAACACGTCGATGGAATTGTTTGCAAGAGCCTTGTACCATGCACTTGCTTCACCTTCCAAAGTAGCAACGAACACCTTCATGGCTGCATCCTCATGTTCAATTCGCTCATCATCGCATACCTTCAAAAATTGATCTAATATGGTCTTGCACATTGATGGCGTTGTTTCCCTAAAACTTAGGCAACTTTTTGACATATTAGTAGTAGGTAGAGTATGAGATTGCCCTTGAATTGCAGCAAAGTCTAAGGGACCAAAAGCATTGAAAGTGAACCTAGCTGCGATATTACTAGAACTTGGAACTCCTGAAGTATTTGAAATAATTAAAGCAATAGTACTTGGAACAATTGTAGTAGATGAAGATGGGATAGGCGATACTTGAGGTGCCAAAGTTCTTACCACAGTGCTAGGAGTTGAAGTAGTGAATGGATGAGATACCTGGACCGATTGTAGAACAATTGTACCAATTGTGAGAGTAGGACTGGCGGTGGGAGTAATGAAAGAACTATTCCAAAACAAGTGTTCTGACTCACTAAGTGTTGGGTAGATCCCTTGTGTGGGGTCGAATCGGGATGATCTGCATAGGGTCCCCTGTCAAGTTGCTCCTATATCCTATGCAGTTGTCAGGTGAGAAAAATAAAATTAAACAATTGAAAAACTCACCGAATGTCGTTTACGAAGGCTTGCATCCCTCGACAACGGCACCAATTTTTTAGCACAAATTTCCACCCTCCAATCGAGCTGATAAATCTGATAAAACAATGATGAAAACTTGCGTAATTAAAGGAGTAAAGCCCCAAATTGTCACGGACTAGATCCCTCTCTGTTTGGGCTGGTGCTTGCCGGCATCAAGGGGGGAGTCCCTAGGGTGATTTTGCAGCTGTCCTGACTCCTAAGTCTGATTTTCTGCAACATAAGACAAAAAACAGCGGCTGTAACGTCTTGGACAGCGTGTTAATTCTGTCCAAAACGTGGGGAAAAGTAGTTTGTTTGCTTGGAGGGATCCTACAGGGTTAGGACAAGAAATATAAAAGAGAAATAGAGAAAGAAAGTATTCAAAAGATCAATGAAAATCACTATGAATAGTAAGAAAGTGACTAATCTAATTGCAAAACTCAACAAAGTACCATCAAGAAGAAAGGTTAGAACACAAACACAAAACTTCTTTATTGATAGGCTTTCTAGAGGGTTGGTTGCACCACAATTGACAAGTCCACAACCGGTACAATGATCACTTTGCTAAAAGAAGAGTAACTAGACTAAAGAATGAGAGAGAAGAATGAGAGAAGAGTGTACTAGCTGCTGCCAAAATCCGACCAATAACCCATGAAGACAATCTAATATATAGGAGARGAGGCGCAATTTACCCAAGGAAAACTAAGAGGACACATAGGTGAAGTAAAAGAGGAATATGGGCATGGGATGAGAAAGAAGGAGTGAGGAAATAGGCTAACACATGCRTGCATGGATGGAGTTAAGCGTGCATGGGGGAGACTGAAGGCGTGGAAATAAAGAAGATAGGGGGGCGAAAAAGGAAGCAAGCGAAAGAAGGATGCATGGGAGGATGTGCATGCATATGGGATAACATGCAYRTAAAGTGATGAGGTGAGGTGGAGTGAGACTATGAGTAGGATGACAAGTGGGCGTGAGGGTAAATCGAATGAGGGAGACGTTAAACCCAACATGCACGTGAGTGGAGGGTGATACGTGTGATAGATTGAGGAGTAAAGGAAGGAACGTAGGAATCCGCATAGGAGAGTGAGATGGTGACGTGGAGTATGGGACCCACGCGCTAATGGAAAGTGATGTGAGGGGGCGTATGGCATATTGAGGTTTTAAGTGAGTGGAGTTGAGTGGAGTCATGCACATGCACGGGAGGAGGAGATGGTGACATATGAGGGACAACTGCACATGCATCGTATGAGGTAGTAGATGCGTGAGGTAAGATAGGCATGCACGAAGAATTGTGCGAGTGGAGTAAGAGACCTGCGGATTTGAGTGGAGGAGATGACGTGGGAGGGAAAATACGCATGGGCCTAAAAAAGAATACGACATGCCTTTTATTCATAAAAGGAATTCGCATGGGTTATTTAAGCCATACCCCTTTTAATCAAAGAATGAGCATAAGTCATAAAAACGGGGTACATATATTTAAAAGGGGGACAATTTTTTTTTTTAAATTAATTAATATTAAAAGGTGAACACTTTAACTTAATAAAGTGATATGGATAAGTGGGTTTAGATTTAGGATAGAGTTAAAGGGAAGTGGGTTTAGGATTAGGATAGAGTTTTAGGATAAAGGTGAGTGAAGTATTATAGTGGATAGGGGGATAGGTACAATAATACGTATAGGATTGGAGTAAGAGGCATGGGTAAAATGGCTTTAGGGACTTTTTATGCACGAAAAGTGGTTTTATGGCAGGTGAATAAAAGTTAGTGAGAAAAGTTAGCCTTGACTGGCTAAACTTTCTCCATTCCTTATCCTATTCGTCCTCTTCACTTTAATTAATTCTTCATTTAATGCTCATGCATTGGAAAATGCACCCTTGGTCAAATGATGCCTTGTAGATGCCACATCACCCTCAAACTCTGCCATATGTCGAAATCTGAGCTCGCCACTTGTCGCTTCTGGAGATGATGACCACTGCTAAAAATAGAAGTTTCCAAAAATAGTCGTCTGGCCCCAAAAATTTAAAACTCGTTGAAACTCAACCAAACTTTCCATAATTGTCCGAGATGACTCAGAGTCCACCATGTGTCCAATGTCTAAAAATAGACACTGCTAAAAAGAGAGTTCCTGCATGTCAACGATATTATACTCGTTGAATTCAATTTTCCGCAAGGAATCCGAATCCATAATCAGAATTGACATGCGAGCCCTGGTGCTCAACCTGCTGAAAATAAAAATCTGTGACAAATCATCCCGGAAGAGGTCCAAAAGACTCAGAATGTCTCAAGGATCCATAATGTGTGCTCAAAATCTGAATCCGGGTCCTGGAGCTCAAATTGCTAAAAATAAAAATTTCCTGCATGTCTCTTGGAAAAGTGCTATTGGACCTAGAATCATGCAAGGACCATCCATGTATGCTCATAATTGCTCCAAACTATCAAGAGACCCACTCAAACCATGTCTCCCAAAAAGTAGGGACACGTACTGTATGTAGACATCTCTCTCAAATGCATGGGAAACCAAGCTAACTCTAACTCTGAACCAAACAACCATGTACCAATCATATACCTGTCTCTGATGGGAACCAACCTCTTGGTATACACAAGTGCTAAACTCTGGGAGAATCTCAGAATGCCAGCCAAAATAGTGCATGCTGGCTCTTAACCATCAAGATTTCTGTTGAAATTAGTGCAGCTACAAGAGCCATTCTCCTGGAGGATGGCATGAGACCCTAGCTGAAGACTAGGGTCCCCAGCACACTCCTGGGGTTTCTTGGTATGAGACCAAGCAGTGAGAGCCATGGCAAAAGACCCTAGTGAGGGCCCCCAGTATATGACTGGGGTTCTTGGTCTTGGACGAAGTAGTAAGTCCTTGGATGTGTTCTAGGGCCCCTGGATGTGTTCCATGGAATCCTTGCCCAGTGYTTGGATTGATCCTTGGATGTGTTCCTTGGTGGTTGATATAAGTCCCTAGATGTGTTCTAGGGCCCCTGGATGTGTTCCAAGGAACCCWTGCTTAATGCATGGGTTGATCCTTGSTCTTGTATCTTGGTGGATAAGACCCTAGATGTGTTCTAGGGCAACCTGGTCTTTGACCAGGTAGATCTTGGTAAAATAACAAGATGTGTTGATGTGTGATCCTCTTCCTCTCTCCCGGGATGGTCCATGAGACCTAGGAGTGCCTATGAAGATGGACATGACCACATTGTTGATGTACCCTCTTATGCAGTGATGATAAAGTTTATAGGTCACTATGAGACTCATGTGGACATGTTTTGCCATTATGGACCCCCCCTTGACTTTGTATTAAAAGGTACCCCCTTGTTGTCTTGCTTTCCCTCTTGTTTTATGTGATTGGGGTTTTTATAATTTACATTAATATTAATTGACATTTAATTAATATTTATATTAATTAATTGTCAATATTTAATTATTATTATATTTGCCCTAACCTCTCTCCCTAACTATAAACAGAACCCTACCCTCTAGCATTTTATTACACTCACTCACACTTCTCTCTTCTATTGCTGCGGCTACCTCAGTCTTTCTATCCTTGTGTGGTGCATCCTCTCCTTTTGGTGTATCAGTTTTAGATCTGAGTTGTTTGCTTGGTCTTGGTATTGGCTGTGAGTTTCCTCTTCTATTTGTTGATGTATGAAGTACTGCCAGATCTGTCCTTCTGAGTTGGCTTCCCTTGTGCTGCCAGACCTGTTCATCTGAGCAGAGGTTCCTTTCTTTGGCTGCTAGATTTGTTCTCAAGGGCCACAGACCTGAGTACAGGTGCCACGACCTCTTTTCTGTGCTGTCTGCCTGCTGTGTGAAGGCCGCGACCTCTCCTTCTAGCTGCCGCGTGTTGAACTGAGGCTTCTGTGGGGGTTTCTACTTGCTGTCCAGGTTTCATGTGTGGAGGGTTTGCTTTTTCTTGAGTGGAGGGTTTGCTGTTTCAATTGTGGAGGGTTTACTGTTTCAGTCTTGGAGGTCCTGCTGTTTTTCTTTGTGGTGTTCTTGCTGTCTCAAATTGTGGACATCATCTTTTGGGGGTCTATACTTTGGCAAAGCTGTCCCACAGTCCATATTGACAGAGATCGATCAAACCCTAAAGGTTTGATCCATGAACCTAAACTAATTTCTGAGCATATTTCAGAGGCATACATCTACACATGTGATAGGTACATCTATCATTGATCAAGAGGTAAGCTAAAGGTTTATTTTTGTACTCAAATCTTGTTTGTATTCAGATCTGTTTATATCTCTTCTCATATATGCTGATCTAGTAAACAATTTTTTTTTAAAAGCTTTTTGTTTTTCATTTTTTTCTTAATTCTAACATGGTTTCAGAGCTTAGGGCGTGAAAAGAGTTCAAGAATTGCAGACTTGAGCTTGCGTAGATCCACTTCTTAGGGTTTGTTTTGCAGAACAATAGTAAATCATTTTCTTAATCTGATCTAGAACTCAACATGGCCTCTTCTTCAGTCAAAGATGAAGATAGAATTGAAGGGGCCTCCAACTTCAATGCTTGGAAGTGTAGGATACTCAACATTCTAGAAGAGAGTGACTTGGATGAATTGGTTACTAGGGTAATAGAAGAACCCACTTCAAACACTGGTAGGGTAACATACAAGAAGAGACAAGCCAATGCTAAATGATTCATTTTTGACTCATTTAAGGACAACATGATGCCCATCATTGGTCATCTAAGGACTGCCAAAGAATGCTTTGATGCCCTAGCAAATCTCTATGAAAAGAAGGCTCCAACTCAGAAGAGAATATTGAAGAAACAACTACGTACATTAAGGATGGGAAATGATGAAACCGTCACTGCCTTCTTCTCCAAGATTGCTCAAACCAGAGATCAACTTACAACAATAGGAGTTTCTGTGGATGATGATGACCTTCTACAAACTGTAGTTGATGGACTCCCTGAATCATGGGGAACTTTTCTTGCTTCAGTCAACGAAAGATAAGCTCAACCTAACTTCGAGAGATTATGGCATGATTGCTTAGAAGAAGAAGGAAGATTCAAAAGTAGAAATGAACACTCAACTATAAGAGATTATGCCCTTTCAGCTAAAACCAAGAGATGGAAGAATTTTCCTCAAACCAAAGGCAAAGGTAAGAAACCTCAAGGTAAGCTATCTTATCTTCATCCTCATTTATCTAAAGTAAGATGTTTTAACTGCAATAAGCTAGGACATTATGCAAAAGATTGCAGGAACCCTCCCTCTTAGCAGAGATGAAAAGGTAAGTTTCATGCCTCAGTTGCCACTGAAGAAGCAGAGCTTCAATATGAACCTCAAAGAAGAAGAACCAGGGCTGCCACCAAAGAGCAAGAACAACACCAAGAATATTATCTCATCTCAGCTCTTTCTGGCACTATAACCAAGTCGGAGGAGGTTTGGTTAATGGACAACGGTGCCTCCAAACACATGACATGCTTCAAACTGAATCTTGCAAACTATCGGGATAAGAAGTTCAATGTAAAGGTAGAACTGGGTGATGATGGTAAATATGACATAAAAAGGTTTGGATCTGCTTCATTTCAACTTCAATCAGGTAATGTATTTCATATTGATGAAATTCTTTATGTTACTGGTTTAAAGAAAAATCTCATCTCAGTTGCAGTGTTAGAAAGCAAAGGATACTCAATAGCCTTCACCAAAGGGAAGGCTCTCATGTGGCCCTCAAATGGAGATTTGAGCTCTGCCATGACTATCGGAACTCGTGAGAGTGGACTTTACAAAATCACTGGTAAAGTTGTTCAAGCATTAGCTCACGAGATGATAAACCCCTACGAGCTCTGGCATAGAAGGCTTGGACATCTCAACTACAACGCACTTTCAGGTTTTGCAAAAGATGGCAACATGTATGCTAGTGTTTTCATTTGAGCATGATAGTGTTTGTAGAGGCTGTGCTCTCGGTAAGAATACAAAGAAAGCTTATCCTCACAACAATAGAAAAACGAATGGCATTTTAGATCTAATTCATTCTGATCTTTGTGGACTTATGACTGCTCCATCTATGAATGGTTGTCTTTACTATATCATTTTTATTGATGATTGTTCTCGTAAAACTTGGATTTATTTTTTAAAGACTAAAGATGAATCTTTCAACAAATTTCGAGATTTAAAGAATCTTGTTGAGAATTAGACAGGTAGACACATCCGAGTTTTCAGAACAGACAATGGAAAAGAATTTGACTCCTACAAGTATGATGAACTCTGCCAGGGCTTCCGGGATTAAGAGGGAGCTGACTGTGCCTTATAATCCCCAGTAGAATGGGGTTGCATAAAGAAAGAACATAACAATCTGTGAAGCAACCAGAGCCATGATGTATGATCATAATTTACCGTTATCTCTTTGGGCCGAAGCTACAAGTATTGCAGTCTACATTCAGAACATGTGTTCTCATAAAGCCCTTGAAGAGAAAACTCCAGAAGAAGTTTTCACCAATATAAATCCCTCAATTGATCATTTGAGAATCTTTGGCAGTCCAGTCTATATTCATATTCCAAAAGAAAAGAAGACTAAGCTAGAGTCCTCCGAAAAGAACGAAACTTTTGTGGGATACAGTGAAACCTCAAAGGCTTACAAAATTTATGTCCTAGGTCAAAAGTTCATTGAGGTTAGCAGAGACGAGACTTTTCATGAAGAAACAACTTTTCGTCGTGCCAGATAACTTCCATGTGATGAAGAGGAGCAGGAAGCTCCTTTTCCTGAACCTTCAGATTCACCTATTCCAGATGTGCAGAGGGAGGAGACCTCAGACCCATCAGTGTGTTGAATTTTCAATGAGCTATGGTTCATGCATTCTCTTTAGATTTTTTGTTTAACTTTTACTTGAACCATAACTACTGCAGTAAACCAAGATCACAAGAAGAATAACCATGCATAAGAACACAAGAAGTATCCTGGGAAACCCTTCTCAACAAGGGAAGAAAACCCAACCAATCCTTTGCTATATTCTTCAAGAGAAAGACCTCCCACACCTAGCACACAAGAGGGTGCTGTAATTCTCATAATTTCAGACCACAACTTCTGAAATCATGAGATGACACAATGATAAGTGTGTTTCCTCAATGGGGATTCACCTTTATTTATATAAGACTTGTCACATCAAATGATGTGTCTATTGGCACAATAGGACTGACCTCAATAACTCAAAATATAATTAATAATTACCATATTAATTATATTTTATATTAATTATCTTTTACATTAAGGTGGGGCCAACCTGTACCCTTTACATAACAAATAGGGTTACAGGTAAGTTTGACTCTTGAACAATATAGCAAGGGATCTCATACACCCACTAGTGCTCAACCATTAGGGGCACATCCATCTGTGCTCAGCCACATGGATGCCTCTCTATCTCACTGCATCTCACAAGAGAACCACACTCACTAGTGCTCAACCACTAGGATCACGTTCACCTGTGCTCATCCACATGCACGTCCAACTCAACAGATCTTCTTTCTCACTGCGTTACACATGAGGGTCATCTGGAGTTCATCATCTCAAATTTATGCTCAGAGGAGGCTAATACATCGTTTCATCTTTGTCTCAGAATGATGCACCCAACTCATGGGATTTCACACGTTCACCTGTGCTCAGCCACATGCATGTCCAACTCAATAGATCTTCTTTCTCACCGCGTTACACAGGAGAATCATTTGGAGTATCATCCCAACTCTCTACACAGAGGAGGCCATCACAACGTTCCAGTTCTGTCTTAGATAGGAACCACACATCCAACTCAGGGGCTTTCTCTCAGGTCTGTGTTATGAAGGATGTCTCACGCAGCTGTAATCATCAACACTCCCTCTCAGCTAGGGAGGCATTCTCCACCAGGGTAAGTCTCTCATGGAGGTACTTGAACTTCGTCCTGGCTGTAATCATCAAAACTCCCTCTCAGCCAGGGAGGTAATCTTCACCAAGCTAGTTTCTCACAGAAGTACTAGAACTTCGTATTGGCAAGCAGTTTGGTGAAGATATCTGCAATCTGCTCATGTGTAGGAAGGTACTGCACGTGTACTGCTTTCCTCTGCAAGATGTCTCGGATATAATGATATTTTATCTCAATGTGTTTCGATCTATCATGAAACACATGGTTCTCAGAGAGCTTCACACAACTCTGGTTATCACAAGTAATAATAGGATCCATCTCATGATCAAATAAATTTGTCAGAAGCCACACTGCTTCGTAGACTGCCACACTCAATGCTATATACTCTGCTTATGCGGTACTCAAGGCCAAAGAGCTTTGTTTCTTGCTGCACCAGGAAACCATGGCCAACTCCAAGGTAAAACAACAATCGGATGTGCTCTTTCGGTCCACTGTACTCTTTGCTCAATCTGTATCGACATATCCCTGCAAACTCAAGTTCACACTGGAGGCATATCTCAGGCCATATCCAACTGTGCCTCGTATATATCTCAATACATGCTTTACTGTTATCCAGTGAGTCTGTCTCGGCTGACTCATGGATTGACTAAGCACATTCGCTGCATAGCATATATCAGGTCTGGTGTTAACCAAATACATCAATGATCCAATCAACTGTCGGTACACATGTGGATCAATCTTGTTTGAATCATCATCATTTATTTTTCGTCAAATCTATCACCATCGGTGTAGACATGGATTTGCATTTTGTCATACTGAACTTCTTTAATATCCCCACTGTATATTTTCCTTGACTTAGGAAAAGTCTCATTGGTCCTCTGTCATACTTCTTGTCTCAAGAAGTAGTGCATCATACCCAGATCCGTCTTCTCGAAATCAGAAGTCAAAGTTTGCTTGTAACAACACGACTTCTTGAATAAGTCATCAAAATCAGAAGTCAAAGCTTGCTTGTAACAACACGACTTCTTGAATAAGTCATCAAAATCAGGCTCTCGTCACCAACAATGTAATAGTATAGTTTTGGATCAGCAACACTCTTGCTAAAACCCAAAATTCATCAAGAATCCATCTATCTGATTTAGTTTCCAACTCATGGATGGTAGTACAGATGGAAGTGCAACGGGCTACTGGATCAATACGTCTCATCATAGTTCACTTCCTCTGCTTGTGAGAATCCTCTGACTACAAGTCTTGTTTTGTATTTCTCGATACTTCCATCAGTTGCATGTCTTTCTGCCTCTTGCAGAGTTTTGAAGCCCAGACAGGCCTTTTATGGCCTGTTATCCCCAATATCTAGGGATAACTAGGAGATCATGTCTCGAGGCCCACAGGTCCTAGACATGGAGTACCGAGAGCGGGATTTGCTTGAGCATGGCCCTGGAGGGCCCATCATTTCTTCTTCTTCGTCAGATTTGTCCTGTCAGCAGTAGCAGTTTCCATCACCACTGGCCTGGGCCTGCATCGGAGAGGA
>ML788157.1:98196-108996 GCA_009831015.1 Picea engelmannii | reverse complement strand
GGCTTCGCTAGGAGTTGGCCTAGACGGAGGAGTTGAGGATTAGGTGACAACACCTTAACTCTCACTTGCCCCCAAGGACACACCGAGTGGATTGAAGATTTCTTCCACGTCTCCCAAAGGTGTGTATAAGGCGGCAACAAGTAGATCTAATTTGTAGCAGCATATGTTTAGATCTTAGCTTAGCATTTAAAAAATTTCATTTGTAAAAGCAAGATCTAGCATAGGAAAGTCTCTTCTTGCAAGTTATATTTTTAGCAAAAGTATAAAGGCTTGAAAGGAGATCTATTTTATTGAGCTTCATTTTTCTATTTGGCAAGTACAAGTGCTTTAAGTTTGCTGATTCAAAACAACAAAAAAAGATTCTAAGGAAAAAGTTTTTAGCTTGCTTTCCTTGGTTCATTTTGCTAATTTTTCATAGTTTTAACTTAGAGCATTTTCTGGGTTTTTCTAATAACGTTCAAAGACACTTTTAAAGTGTTTTTGGGCATATTTTATCTTTGTTTGCTTGCTGTTTTGTGCAGGTTTGCGAACAAACAAGAGGAAACTCTGCCCAATTTTGGTGGAATTAGAGCTTCCGGGACCCCCATAAGCACCTCATACTTCAATAAACCATTTGAAAACTTGTAAGCTTGGTGGTCTTGTCTTGTATAAAGGACCACAAGCCTCCCAAAAAATAGATCATTGTAAATCCATAATAAAATCAATGGGCTAACCGGTGCCCAGTTTTCATCCCCCCAAGGGGAGTGGTGTCTTGTGGTGTGATTGTTCCTTTTGCTTCAAATCTTTCATATTTGCAACTCTCACCTAAAGGAAAGATAAAGTTAACTTTAAAATTTATCACAAGCACCGCAAAACTTAATTTAGATTTCAATTTCATAGTTAGTTTAGATTAGATTTCAATTTCTAAACTAATTTAGATAGATATTTTTTGCTAGATTAGTTTCATTTTCAGTATTCCAATTTGGAAAAATAAACATTTCCCCTCAGCTCCCCAGTGTATGCTTTGAACCCTTGCGATCCTAGCTTGATTTGGGGAACTCATCAGAACCGAGGCTGGTCAATGTGGATTAGTTTTAATTACGGAAATCTTTAAGTAGCTATTGCTTGTTTGGAAACACAAGAGGGTTTGTGTAAGAAGTCTAATGGGAACTTTGAGATCTAGGTTCTCCTTGTCCAGACCTTCCACATTCTCTTGAACTTGTGTGTGAAGTTAGAGGGATACTCTCCCTGTTGTACATCCAACAAGCTCAACCTCCAATCTAAGGGATAGCCTCTTGAGGCCACATCTAGTTTAGATTTATTTTCTGCAACACTTAGCGCACATTGCACATAAGGTGACTTGCAAACACAAGAGGCACTTTGACAACAAACTTAACCAACTTTAATTAAATTTTTACAAGGACAATTCATACAACAATCTTCACTCCAGCAACATTACATGTATCTTACAATTTGGCACTGGTTTCATTTACTTTACTTTTACAACCATTTACTTCAAGCTTTTACAAAGTCAGTCATTTCAATTTATCTTGAAGTATTTTATTTGCTTATTGTCATTTACTTGCAAGTATCATATCATTTCTCTTATATGTTGAATATCTTTTTCATAACCAATCATAGTGAATGAATGATATATGTTGCTAGTATAGATTTACTTATTGTTATATTGTTCTTGTTGCAATAAACTCCTAGATTCTAATTGTGCTTAGATTTAATTGAGCCTTAGATTATTTTTTTTAGGGACTACCCCCCTTGGCTTCGCTAGGAGTTGGCCTAGACAGAGGAGTTGAGGATCAAGCGACAACACCTTGACTCGAAACTTGTCCCCAAGGACACACCTAGTGGATCGAAGGTTTCTTCCACGTTACCCGAGGTGTGTATAAAGGTGGCAACACAGGGCATGGTCCATGTTGTTCGATAAGGAGAGGAAGTAATAATTCATTTCCATGTCTTTCAAAATTGTCGTTATTTCAGTTAAAAGTTCATCAAGCCTGGTTGAGATGGCAGGATTTTTTGAGTCTTTCAATATGAAAGACGCTGAAGCTCACAAGGGCTTTGATCCTGAAGGTCTTTTCGTTGCTCATATGGTTTCAATCGGCTATGCCTTTGTGGTTAGGGCTTTGGCGCTTCAGGTCTATGATAAACCTTGTTAAAGTGGGTGCTCTGTGGTATCGAATCTTGTGGTGAAATAAATGGCAAGTAGTTCAAAAATAGAGATCGAGAAATTTAATGGGAAATTTTTTGAGCAGTGAAAGCTCAAGATGGAATATTTGTTGGTGGACAAAGATCAATGGATCACTGTGGATCGAGGTACTGCACCTACAGGAACGTCAACAAAAGACCGAGTAAAGTTGGATCTGAACGCAAAGAGCTCAATTCGGTTGTGTCTGTCAGATTTAGTATTACTGAACCTGTCAGGGAAGCTACAACCAAGGCATTATGGAATAAGTTAGGGGATTTGTATCAGTCTAGGTCCCTGGTAAACAAACCATTCCCGCGAAAGAAGCTGTATAAAGGCATTATGGAATAAGTTAGGGGCTTTGTATTAGTCTAAGTCCCTGGTAAACAAACTGTTCCTGTGAAAGAAGCTGTATAACCTGATGTAATATCCCCAAGTGTGCTAGGCTAGGATATTAGTGTTATGTTGCACAATTATGTTATTTTTGGTCGTGTGCTTTTGTCGAATAGTTTGCATCACATATGTTTTCTTGTTATAATTTGGTTGACAACTTTCTACAAACGATTTGCATACATTCTACTAAAAGACTTCCGTCAAACAATCCAAGTACAAATGAGATAGAAGAGACAACATGGGCATTTTTATTATGAATGAAACCTCGAACACAACAATAACAAGTCTCTAACGACTGCTATGGAAGCTGCAATACATTAATGAAAACACAACAATAACAAGCCAAAACTTGGGATAATGCCACGACCTCCTCAATAGATGAGATTGGACCCTCTAAGTGCCAAGAGATGGGCTCACGACCCTCCTCCACTACCTCGATGGCTCCTCTATGGCTGAAAACCCTCATGGTCCCTGCAAATAAAAGAAGGCCGAGCCTTCTAGGAAACCCCACGAGCCTCCCAAGTGCCAACAATCCTCCAACAAGATCCTCACGGCACTGCAAATATAAATCATGGCCTGCTCTAAACCCTCACGACCCTGCAAATATAAATCATGGCCTGCTCTAAACACTCACGGCCCTGCAAATATAAATCATGGCCTGCTCTAAACCCTCACGACCCTGCAAATATAAATCATGGCCTGCTCTAAACCCTCACGGCCCTGCAAATATAAATCATGGCCTGCTCTAAACGCTCACGGCCTCCTCCAAATCCTCACAGCCTCACGATTCTGCAAAAGATGAAATCAGTCCCCTCAAGAAAGCTCCATGAACCTCCTAAGCAAGTCGATACACCTCCAACTGAAGTCAAATCACAAGATGAAGCTCCAATGAAGATGATCCCGGATGGATCCTCCTTGTCTAGCTAGGGTGGTTGTTGCACCACCGAAACCAAACTCAAATGGAATGGTTTATGCCAAAACCCAATGAAAACCTTGGCTCACAAGAGCATTCAATCAAGAGATCAATCCAAAATATAACGAGGAAAGAGGATTGCTACCCGTCTTTTTATAACTCTTCGATGCCTCCCTCTAGATCTTTCCCCTTTGACTTAATCAACATGACCCTTATTCCCTTTTTACTTCGCACTTAAAGATTAAAAGTCACTTTTTACTAATGTTTAAGTAACTATTAATCTAAAAGTTACTTTATTACCCTTTTACTTAATGTCACTTTAAAATTATAACATCTCCTAGCTCAGTGACATCAAATAAACCCCTGACTCCCTTTTTCTTCATTGAATATAGCCTATGGGATTCATACATGCTACTAAGTCATCCCCCCATCATGATCAAGTGGAAGGGGGCATCGCACCCGAGGATGAAAGATGGAGACTTAGTGACAGAGCATTTGAACGCCTTCAATACAATGGTAAGTCAACTATTATCAGTTGATATTAAGATTTCTGATGAAGATAAGTGTATCAGTCTACTGTGCTCTTTACTAGACTCGTGGGATAGTCTGGTTGTGGCCATAGGTAGTAATGCAACTACCTTAAGTTTCAATGATGCGGTCTCATCCTTGTTGTTCGAGGAGATGAGGTGGAAAAACATGGAAAGCCAGAGCACATATGCCTTATTTGCAAGAGGACGCTCCTAGGAAAGAAATATAAATAAATCTTCAAGTGGGAGATCTAAATCTCTTGGAAAATTTGTAAAGGTATGTTGGAGATGTGGAAAAGAAGGGTATTACATGAAACAATGTAGATCTAAAAGTGTTGAGAGAGGGAAGGGATTTGGTGATGCTCCTTCTGTAGAAGCAAAAACCTCCGCGGACAAAGGAGGGGATGTGTACTTGGTTTCTTCAAGCACACATGCAGATCATGAGACATGGCTGGTCGACCCAAGTGTATCCTTTCATATGACTCCTCAGAGGGAGTGGTTCTGTGAATATGAAAGGTATGATGGAGGTGATGTTCTTCTAGGAGATGACTTGACAACCAAAATCGTAGGACGAGGAAAAGTCAAGTTGAAGCTCATGGATGGTAGGATTAGAACCCTCTCCGGTGTTTTGCATCCCAAGATTGGTTCGAAATTTGATTTCTGTAAGCAAGATGGACGATGTAGGTGTAAAAACAGTGTTTGAAAAGAGAAGCTGCAGGATGGTTCAAGGAGCAATGGTGTCGCTGAAGGGAGTTTGGGTTGGAACTCTGTATAAGATGTTATCCCCATTTTGTGGATAACTAAGGAGATTATGTCTCGAGGCCCTCAGGTTGCAGATATGGAGTGACGAGAGACTACATGACCAGCAGTATCCTTTTGCACAGATGGATACCCTTCTCACCACCACAAAAGTCGTAGATTTTCAAATGGCATCCACCACACCAGTTGGCTTCCGGAAGGCAGTGAGCCTTGCTCCATGAGGTACAAGTCAGTGTTATGGTGAGCATCATTTCAATATTTGAGGCATTTAAGTATGTTGTATCTTAGATTGCTTTAGATTTCATGATATATGCTTGGATATTATACCTTTTTCCCTGCTTCACCTTGGTGGTTGACATTGTGCACTAGTAAGTGGTCTTCCTTGGGGATGGGTTTGATACTAGGAACTCCCTTGAAGAGCCATCGTATCGTTCCTGACCATACTTACCACTTTCCATCACTATTTCCCCCCATTTTCTTATCTCTTGGGATTTTAGGGTGTATTGACCCAAGAAGGAGTTGTCCCTCATTCTATAGGAAGAAGGGGCTGAAGGCCTAGAGGGATTGATGTTGGGTAAAAGATAAAAGCCTATGTACGAATCTTTTAGACGCTTCGCCTAGGGGTCACCCAAGAAAGCAATGAAACGCTTATCTTTGAGAAAAGGGGGACCCACAAGAAATATGATTAAGAGTGCTTAAAAAAGGTTAGTTGGAGGATAGGAGGTCTCATCACGAGCTGGCCTATCATGTCTATGGATATCTAGTGGTATGACATTACCATCATCTGGTCACCAAGCCAGGGTAATGGCTCTCATGGTTGAGAAAAATTACCATCATTACCATCATTTTTCTCAGTTGCATGGTTGAGAAAAATGGGGTCTCATCACGAGCCAACCTTCTCATTTCCACTAGGGATTTGTGGGTGACACTGTCATTATCTGGACACCACGCTAGGCCAGTGGCCTTCAACTTGTCCTTAAATTTATGAAAGAAACAAAGAATGGCAAAATAATGGGCTTGGAAAGAGTGCATTGCAAACGAAGGTACTACCCACCCTTTACAAAGGCACCCATGAATGAGACACTACGGTCTCTTGTATGTCATGAGCCCTATGCCCATTGAGTCTTGACCCTAACCACTTCACCCACTTTACATGGCTTAGAGAGGGATTTCTTGGAAACTCTCCTTGACCTAGGGAAAGATCTACCCAATAGGACACCTCGTCAACCCTCCCATATTCAAGCTTGGCAAGTCTCATAATGTCTTTGAGCACTTAATTGTTTGACATAATAATCTTTGATGCACATGCTTAGGTGGCTCATTTATTGATTGGATTCACTTATCACGATGTTATGACTTGAGATCCTTGGAGGGCGTGCTTATTTGTCTTTGCAGGACCTAGTTGGTGGACAGTTTTGGAAGAACAAGCCTAGCTTGGGCTTCCATGGGGCTTGAAGCCTACAGGTGGATGCCAAGGGCCCGCATGCTGGATGAGAGAGATCAAACTTTGAAGGCCTAAAAGATGACTTGGACGACATAACCTAGCCCCCACATGCCAAACGTTTTTCCTAGGAGAGGCAAAACATCACCTTTAAAGGCATGACGTCACCTAGGGGGGTTAGGGTTTGGTGGTGAGGTTAACATGCATTGGCACAAGGATGTTTTGAGGGGCTTGAGGCTTTGACCATGAGTGAAGCTATTTGGATGCTTGACATGTGGCTTTGGGAAGCCTTTTTACACTCGTACATCACCAACGACCTTCTCCTAGTGCCAAAACGCCCCCTAAAGGGGTGGCGTCCTTATAACTAGGGTTTTTCTTTGTGCAAAAGTGAAATTAAAATGAATTGTTTAATTTTACTTTGTAAAAAGGGGCAAGATTAGGGTTGTTGACCCATAGTCTTGTGTTTTACCCTTAATTATGTGGACAAACTATCTTAGTGACATTTTGTATAAATAAGAGATCATAAGATTTCATTTTATCATAACTCTCCCTCTCGTGAGAGGCTCTTGGACTGAAATTTTCGCTCTCTTTGGCTAGTTCTCTCTCTTGTGCTTTTGTTTATGGCTATGTCTTGGATTATTGGTTGATGGAAGTGATGCGCTAGCCTTGGAAGGCTTTTCTCTAGCTTTTATGGTGGTTTGTCTTAGCTTTTTCCTTGAATTGGTAAGGTTTCTACATTATTGCTATCATTTATTTTTCAAGTCAAGGTTATTTGTTATAGCTAGGTGGGAAGTATAAGGGAATACACCCCCACCTTAGTCTCCATCACTTTATGCTTACATGCTATTGGTTTAACAAGGGTTTGCTAAGAGAAGTATAAGGACATACACCCTCTTAGCCTAAACCCTAGCTAGAGATACTTGCCTTGGGGAGTAAGAGGATTTACACCCCCAAGTAGGTAGTATCTCTAGTTCTTTCTTTGCTTGAATCCATTAACCTATTTTTAAAGGCACTAGTCATTTACTTATTGCATTGGAGAAATAAATTGCTGCCTTGGTAAACATGGAATTTTCAAGTTTTAAAGTTGTCTCTTTGGGATAGTGATCTTTATGCCTTGGGGATTCTTCCTCCCTTAGGGCATCCCCCTTCTCCCACAAATTCTCATTGCTGTAGTAAAACTAACTTACAGCCATTAGGGTTGCTCTAACCCTAGCCTACTAACCCTATTTGCTCCTAAACTAACCCTAGACTAGACCTAAAAATCTGCCCTCACCCACTACTAACCTAGGTGCATCTTTTGAGCTAATTACAAGTGATTTTTGTTGGATAAAATTTCTGATATAGGGCTTGGTTTTCTACAGCCATAAGGCTGATAGCCTCACTGCAGAGGGAGGTCTGCATCATATTACTCTTTTTTCAGATAGGAGATGCATCATACTTTTGAAATTAGCCTTGATTTGAAATCAAAATGATCTTTCTTATATTCCTTATCAGGAATGGGTCTATGGATTCAACCTTTTCAAAATTCCATTGCCAATATCTTTGGATGGATTCAACCTTTCGGAAATTCCATTGTCAATATGTATGCATTGCTAGTAGTCCAAGAGACTATTTTTAAAGTTTTGAGAGGTTAGTTCTTGTATTGCATTCTTTTTTTTCAAGTCTATTTAAGGATTAGTATAGTGAAGGCACAAAAGTTTTATGTGAAAGGCATACTATCCAACTCGAATTTGTACTCAAAGTCTTCTATTTCATTCTTTTGTTTTCAGTTTGGAGATACATCATTTTTGAACTTGGCCTTGATTTTAAATCAAAACAATCTTTCTTATATTCCTTACAAGGAAAACTTCTTATATTCAGCCTTGTGGAAATTCCATTGTTAACGTCTATGCATTGCATGTAATCTAAGAGATTGTTTTTTAAGTTTACAGGGGTTAGTTCTTGTTGTTTCACATTCTTTTTCTTTTTGAAGAATCTCTTAAAGAACAAATAGAGCAGAGGTATAAGAGTATTTGTTAGAGTATACTTTCAAACTCAATTTTGTAAGAGTATTTGTACTCAAAATATTCTACTGTACTCGCAGTTCCATGGTTCCTGGCTCAAGGAATCCAATATGGGGAGAAGAATTTGATTTTTATGTTGAAGAGCTTCCTGTGCAGGTACCCTCTTTTGGCTACAAAATTGAATTGATTGAATATTCTCTGCCTGGAAGACATGGTAAAGTTTGTGTTCATTCATGGCAGCTTTTTACGCAATCACATTGAATTTGATGTGTTTAAAACCGTCTCAAGGTGTGATAAGAATAGTGTTCATACATAAAATCTATGTCTAAACTTACCTGCCATAAAACAATAACGAGTGTGTCCATATATAAAATCTATGTCTAAACTTACCTGCCATAAAACAATAACGAGTGTGATAAGTATAGTGTTCATATATAAAATCCATGTCTAAACTTACCTGCCATAAAACAATAATGAGTGTGTCCATATATAAAAGCTATGTCTAAACTTACCTGCCATAAAACAACAATGAGTGTGATAAGAATAGTGTTCATATATAAAATCTGTGTCTAAACTTACCTGCCATAAAGCAATAATGAGTGTGTCCATGTATAAAATCTATGTCTAAAGTTACCTACCATAAAACAATAATAAGTGTTTGACTTACTTGAGTGTTGGAACATTGGATTATCTGAGAGGCTGAGAGAAGCCTTGAGAATAGTCATTGAATGCCAGATATCTGACAGGTTCATGTGTTGCAGCACAAATGCGGTATACCTATGTATTGCTTGTAACAATCCCATCCTTAAGTCATGTTTATTACTTGATGCTATATTTAATGTTGGTGGTTCACAAGCTTTTTATGCCTTATTTTACATAAAACATTAGACAGCTCATTATCAATGTATTTAGTAATTTACTATGTCAAATTTCTTTCACATAGAAGTAGGGGATAATCTTGATAGTTAAAAAATGGAGTTGTGCATAATCAAAGACCATGTTGAATACTTTAACCATAATTATCCACTTTATGTAAACTAGCTATGTCATTGTAGGAAATAATAAGATCTGTATAACTTTTGGCCTAAGAATTGCACAAGAGGATGATGCATTGTTTGTGCTTCACATTTTACAACTCAAAAAAATTTGGCACATTTCCCCAAAGGAAGGCAGAAAGTGAGAGAAAATTGCCTTCGAAGAATTCTCGGGGGACAATCAACGATACCAAGCCTTATGATTTGTGTAGAGGTAGAGCAAGGTTAGAAGACTCAAATAGACTTCTATAGTGAGATGAATGTAGTTAGCATCTCTGTTACCAAAATTGCAATATATCTCACGTTTTTGGAAGAGTTGATATTATTGCCACAAAAAATCGTGATATTTTCCTATCTGCGATATTATTGCAATACATTGAAAATATCACAATGTTTTTTGATATTATTGTGAGTTGACGGGAAATATTGCCTTGCTTGTGCCAATTATGCTTTATAACTCGATTCTTGTCTTTTTCCCACTCATTTTGAAAAATAGAGATGGAGTATTGGAACCGAGTAGTTTGTCACTATTTTTCATTGAGCTAACAAGGGGAAATACGGTATTTTCATTGCCATTAGTAAAACTATTGTGGAGTGTGGATTGACTCCGATCTACCATTTCCATATTCCCATGTATGTATAAAAATTTATGCTTGTCAATTCTTTGTTTTTTGAGATTTAGTATAGGGTTTGCAATTTCCATGAGATTTGACTCTTATTTCTATTTTTTAATGGGAGATTTAATGCTTATCTAGGTTTGATTTTTTAATTGCAACATTCGTTTATGTTGATTTCCATTTTTTAGGTTCTGTTGCCGCCTTTATACACACTTGGGGTATCGTGGAAGAAATCTTCAATCCACTTAGTGTGTCCTTGGGGGCAAGTCACGAGTCAAGGCGCTGTCACCTGATCCTTGACTCCTACGTCTAGGCCAATTCCTAGCGAAGCCAAGGGGGGTAATCCCTAACAAAAACACTAAGGCTTAAAAGCTAATCTAAGTACAAAAAAAAGTAAATCTAGGAGTTTATTGCAAATAAGACAATTACGTTAAAGCAAATCATACAACATTCATTCATTCATTCAATAGATAAGCTTGATGAAAATAGATGTCCAGTGTATAAAGTACTTGCACGAGATATATTAAAGGATACTGTTAGAATTAGGGTAAAATTGCAAAACAATAGTATCTTTTTAATTTCAGAGATCAAAACAGCTAGATCTATAAATCAACAGAGTTAGAACACTTAGAATTTGGATCTAAGAGAGACAGCAATAAACTTAGAAAAGAAACTCTGATCTAATGAGAATATAAACTCATATCTAATGAGAAAGTACTCTGCTGATGTAACAGTGAACAGATCTGGACAAGACTGAACAGTACAATAGATCTATAAGGCTATACACAGATTTTTTAGATCTAACAACTAGTCTGATCATTACACAATAGAATAGCTTGTAAATTCAAAGTATAGCTTCAGATCTACTCAATGCTAACTAGATTAAAACAATTCTGAAGTAAAATCAAGTCCAGATCTGAGAGAGATGAGTAGG
>ML788157.1:54765-65929 GCA_009831015.1 Picea engelmannii | reverse complement strand
AATTCGAAATCGCTGAATTCGAGACGAATTTGTTCAGCTAGGTGAAAAATTCGCCGAATTTCGAATTTCAGGCTTGAAATTCGGCGAATGCAGTGACATAGATTACATTATTAACCCACGCAGGGGTGCGGAAATTCCAGTTACAGAAAGAAGTGCCGGGGCCAAACAATGCCCTGTAGAACCAAAATCTTCAACAAATTTGCATCTGATGATGCATCTCTTCATGGCACATGGAGTTGACCACCTATGTTGGAGAGGCGGTTAATGCCGTGAACACTCTTAGCCAGCATATGGTAGAGCCGAGGAGTGTTCACATGATTGGGACAAAACACGTTTTGAGGTACATTGCTCGGACAATTGATTATTGCCTAGACTATATCAAAGGAGATGGAGTCAGTTTGGTTGGCTACACAGACTTAGACTGGGCAGGATTTGCTACTGACAGGAAAAGCACCTCAGGGTGTTGGTATGGTTTGGGGTCAGGACTTGTTTCCTGGTTTAGCCGAAAGCAGAAGTCAGTTGCTTTGAGTTCGGCCGAGGCAGAGTACATGGCGGCCAGTTAGGCCAGTTGCGAGGCCATTTGGCTTCGTAAGATGCTGGTTGGATTGTTTGGTTAGGAGAGGCCATCGACTGTCATTCATTGTGATAATCAGAGTTGCATAAAACTCTCTGAGAATCCAATGTTTCATGACCAGTCAAAGCACATTGAGATCAGGTACCACTTCATCCGTGATTGGGTTCAGAGAGGCGCAGTTTAGTTGCAGTATATATCGACTGACGACCAAGTTGTAGATATACTCACCAAGGCCCTGTGAAGGGGCAAACATGTCTACTTCAGAGACAAGATGAGCTTGGTGAGGAACACCTTCCTCGGTAAGAGGGAGTGTTGAGATTATGTACCTTGGGAGGTGTTTCCCATGTGTTTCTGCTCTCCTAAACACATGTGGGATGTACTATGTACTTTGTGTTTAATTTCACTTTGACTTAGGAGTTTTAAGTCAAAATTGAAATTTTGTCATTTATGCCTAAAATGACATAAAGTGAACTTAGGGAACTTAACCCAAAGTGGGTTATTGAGTAAGATTCTTTTGCAGATATCTCAACCTTTGATTAGATGGGAGATGGGATGATCTCAGCCATCCAATACTTAGGTTTCCTTATGGAGGTTCAAGAGGGGCGCAAAGGGCAAAGGAGAGCTAATAACTTCATTTGCTGGGCACAAAGGGCAAAGGAGAGCTAATAACTTCATTTGCTCACTTGGAGAGATTGAGAGGGAGCTTTGGCATGAGGTTTGTTGCATGAGGTGAGTATAGCTTGGGCGCATGCTTTCATGGAGGGAGGCATTTAGCTTGGAGCTTGGTTTATTTACTGAGGAGCTTTCATTGTTGTGGAGGGCGCACTTGTTGAGGACGGCGCATCAGCAGTGGGGAGGTCTTAGAGAGAGGCCACACATAAGAGAGAGGCCACACATAAGAGCTTCATTCCTGTGGAGGGGTTTTCCATTTTGAGCTCATAGTTTGCATCTGGAGCAGTTTTGGTGGTTTTGAGAGCATTTATGAGGGGCGCACCTGGTTCATTTGGACTTGTATTTTAGCTTGGATCAAGCTACTATTGTATCAGGTTCATCTATATTTTGTATTTGCTGTATTCCACCATCTCTTTTCCTCATATATAGACATATATCCCAAACTGGTTTTCCCCGGGGGGGTTTTATCTAGGGTCATGTTGACCAAAAATACCTGTGTACAAAATGATGTGTGTTAGTCTTTTAGATCTGCGTATTTTCAGCTGTAAAGATCTCTAGGTGTGTTGTATTTATTTTAGTATGCATGTGCTAACTTCTGGTTACTAAAACTACATGCTAGAGCACCTAAAATTGCAAGTACAACCGTAACAAATCAACAAGAAGTTACTGAACTGTTGGCTGTCCTAAAACAACAGCAAAACATTTACATAAGAGTTGAAACTTAGAGCCAATATGTGGTCAAAGACAGGCCCAGTTGGCAGCTTGATAGGACCTGGAAAATCTTCATGATATACGCTGCTAGTATGGAGTTACTTTTGTTGTAGTTGTCTTTGTTGCAATAAACTCCTAGATTTATTTCTTGTACTTAGATTAATTCAAGCCTTAGTATATTTTGTTAGGGACTACCCACCTTGGCTTCGTTAGGAGTTTGCCTAGACGGAGGAGTCGAGGATTAGGTGACATCACCTTGACTCGAGGCTTGCCCTCAAGGACACACCAAGTGGATTGAAGATTTCTTCCATGTCACCCAGGTGTGTATAAAGGCGACAACACGACTCATTGTGCAAACTCTACCCAAGTCCTATGTAATGTCCCTTTCCAAATAGGAGCTCCAGAGAGGAGGCTTAATGGTCTAAACGGCCCCGTTAAAGTATAGCTAGGGCCAGAAAGGGGTAAACATGGTTACTAGAGGTCATTCCAGTCAAAGGTGTTATATTTAGAAAGTTACATTGAGCTAAAACTGGCTAAAAGCGCTTTTAAGCCAATTGGAGCTAAAAATAGAACAAATGAGCTAAAATTAGAAGCCAATAGTGAATTAGGGTTTCATGCAGCTATAAGAGAAGGTTCAACGACCTAATTCATCATTATGTAGATTTTGACTTGTCATTGATGAGAGAGGTGCATCTCAGGAGAGGTAGCTCAGTGGATTCCAGGAGGAATACACTAGTGGCTGATTTCGGTGTTGAGAGACACACCCTAGTCACTGAGGAGGTCACAAAGATCTTCCATGAATCTTTAGCAACAGTTTCGTAGGTTGCAGCAACAAGGGCACACTCATTCAAGGTGAGTGCGCAACTTTCGAGGAGGTTCAGTGGATCGACTTGTCCCTTTCAGGGAGAGTTCAGAGATTCCCCTCCGACCCAGTTGAGAGGAAGGCAAGGCACATCTTTTTCCTAGGTCCTCATCAGATTCCGACGGAGGAATCATATGGGGCGCACTTTCCGGACATTGGGAGTGCGACACTTGGAGAGGACACATTCGAGGTTCCCAGGCGATCATAAGTTTAGATCCGGGGAAATCCTTCCGAGCCATTTCACAGTAGACCGGGGCGATCGGTTTGAGACACATATCAGCCGATTGCGACAATGGAATCACTAGGGCACAGTTTTCCAGAGTAGAGGGAGCACGTTTCCCCCTAGGGGGATCCATCCGGGGACCAAATACACCAGTTGAGGTCCGAACAATCACCAGGATTGTGAGGCAGAGCATGGCGTATTGTTTGGGATAGTTTCCAGGCATTTCTGAGAGGTATAGCCACCAAGGCGAACTTTCCAGACTTGCAGCAGTTGCCATACGAGCTGTCATATCCGCAACAGTTATTCATCTCATTCGTTGCATTCCATAGCGTTCTTCGGGTATCATGTATTATTGTTTTTGTTGCTATTGTATTCTAGTTAAGATCCTTTTGTCATTGATCTAGCTGAGTGATTTATTTTATTCAGTCGCATTCAACATTTGTACTCCACGGAGATTTCATAATATAAGCTTTGCAGTCTTTTGTCGCCATTATTATTTGAATGGTCATTTATACGCTGTAAACAATTAATCCTACACACACATTAGCAGAGTTTCCTATACTAGCCAAGTTGGGAACATTACATCCTAATCAGAACTGAAAGATGGTTCTGCAGGAGAGGCTCATGAGCATTCAGATGCTTATGTCAGAGTCGGTGACCTCATACCTTGGGAGATTTACACAGACTCTAGATGAGTTGGCAATAGTTGGGAAGATTGTGGATCCCATGGTTTTGGTGAGGATAACCTTAAACGACTTCTCCAAACCTTGGGGGTCTTTTGTGCGAGGCATTGTGGCCAAGTAGGCGATGCCCAGTTGGGAGAGACTCTGGGACAACTTCGTACAGGAGGAGTTGAGATGCAGCTCTGGATCTTCAGGAAAACAACGTATTGCAGAGGGTGACGAGGATGTTGCTCTTTGGACAAAGGGCAAGAAGAAAGCCGACAAGAGTGCTAGACAGGGTCCCAAGATTGGGGCCAAGCCATAGGAGAGTGGCAGTGGACAGAAGAGAGATATGAGCAAAGTGAAGTGCTTTGTTTGTAAGAGGATGGGGCACTATGCTGGACAGTGTCCCAACAGACAAAAGAAGAGGTGGGGTGGTACAACAACTACATCGAATGAGGAAGAGTTTACGACACAGTTTGAGATGGAGTGTGCCTTCCTTATTTGTTGCACGATAGTTGAGACGACACCTAGCATCTGGTATATAGACAGTGGAGCTTCGAGCCATATGATGGGTGTGAGAGAGCACTTCACTGATCTCAGAGTTCCTGAGGTCAAGATGGATACTATGACATTTTAGAGGGATACTATGCCACCCATATTGTTTAAGGATGTGTTGTATGTCCCTAGGTTGAAGAAGAATCTCATATCAGTTTCCACCCTCCAGGACATGGGTCTTGAGGTGTCCTTTAGAGGGACAAAGGTCCTCATACACCCTAAGGGGTCTCGTCTCACCTCAGGGCAGGTGATTGGAGTGAGGGATGGTAAATGCCTTGGGAATGAGTAGCGATAGTAACAATCGGTTATGTGAGTTATGGCATCGAAGGATGGCTCACCTACACCATGGGTCTCTTGGAGGGCTGAGAGAGGTTGTGACTGGAGTGTCACAATTCAACTTAGAGCATCAACATGTGTGTAGAGGGTGTGCCCTTGGTAAGTTTACCAAGGCTGTTTTACCAGCAGTGATAGCAGGTCAGCTGGGATACTGGATTTAGTACACACAGATGTATGTGGGCCTATGTCATGTGTTTCCTTGAGTGGTTGTGAGTATTATCTCACGTTCATAGATGACCACTCCAGGAAGACCTGGATCTATTTCTTGAAGGCCAAGAGTGAGGTCTTCAAGAGGTTACAAGAGTTCAAAGCTCTTGTGGAGAACCAGTCAGGAAAGAAGATCAAGGTCTTACAGTCAGACAATGGAGGTGAGTATGCCTCCACGGAGTTTGTGGACTTCTGTACCTAGGTAGGGATCAGAAGGCAGATGACCGTGCCTTACAATCCCCAACAAAACGAGGTTGCAGAGAGGAAGAACAGGGCCATTATAGGTGCAGGGAGATCGATGCTGCATGATTAGGCACTGCCTCTATATTTATGGGATGAGGCTAGAGCTGCTGCTGTTTATCTGCAGAACAAGAGTCCCCATAGAGTTTTGGGGAGGAAGACTCTTGAGGAGGCTCGATGTTGAGCATATTCACATTTTTTGATGCTTGACATACTCTCATGTTCCCTCAGAGAAGAGGACAAAGCTAGACCCCACAGCCCAACAAGGGATCTTAGTTGGTTACTCAGAGGTCTTGAAGGCCTACCAGATCTACATTCCATCACAACGGAAAGTGGTGGTGAGTAGAGATGTTAGATTCGAGGAGGGTAGAGCTTTCAGGAGGTCTCTTGAGTTGAGAGACATAGTTGAGGAGGTCTCAGAGACTCATATTGATGCCTCAAAGGGGACACAGCCTCATGTGTCGAGTACACCAGTTTCAGGGGTGACATGGTCACCTTGCACGGCTACAGGATCACAGTTGCAGAGGGTTTAGGCAGAGGGTGCAGAGGCTTTAGGATCTCAGAGTGCTGGGATTAGATTTGAGGCTGAGACTCTTGGGCGCGGAGATATTACTTTTCCTTTGGTTACGCCAGGGAAGAGGAAGTCAAGATGGTTTCAGGAGACCCTGAAGGAAGCCAAGGAGAATGTTGGAGAGCCCAAGAGATTGGTCAGAGAGAGCAGAACACCAGAGAGGCTTGGGTCCTACTTGGCGATGGTGATGAGCATCACAGATTCAGAGCCCACGACTTTTGCACAGGTAGTTGACCAACAGGTTTGGCGAGCGACCATGCTGGAGGAGTATGACTCTATTGTGGCAATAATGTATGGGAGGTGGTGCCGAGGCCAGTGGGGAAGTTAGTTGTGACTTCCAGATGGTTGTACAAGACCAAGTATGTTGTAGATGGAAACATAGAGAAACCCAAGGCCCGGTTTGTGGCGAGAGGATTCTCTCAAATAGAGGGAGTCGACTATGATGAGACGTTCGCACCGGTTGCGAGATACACTTCTATCTGGAGCATTATTGCCATAACGACAGAGATGGGTTGGAGGATACATTAGATGGATGTAAGGACCACATTTCTGAATGGATTTATTGAGGAGGAGGTGTACATAGATTAGTTGCAGGGGTTCGAGGTGTTGGAGAGAGATTCTCATGTGTGCCTTCTAAGAAAGGAACTGTATGGTCTGAAGCAAGCTCCCAGAGCTTGGTATTCACGAATAGACTCTTATTTGCTTCAGATGGGGTTTGAGAAGAGCGATGCAGATCCTAACCTCTACTATATCATTCGAGGTGAGGATACGCTTATTCTCATACTGTATGTGGACGACTTATTCATCACGGGAGTGGAGCATCTCATAGTTGAGTGCAAGCTGAGCCTTGCATCAGAATTTGAGATGACAAACATCGGGTTGATGCATTATTTCTTGGGCATGGAGGTTTGGTATGAGGAGGGTCATATCTTTCTGGGATAGGGAAAGTATGCTACAGACATCTTGAGCAAATTTCAGATGGAGGACTGCAGGCCTATGTGTACACATATGGTCACTGATTGGAAGAAGCTTAGCGCTTCAAATTCCCAGTTGGTGGATGCTACGAGATACATGAAATTGATCGGGTCGTTGATGTATCTGGTCAACACTAGAACAGATATTTGTTTCGCTGTGAACACTCTCAACCAGTTTATGGTGGAGCCGAGGAGTGTTCACTGGGTTGGGGAAAAACATGTTTTGAGGTACATTGTAGGATCAATGGATTTTGGTTTGGACTACGTTAGAGGGGATGGAGTGAGTTTGGTTGGCTACACAAACTCAAACTGGGCAGGATGTGCTACTGACAGGAAGAACACCTCAGGGTGTTGCTTTGGGTTGGGATCAGGAGTTGTTTCCCGATTCAGCCGGAAACAAAAGTCAGTCGCTTTGAGTTCGATCGAGGCATAGTACATGGCAGCCAGTTAGGCCAATTGCGAGGCCATTTGGCTTAGTAAGTTGTTGGTTAGGTTATTTGGTCAGGAGTTGTCTCCGACAGTCATTCACTATGATAATTAGAGTTGTATCAAACTCTTTGAGAATCTAGTGTTTCATGACAGGTCGAAGCATATTGAGATCAGGTACCATTTCATGAGAGACTGGGTTCAACGTGGGGTAGTTCAAATTCAGTATATTCCGACTGATGAGCAGGTGGCAGACATTCTCACCAAGGCCTTTTCAAGGGGTGTTGACCACCTATTTCAACTAGGGGTTCAACTCCATGTGCCATGATGATATGTACCTGATGGTGCTACTAGTTTGAAGACTTGTTGGTTCTACAAGACAGTTTTGGTCTTCAACACATGTTTTTGTAATTGGAATTTCTGCTCCCCTACGTGAGATAATAATGTAATGGGTCTGCATGGATCATCGTTTAGGTCGGTTGCCTAGGACTTCATCATTAGAGGAGTTCCGAGTGTTTTTTTTCCTCAGGTTATTAATTTGGCCTAACCAACCTTATTAATTTCCCTTGAGTTTTTCACTCCCACAATAATTCTCCAAAGTGGTGAAAAGTGTTCTAATGGTTGAGCCCTATGGTAGCCAGTGTCTAGGAATATTTTAAATGACCATGCTCGACATCTTTTAGAGTTTTGCAGAATTCCGTCGAGTCTAGATAGTTTTTTTTTTAATTTTTTTAAAATTACCCATTTAATGGTAATTTTAATTAATTTTTGATAAAAATTGTAAAAACTGGATCCTTGGGATTTTGATAGGGGTATTTGTGCTCAAAAGAAATGGAATGAAACCCCCTACACCCTTGGACCAAATTTCAGCTCAATTGGACAAGTTTTGCTAGGTGTTTGTTCATGAGGAGTCTAAGTCAGTCCAAGACAACAATTTAATTGCTCGAATTGACAAAGTCAAAATTGTCAAAATTTTGTAATATGAGCAAATTAATTAGAGAAAGAGTGGGAGAACTTACCCAAACCTATTCCTAAGCTATCCTAACCCTTTCCCAACCTTTGATTCAACCCCTCACTTAGCCATTAAGTCAAAACATCTCACTCCCCTAAAGAGTTGTGCCCCCCTTCTAGAAGATCTCTAGAAAATAAAAAAATAAATAAAGTGGCACCTCTTCTCTCCATTGGTGTGCCTCCCTAGTCCATCCAACTCATATTTTGACTTTTCAAACCCTTGCCAACTCATTTCAACTCATCTACCAAAACCCTAGGTGACTAAAACCCTAGAAAGTGTGCCCCCCAATCATTTTTTTTAAGTTTTATAATATTTCCCGATATTTACCCTGTTATTGCCGATAAGTTTCTTTTCAGATACATCATCCCCAAACTTCCATTGGTGAAACTAGGGATGCAAGAAAAAGTGCATTCATCCATGCCATGACCAGATATATCCATGGGACATGTCTTTATTAAGAGACACTGCAATCTGGCATTTTAGATATATATTTTGGTGAGGGAACCATTCAAAAAACACTGAATGTATTTACATCAAATTATCTTTTATCATCTTCTAGATAAATCTGTTTATTTTTTTGCTATTTTTGTTTAGTTCTCTAGGTGTTTTAGGGAACTTAATGGTAGAATCTATAGTGTATTGGTTCTGTTGCATATAGTCATGGTCATACTAGTTTTATAGTAATGTTTGTAGTGTCATGGAAATTTAAATGAATAAAAGAACTGGTGTAAGCAGTGGAATTTGGGATGGAAAAGTCATCTGGCTTAATCTCTTTAATGAATGCAAATGTTCAATGGTAATGTGTTTGTTTCCTTTTTCAGATTAATGTAACAATCTATGATTGGGATATCGTCTGGAAAAGTACAGTTCTTGGCTCAGTGACACTTACAATTGAAGATGAGGGTCAAACCGAGGCTATTTGGCACTCACTGGATAGTTCGTCTGGCCAGGTAAGTATGTTTTTCTTGTTCTTTGGTTCCGACTGACAAAATTTGGTGTTCTTGTGGTTGTTGCTTGCCCCTTGATTTTATGTTTTACCTCTTTTAATGAAGCCTTCATTCTGTTTATTTATCAGGTTTGCCTGCAGACAAGTACAAAGCGGTTTCCTGTCAGTTCTTCAGGGTGAGGACTTGCTGCTTTTCTTGAATTCCTTTCAACTTTCCTTTCATTATTTTCCCTCCCTCCAACTTGAATTGGGATTGATCTAGGGAGTCCTTATGATTTGACAGTGATGTAGCTTAATTGGTGATGTTGGTGTTAGTCAATTATGTCCTAGAAATTTTGAAGGTTTCAACTTTCAAGTGGGGTCACGCTCTTTATGTGTAGGTTAAAAGGTTTGAAAGGGTTATTGAAACCTTGAAGAGTTGAAGTCAGAAAATGTATGGTTTGTCCAAATGAGTCTTGGCCAAGAAAAAATGATTTCCTGATCCTATCTCAAGTTTGCATACACCATCTAGAATAATCTGCAACATAAGCATAGTTGTTGACATTCTGATTCCAGATATTGAATTGGTCTTGTTATAAAACCCTCTGATTTAGTCACTGTAGTCCCATGAACTACAACTCTTGCCTGTTATGTATTATCTGATTGGAAGGGTCTTTGGAGGTTTCTGCCAGGAGTCTCAATGGGTTTGCAGGAGTTGTGGCACGGCGAAGGATGTCTGTGGATAAACAAGGGCCCACGGTAGTCCACCAAAAACCTGGGCCTCTGCAAACAATTTTTGATCTACCACCAGATGAGGCAAGTGCACATGATTTCCTAATGCTCAAGTCTGTGGTGGGCTTGAGATATTATTGTTACATGCTAAGCTTTTTTGCAGCTTCAAATGGATGTTTGTTTAGATCATAGAAATGAGACATATTGAGGTTTCTGGAAATTATTCAGTCTTCCTATGCTTGATAAATTTATTGGCCAAAGAAAAATATAGTTGGTCTTGCATGTAAATTTGGTAAATATTAGTTCACTTTTTTGTCCAGGTGGTTGAACACAGCTACTCATGTGCATTGGAAAGATCCTTCTTATATCATGGGCGGATGTATGTTTCTGCATGGCACATTTGCTTTCACTCAAATGTCTTTTCAAAGCAGATGAAGGTCAGGAGGAGCTTTCTATTGTAGGAAATAGTGCATTTTTCCTTTGTGTATTGCAGTTAAAGTTTTGATGATGGTGCAAAAGGTGTCCTGTAATGGTTTACCACAGAGCAATATGAATAATTTTGATAATTTCTTTGAAATGCCGCACTCGTTCACTATTTTTTATTTATCTTATTCTCGTTAGCTTAAATACCAGAATATAATGGAGTGAAACTGATCATGAGTTTGTTTCCAGAGGACATATAGCATGGGAAATTAGGTTTTTAATCTACATACAGTTGGCAAAGTTAGATCTTATTTTGGACCTTACATATTGAAGAAATTGTTCTGGGAGTATAAACTTTAAAGTAATAATTCTGGGGAAGTTAATCATCATTTTATGATCTCATCCTCAGCATTTTGGATTTCTAGGTGTCTAGCTTTAAGAGGATTCAGTGTGTCCATTGTTATCAAAGAAGAAAGAAAGAAAGAAATTATATTAATGTTCACACACGACCAAAATAGGTTAATGGGACTTGAAATTACATGCAGCAGAGTTGGAAAGAACTATTGTAGGAAGAGCCCTAGGGACTGAAAAAATAACAAACCACTAAGGCAACCAATCAATGTGTACAAAATTGAAAACTGTAGACATAGCCAGATGTAGTAAAGCCAAGGATGGATAAACCATCGCTATAAGATCTGTTATCCATCAAAGTTGCACTAGGATGGACTTCCAGCGAGCCGCCAAAGATTGAACATTATTGTTCAAAAATTCAGAGTTCAGAAGTTTAGCCGGTCATAAAGACCACCTTTTTTCTCGTTACATTTCCATAAAAAAATGTAATAAGAGATGTTTGCATGATGAACTTGTAAAAGGTCTTAGCCCCCTTAAGTCCTAAGCGTGAGTTATACGCTGAAGTGTTTTTTCACTTACTAATTATATTTTGCCGTTTTCAGGCAATTTATAATTTATGAGTTTTTTCACTCAATTCCTCCAGAGCTGGAGTATATGCCCATGGTTAGGCTTGAGCATGGATCTAAGCCTAGTGTCTAATGTATA
>ML788156.1:699863-710383 GCA_009831015.1 Picea engelmannii | reverse complement strand
CCCCGCCTCTCATACTCATATGATGATTATACATTTTTTCTATTATTCCCCCTCCCCACCCTCACCCTCATATGAGGGTTGGGGATAATAGAGAAAATATATTATACATTTTCTCTATTACCCCTCCCATATGAGGGTGAGGGGGAGGGGGAGGCAATAATAGAGAAAATGCATAATCCTCATGTGAGGGTGAGGGTGGGAAGGTGAGAATAATAGAGAAAATGTATAATACATTTTCTATATTATTCCCCCCACCTCACCCTCATATGAGGACGAGGGGGATAATAGAGAAAATGTATTATACATTTTCTCTATTAGTCCCCCCCCTCAACTAATAAATTTTCTCTATTATTCCCCCTCGCTACCCTCATATGAGGGTGATGGTGAGGGTGGGGAGGGGAGGGAGCGAATAAAAGAGAAAATGTTTAAGTAGGGGGGGGGGATAATAGATAAAATGTATATGAGGGTGGTGGGGGGGGATAATAGAGAAAATGTATAATTACATTTTCTCTATTATCCCCCCCGGAATAATACAAAAAATGTATAATACATTTTGTTGGATTTACTGCACACACACCTATGATTTATTTTTCCTAAGGTTTTTCCTTGTTTATTAGTCATTATTCAGTCTCCTATATTTTAGGAAGAATATTCTCTTCAGTTTTCACTCCAGTTTGATCAATTGAGTGGAGTCTAGATGATACATTGGGATTATCACCATGTAGCATTGGGATCATCACCAAATAATGCGCATTGTCCTTAGGATCATTGCCAGGCTAGCGCATTACCCATGATTCCATAATATCTTCCTCACTTCACTCTGTTTCAGTTAGTTAATTGAAGACTGATAGACTAGTTAACTCAACTAGGTGGTAGTTCACTCCCGTAACTGCTAGAGAGACTAAATTAGGTGGAAATTTACTCCTGTAACTGCTGGTGTATGTCCAAATCACTCTAGACCACCACTATGGTGCATTTTATTCTCCTCCAATGCACATTGGTTGATTTATACAGAGTATATCATGTGTAAATTATTATTCATTTATTTTGGTCAATGAAAAATCTTCCATTCTTTCTCTCATGTTTATCTTTTTTTCTATTTTCTATGCAAATCTATATGTCAATTCCTAGCTAGATATACTATGTGCAGGTTCAACACATTTACATGGTATCAGAGCTGACAAACTGATAGGAAAAAAAAACACCAAATTATTTTTGCAGGTACCGAAGATTTAAGACAACGAAAAAATGGAATTCCCAAAATAATTCATTCTTACACCTTACAAATTATTTGCATGGAAGGAGAAGATGATCAAGAACATTAGAAGCAGAGGATTGAACATGATAACCATGAACACAGAGACAAAACCAACATCAACCATAGAAAAATCCAAGTATCTAAATCAAATGGATGAAGCATTCAGGAAAATTTGCAGTTTCATTTCTCCTGATTTCCTCTTTCATATATCTTCCGATAAAACCCACAATGAAGCCTGGAAAACCATGGATGGGATATTTGGAAAATAGGATGAGATGAGGGGACACATGCTTGAGGTGGAATTTCTCACATTGGATCCAAAAATATTCGACAATCTCCAAGATTTCTTTACAAAATATAAGGATTTACTATCACAAATCAAGGCTTGTGGGGTTGATAAACCTAAGGAGGAGAAACAAATGGTTCTCACCATTCTCTCCAAAATTGGTCCTTAATTATCAGTCTTTGTATCCACAATCCATTCAGTCAAATTCACCTCTGGAGCCACCTGGAAGATGCCTTCTCTTGAGGAATTTATCGAATCCCTGACTCAAGAGCAGACCAAGCTCATCAATATGGGAAAAATAAAAGGCCCAAAGGCACATGCACTTATTGTGCAAGATGGAAACAATCATCAATATCATAAATCTAAAGATAAATACAAAAGGAAAGCTCATGCAAATCCAAAGAAGGAAGGGTACTCAAAACCCTTCAACAATGCCTTCGGATCCAAAGGTGGAAAAGAAAGAAAAGGGGAGAAATGCACATACTTCCATAAAGGATTTCATATAGAATCCGCACGTATGTAGAAAAAGATATATCTAATGACTCAAATACTTTAGAAAAAAAACCTTGGAGATTACATCCTCAAGGGTTCCAAGAAGAAGAAGCCAGAAGATTAGAATTCCAAGAAAGACAATTTTAGCCATGCCTTGATTTCCATCAACTCCTCTCCCGATGCTTGGATCGTAGATTCAAGAGCATCACACCACATGAATGAAAAAAAAGAGGTCTACTCTTCATTGGATGCATGCAAAGGTACTCCTATTCTGATGGGGGGAAAATCTCCATTCGAGGTCATCGACAAAGGAAGGATTGAACTGACCAACGAAAGCTTCGAGAATGCGCTGCATGTTCCCAATATTTCCACCAATATTCTCTCCGTATATCAGATTGAAAATTACGGCACCAGAAATAAGGTAATATTCACACCTGATGCAGTGGATATCTATGTCATGCAAACCAATTCCAGGGTTTCTACCAGTGAGGAAAATCATCAATCTAGGCTTTACACATTTTCTAAATTTATTGAACCAAATTTTTCTTTGCTTCTTACCCATGCCGATGAAAGAAGTAGGATATGGAATGAAAGGTTCTGGCATTTAAATTTCAGATATATGCAAAATATTAGAAATTAGGGACTGGTCTATGGTCTACCAGACATCCATTTCTCCAAAGGAATTTGTGAGGGATGTGTTCTTGGAAAACACCCTCAAGAGAAATTTGACAAAGGAAAGACACATAAGGATTCTTTTGCTTTATCATAGTGACCTCATGGGCCCTTTTATGCATCTATCAATCAGAAAATCAAGGTACATGCTCTTTTTTGTTGATGATTTTTAACTCTTCACGTGGATTTTCTTTCTGAGGAAAAAATCAGAGGAATTTCAACACCTCAAAGATTTCAAAGCCCTTGTTGAGACACATTCAGGAAAGAAAATCAAAATCCTTTGAATTGATAATGAGGGAGAGTACGTCAACCATGATATCCAAAATATTTGTCATGAGGTAGGGATTCAGTTGCATCACTCAGTTCCCTATTCTCCACAACAAAACAAAGTTTCTAAGCGGAAAAACAGATCTCTAAAAGAGATGGCATCTTGCATGATACATGCAAAGCCACTTCCACAGAGATTATGGGCCAAAACCCATAATAAATAAAATGTATTATACATTTTTTCTATTATTCCCAACCCCCCCCACCATCATACTCATATGAGGATTATACATTTTTTCTATTATTCCCCCTCCCCACCCTCAACTTCATATGAGGGTTTCTCTGGGGAATAACAGAGAAAACATATTATACATTTTCTCTATTATCCCCTCCATATGAGGGTGAGGGGGAGGGGGGAATAATAAAGAAAATGTATAATCCTCATACGAGGGTGAGGGTGGGAGGACATGAATAATAAATAAAATGTATAATACATTTTCTCTATTATTCCGCCCCACCCTCACCCTCATATGAGGATGGGGGGGGGGATAATATAGAAAATGTATTATACATTTTCTTTATTAGACTCCCCCACCATTTATACATTTTCTCTATTATCCGCCCCCACCACCACCCTCATATGAGGGTGAGGGTAGGGGGGCAGGGGCGAATAATAGAGAAAATGTATATGAAGGTGGGGGGGGATAATAGAGAAAATGTATATGAAGGTGGGGGGGGGGAATAATAGAGAAAATGTATAATACATTTTTGTTGGAGTTACTTTTCACACACCTAGGATTTCGTTTTCCTAATATTTTTCCTTGTTTATTAGTCATTATTTAGTATCCTAAATTTTAGGAAGAATATTCCTCTAGGGAGAATATTCTCTTTAGTTTTCACTTCAGTTTGATCAGTTGAGTGGAGTCTAGATGATACATTGGGATTATCACCATGTACCATTGGGATCATCATCAACTAATGCACATTTTCCTTGGGATCATTTTCATACTAGCGCATTAACCATGATTCCCTAATCTCCTCCTCACTTCACTTTGTTTCAGTCATTTAACTGAAGACTGATAGACTAGTTAACTCAGCTAGGAGGCAGGTCACTCCGTAACTGCCCGAGAGACTAGACTAGGTGGCAATTTACTTCTGTAACTACCAGTGTATGTCTATATAACTCTATACCACCACTATGGCACATTTTATTTTCCTCTAGTGCGCATTGGTTGAGTTATAAACAATATATCATGTGTAAATTATTATTCATTTATTTTGGTCAATGAGAATTCTTCCATTTTTTCCCTCATGTTTCTCTTTTATTCTATTTTCTCTGCAACTGTGTATGTCAATTCCCAGCTATATATACTCTGTGCAAGTTCAACACATTTACATGGTATCAGAACCAACATAATACTAGGAAAAATACACACCAAATTATTTTTGCAGGTATCGAAGATTGAAGACAACGGAAAAATGGAATTCCCAAAATAATTCATTCATACACCTTACAAATTATTTGCATGGAAGGAGGATATGATCAAGCATATTTGAAGTAGAGTATTGTACATGATAACCATGAACACAGAGACATAACCAACATTAGCCATATAAAAATCCAAGTATCTAAATCGAATGGATGAAGCATTCAAGACAATTTGCAGTTTCATTTCTCATGATCTCCTCTTTCACATATCTTCCAGTAAAACCCCAATGAATCCTGGAACACCATGGAAGGGATATTTGGAAAATAGGATGAGATGAGGGGACACATGATAGAGGTGTAATTTCTCACATTGGATCCAAAAAGATTCGACAATCTCCAAGATTTCTTTACAAAATATAAGGATTTACTATCACAATTCAAGGCTTGTGGGGTTGATAAATCTAAGGAGGAGAAACAAATGGTTCTCACCATTCTTTCAAAACTTGGTCCTTAATTATTAGTGTTTGTATCCACATTCCATTCAGTCAAATTCACCTCTGGAGCCACCTGGAAGATGTCTTCTCTTAAGGAATTTATTGAATCCAGGACACAAGAGCAGACCAAGCTCATCAATATGGGAAAAATCAAAGGCCCAAAGGTCCATGCACTTACTGTACAATATGGAAACAATCATCAATATAAAAAATCTAAAGATAAATACAAAAGGAAATCTCATGCAAATCCGAAGAAGGAATGGTACTCAAAACCCTTCAACACTGACTTCGGATCCAAAGGTGGAAAAGGAAGAAAAGGGGAGAAATGCACATACTTCCATAAATGATTTCATCTAGAATCCACATGTATATAGAAAATGATATATATAATGATTGAAATACTTCAGAAAAACAACCTTGGATATTGCATCCCCAAGGGTGCCAAGAAGAAGAAGCTAGGAGATCAGAATCCCAAGAAAGGAAATTTTAGCCATGCCTTGATTTCCATCAATTCCTCTCCTGATGCTTGGATCGTAGATTTAGGAACATCACACCACATGGATTCCACAAAAGAGGTCTACTCTTCATTGGATGCATGCAAAGGTACTCCTATTATGGTGGGGGAAAACTCTCTAGTCGAGGTCATCAACAAAGGAAGGATTGAACTCACCAACAAAAGCTTCAATATTGTGTTGCATGTTCCCAAAATTTCCGTCAATATTCTCTTTGTATATCATATTGAAAATTTCAGCATTGAAAATAAATTAATATTCACACCTAATTCAGTGGATATCTATGACATGCAAACCAATTCCAGGGTTTCTACCAGTGAGGCAAATCATCAATCTAGGCTTTACACATTTTCTGAATTTATTGAACCAGATTTTGCTTTGCTGCTTACCCATGCCGATGAAAGCAGTAGGATATGGCATGAAAGGTTCTGAAATTTAAATTTTAGATATATGCAAAAGTTTATCAAGTAGGGACTGGTCGATGGTCTACAAGACGTCCATTTCTCCAAAGGAATTTGTGAGGTATGTGTTCTTGGAAAACAACCTCAAGAGAAATTTGACAAAGGAAATACACATAAGGCTTCTTCTGCTTTAGATTTAATCCATAGTGACATCATGGGCCCTTTTCCACATCTATCAATCAACAAAGCAAGGTATGTTCTCATTTTTTTTGATGATTTCTCACACTTCACATGGATTTTCTTTCTCAGGAAAAAATCAGAGGTCTTTCAACACCTCAAAGATTTCAAATCCCTTGTTGAGACACAATCAGGAAAGAAAATCAAAATCCCATGAAATGATAATGAGGGAGAGTTTATCAACCATGAGATACAAAATATTTTTAATGAGGTAGGGATTCAGTTGCATCACACAGTTCCCTATACTCCACAACAAAACAGAGTTGCTGAGCGGAAAAAAAGATCTCTAAAAGAGATGGCATCTTGCATGCTACATGCAAAGTCACTTCCACAGAGATTATGGACCGAAGAACTTAATTGTAAAATATACATCCAAAACAAATCTCCCCATAGATATGTCAAAGATAAGAACCCCTGCTAGGCTTGGAGCGGTCTCAAACCAGAAGTGAGCCACTTTTGTATTTTTGGTTCACGTTCATGGGCCCAGATTCCCTCTGAAAAGAAGAAGGAAATTGATCCACAAAGGCCATAGTGTATATTTGTTGGTTACCTCGACGATGTGAAGGGATACGAACTTATTGATATTTCCTCGGAATGACTCATCATTGAGTGAAGTGTCCAATTTGAGGAAAGTGTCTCACATGTAACTTAGCAGCCAAATGCATACATCTTTATTCTTCCATCTATCGGAGATGATGAGCATGCACATGCCAAATATTCTTCAAATGAGAGTTCTTCTTCATAGGATTCAGATGATCCACATGTAGAGTTAGTATATTCATATGCAGAGTCAATGCATCCAGAGGTAGATGCAGAGTCGGAGAAGATGCCCAAGTGGGATAAGACTACTCTTCAGAATGGAGGGGATATTGTTGGGGATCCAACTGATACTAGGAGGAATCGATATGATTTCAAGGATCCTCCTCTTGCACTCACTACCACTGAACCATTTCCACCTAGGAATATTTTCTTGGTTTAGTCTTCAGATTCATAGTATTATGGTGAGGCTGCTAGAAATTCCTTTTGGGAATCCGCCATGCAGGAGGAGTATAACTCTCTCCTTGAGAACTAGAATTGGGATCTGGTTCCCCTTCCCTTTGGAAGGAAACTTGTCAGGTGTAGATGGGTCTACAGGACCAAGAGTGCAATAGCTAGACATATTAGTAGATACAAAGCCAGGCTAGTTTCCAAAGGATTTCAATAGGTGCATGGCATTGACTATGATGAGACCTTCGCTCCAGTAGCGAATATGGATTACATACGTTTGACACTTTCCATTGCAGTAGCCAAGGGATAGGAAGTCCATCAGATGGACATGAAGAATGCATTTCTTCACGGTGATCTCTCTAAGGAGATATATATGGAGGAACCCCAGGGATTTATGCAAGATTTATCTTTGGTATGTCGACTGAAAAAATCTCTTTATGGCCTCAAGAAGTTTCTGAGGGCATGGTATGCCAAGATGGACTCCTACCTACTGTCACAAAACTTTTTACGTTGTAAATAATAACCAAATTTTTACATGCTCAGAACAAGTGATTCGCTTATTCTCTTAGTTCTGTATGTTGATGATTTGTTGATCACCGGTTGCTTGAATTCAACAGTTGTTGTAGTCAAGAGGATTCTACATTATAGGTCTTTGATGATGGACATGGGTCCACTACATTTCTTCCTTGGACTTGATATCAGTCAAGATGCATCAGGCATCAAACTATCTCAGGCCAAGTATGCACGAGATCTCCTTGAAATATTTCACATGACATACTGCAAGTCTGCCCTGAATCCTTTCCTATCAGGAGTCAAACTTGAGGATAGCGGGGAAACTCCATTGGTTGACAATAAACTATAAAAAGAACTACTGGAGAGATTGTTGTATCTCACACACTCTATACCATACCTCTCCTATGAAGTTGGCACAATTTCCAGGTTCATGCAGGAGCTGCATGAGCTACATTGGAAGGCTGCAAAGCGTATCCTTCGATACATATAGGGAACCATCACCTTTGGGATTCATTGTGCAATAGAATATACATTGGACCTCATGTCGTCGACCCGCCTACTCGCCTTCCCCACTCTCACGATGGCCGGTCGCTCCACCAGGATCTTCGTGCTCCTTGGCCCGAAGAACTCAAAGGTTATTCATTCCCCTCGAGAGAATCTACCCACAGTAACCTTTTCCTCTCTCTGGTCCTCCCTACTTAATTATCGGAGGATCTGCTGTCGTGACTTCGCGAGTCCCGCACTTGCGATGAAGTCCTCGAATCCCCGAGGTCCGATATCCCTGGTCAACCGTTGACTTTCCTCGGCGTATCGGAACCTCGCACCATCGCGACTTGCGCACTATATCTTCAGGGTTTCCCAGTCCCGAGATTCAAGACTCCGAGATGTCGACCCCTTTGCTTTCTCGCCTTTCGCTAGCTTGCTACTCGCAAGACGAATCTTTGAATCCTTTATGCCCGAGACCCGATGTCCCGAGATCACCCTTCACATCAATCACTATGACTCATGTCTTGCATGTGATTTCCGCGCCGTCGGCTCTTGCGTTCTCGCACCTTCTTTGGCCAACCTATCAACTCCTCCAACGTGAAGCGCCGGTATGCTCGAGCTCTGAGTAGGGGAGTGATTGTTGAAGCTCTTCCCAACAACACTCAAGTCATCGATTCTCTTCCATTATGAAGAAATCTCCATTCTTCTGCCTTCGTCCTGTATGACCTCCACTGAAGTCGGTTCCACAGCGGGCTAAGGGAACTATCCCTCCTGAGCTTTGTCAACTCAGACTCAGTCCGAGGTTCTCTCGAACACGGCCCGTACTCCGCCTTCAATCACTTCCTAAATTGATGAAGTCTTCCAGACCTTGTGCATTCACGCCACAACAGCTTTGGCCTTCTCCTTCTCAGACTTGCTACTGAGACTCAGACTCAACCTGCACTCATCTACAAGGATTGAATAACTCGACTCAACTCTGAGCAAAGTGAGAGCGAAAGTTCAACTGTTTAGCCCTCCCCTCGACGCACTCTATGCGGAGGAATTCGACTGCACTCTATGCAGGAATCTCCTGGCCTAAACAGAGAAACAATTGAAACTCATTCTCTCAGGTTACGAACTTGATACGCAATCACATATGCAGCATAAATAAGATAAGCATAGAAAGAAGCAAGTATGCAGCAAAATAACATCAACAGCATAAAGAATTCAAACACAACCATGATATTGAATTGAGAGTTCCTTCCTATTAATTCAATCTGTACATGGGGTTTCTTCACGAATTCCCTATCCTGTTCTCCCCTGCTCTCTATGCAAAAATACTCATACTGATGCTTATGCTAATCTGCTCTAATAATACAAAGGAGGGTGTCTATATCTTGTTTTCCCTCTCAAAAAGATAAATTGTCAAATCTAAACTTAATGGTCCTATCTACTTGCACTAAATCTAATCTTTCTGCATTAAATCTAATAAGTGCCTCTGCTGTACAAGGACGAGAGCTTATCTTCTCCCGGTCTATTTCAGTGTACAAGTATGCCGAAATATGGAGGATTTTATTTAAACGGCGACGCACATCAAAATGGTCAAAACCGTGATGCTGGCGTCACCCTGCGATCCTTTTTCCTTTTCCCCACTTATGGCCTCGTGTGACGAGGTGTGGATGCTCCTGCATCATACTCCTCGGCTCAAAAAGATTTCATGGGCTCCTGTCCATGAGTTCCTGTATGGTGTGCCCATGCTTTTGTATGACTGCCTCTGGTTCCCAGCTGGCATCCTCCACTGGGTGGTTCTGCCACTTTACTAGGTACTCAAAATATTGCTTCCTCCTGGTCTTCCTGCCTACTCGCTTGTCCAGTATGTACTCCATCTCAGGCTTCTGTGCAACATGCAATTGCGTCTGCCACTGGACCACTGGTTCCTCAGCCCCAGCTCCTGTATCTTCAGTCTTATATAGGTATAAATCTGAAATGTTGAAAATCAGAGATATCCCGATGCCCTCTGGCAGCTCAAGCTCGTATGCATTCTCGCCGAATTTCCTCAGAATTCTGCATGGCCCGATTTTCTTCATCTTGAGCTTGTTATATGTCCCCCGTGGAAACCTTTCCTTCCTCAAGTGTGCCAGAACCATGTCTCCAACTTCAAACTGAAGCTGTCTTCTTCTCTGATAGGCTCTGTGCTTGTACTCTTGATTCGTCTTCTGCAGTCGCTGCTTCACCTCCGTGTGAAGTTCTTTCATCGCCTCAACGAACTCCTCAGCTCTCGCGCTGCTAGTCTCAGCCTGTTATGGCTCCCTGAGCTCAGACACTCCCCTCGGCTGTGTCCCATATAAAATCTGAAATGGGCTCTTACCTGTACTTCGATTCACTGAATCGTTGTACGCGAATTCTGCCTGCGGTAGGATCTGATCCCAACTGCTGTGATGCTCCGTCACCAGGCTCCTCAACAGATCCCCCAAGCTTCTGTTGACTACTTCGGTCTGCCCATCTGT
>ML788156.1:665514-678254 GCA_009831015.1 Picea engelmannii | reverse complement strand
CGTTAGTATTTTGACTTGTTCAACATACTAAGGTGACCGTTGGAGGGGAAAACCTAGTTTCCAAAACGTCACAATTGTAACATCAATCTTCACAAATGTGGCAAGAACGACGTATATGTCACAAACGTGGAAAGAGAGACGTTCTGGTGGAAAACGTGGCAAGAGAGACGTTAACGTGGCAAGAGAGACGTTAATGTGGTAAAAGAGACGTCAACGTGGCAAGAGAGATGTCAACGTGGCAAGACCAACGTTATCGGGAAATATGAATTTTTTTTTTTAATTTCCTCTATTTTGCGACAATATGGACAATTTTGTCCATAACGCCGCAAATAAAACGTCAGAATTTTTACAATCTGTACTAGTGCCATCCTTGCCCTGTCCAACCACCCTTAAGTAGAAGTAGAATGATGGAACCACTATCACACTATCACTATGAGATATACCATTGTAAACCTATACCAATAAACCTGAACCATGCATCAACTTGTACCTCAAGCTGTAATCAACTTGTACCATAGACAAGTGCATCAACCATGCACCAACCTGTACCATAAACAAGTGCATCAACCATGCACCAACCTGTACCAAACAATCTATAATCAACATGTACCATAAACAAGTGCAACCAACCATGTTCCAAGTATGTACCAATCATGTGTCAACTACTCATCAACTATGACTCATCAATATGTACAAACATCATCAACTGTACACCTCATGTATGTGCCAACTCATCAACTACTTGTCTCAACCATGTACCCAACTTGTACCTAAACCAAAAGTCCTCATCAATTTCATCATCCAAATATGATTTATAACTATGTAATAGACCTGGTGTATATGATCACATACATGCAAACCTTCCTTAAATTTAAACAACAAGAGACTAGCATTTACATCAAACTTTTATTTAGTCTCACATGACTAGTTTTGGATTAGTCAACAACTCTGACTTGAAATAATCATAACTTTGTACCTATAATGAATGAATATTTTAAACCAATATACAATGTTCTTTAGTGTGTTTTATGCAATTCCTCCAGGTGTCACTACTTTGAACCTCTCAGAAAATTAGTTATAGCAAAAATGGCATACCTTGTTGAATTTTGGATTATTCTAGAGAGCGACCTTGTAGAGCATGCCCCGCATGGAATATTTGTTGAATTGATCTAAAAATGTTACAAAGAATACTAAAGACTGTACTCTAACCAACACATTTTGTATTACTGAATTTGTATCTGCTATGAAGAAGTTATGACGTTTTTACCAAAACACCTGTTTTTGACTAGTTTCAGGACTAGCCACAAACCATGTTTTCCACGGAGTGTAACTCCACAAATACAATGACCCACGAGATAAATGTTTTACCACAAATACTTGGATATGTTTCCTCAATGGAATAGAAATTTCACATTCTGAATCATTCTAGAAAAAAAATTATTGTGAAAATGGTGAGATGACCTATAAATAACATATCTTAGAAAGCATCATCAAAAGAATTTATTCTTCCTTGAATTTCGGCCTTCTTTTCTTCACCTTCCCTCAGAAATTAGGCTTAGATATCCTTTGGTTATCTCAAACCCCTATAGGTATTCAATATGATCAAGTGTGATTTAAATGAGAGATCCTTTCCTCTTATTTATACTCTCCAAGTAGCTTCCTTAAAAACATCTTCTAGATCACTTTGCCCACTTTCCTTATTTTAGGGTTAACCCACTTCTAATTTCTCCATTAAATTTATTATTTAAATAATTGATTTTGTATTCACTTTGAATTATAGTGCAAGTATCACTTCACTTTATTATTTACCTTTAAAAAACTCTTAAACCACTTTGACTACTTTGACCTTTTGGGGCTTCTAGATGACATATGAGGGTCCTCCAACTTCGTAAGGCCATAATAACTCTCAAACCGTGAGGAGTTATGTGACGTTCCACATACCAAAAAAAATGGAATGACATGTACTATACATATAGAATAGTATTACATGAAAATATATCAAAACCCGTATTGTTATCCATCAAACAAACTTGGGCCCATTACCCAAACCTGGGTTCTCCAACTTCTCATGGCCATAAGTCTCTAACCATGAGGAGTTATGTGACATTCCACATACCATCGAAAATGGAATGAAAAGAACTATCCATCTAGGATAGTTTCACTGAAAAATTCACTGGAATTCATCTCATTATTCCAAAAATAAGGATGGGTTCTCTAACCATACTTCTAGGATAAATCAATCCGCAAAGCGTCTTCCTATGAGGGATTTCACCATAAGGGGACCACTTTGGATTTCATCCATTTATACTTATTATCAACCATGACAAGACAATAACGAGTCATCTTTACATCAAAAAATCTTGGTTCCATTAGCCAACCTTTGTGCTACAGGTCTTTCTTCAAGGGTTGACATCAATGAAAACCAACCTTAACCAACAATATCCCCCTTTGGCATTGATGGAAACACTTTGATGCAATACTAAAATCATATCACTCATGCTCCCCCTGGAATCATGCCTCTATCCTCTGTATCTAATAAATCTGCTCCCCCTGGAACCATGCCTCTGTCCTTTGCATCTGATAAATATCTCCCCCTGGAACCATGCCTATGTCCTCTACATATAATAAATATCTCCCCCTTTCTCATCAATGGCAAAGGTATATTTCCATCTAGGGTTGCTCCCCCTGACTGAGTAGTCCTCTTATGGTTCTTCCTCATCTAAATCTAATACATATAAGATAAGCATTCATTTTGGAGTAGAAATAACTCCAAGTCTCTGGCGAAGATATTCAAAGGATTCACGTGGAAGTGGTTTTGTGAATATCTCTGCCACTTGTTCTTTTGTGCCCATATACTCAACTCTGATGTTCTTTTCTACAACCTGCTCCCATAGAAAGTGACACTTGATTAGAATGTGCTTCATATTGGAGTGCATCACTAGGTTCTTCGAGATACTGATGGCGCTTGTATTATCACAATAGATTGGAATGGGCTCATCATACTCAACCTGTATATCTTTCAAAGTTTGTTTCACCCAAAGAACCTGTGTACAACATGATGTTGTTGCAATATACTCTACCTCGCTTGTAGATAAAGATATTGATGATTGTTTTGTTCTTAGCCATCATACTAAACACTCGCCCAAGTAGAACGTTGCTCCACTAGTGCTTCGTTGGTCTTCAATACAACCTGCCCAATCTGCATTTGTGTAGGAAATAAGTGATATATCCTTTCCTTTTGGATACCGTAATCCAAACTCTTATGTTCCTTTGATATATCTGAAAATCCTCTTCATTGCTAACACATGTGACTCCTTTGGTGCTGATTGAAATCATGCCACTTGTCCAACTACCTGCATTACATCTAGTCTAGATGTTGCCACATATAGTAGGTTGTCAATCATTGACATGTATTGCCTCTAGTCTATAGACTTCGAATCATCATCTTTGCTCAACTTGCAACTGGTTTGCATGGGAGTGATAACTAGTTTGCAATATTCCATTATGAACCTCTTTAGCATTTCTCTGATATACTTGGTTTGAGAAATAAATATTCCTTTGTTGCTTTGATGTATCTGAAGTCCCAAAAATAAGGATAGTTCTCCAAGTAACAACATTTCAAATTCATTCTGCATATCTTTTGCAAATTTCTGGCTTAACCTATCATCATCACTACCAAAAACAATATCATCAACATAAAATTCAATTAATAAAATATCACCTTCACTTACCTTGATGTAGAGGTTGTTGTCTGCACTTCCTTTTCTGAAACCTGCTTATTACAGATACTTATCCAGTCTAGAGTATCATGCTCTAGGAGTCTATTTTAGACCATACAAGGCCTTCTTTAATTTACACACATAATTTGCATTCTCTGACAACTAAAATCCTACTGGTTGTTCAATGTAGACTTCTTCTTCAAGTTCTCCATTCAAAAAAGCTAATTTTACATCCATCTGATATACTTCAACATTTTTGGAGCATGCATAGGATAAAAGAAACCGGATTTCTTCCATTCTGGCAACTAGGGAAAATGTCTCTTCAAAATTGATTCCTTCAATATGTGCATATCCTTTACATATCAATCTAGATTTGTTCCTTGTAACTTGTCCATATTCATTTAATTTATTCCTTAAAACCCATTTTATGTCGATCACATTCTTATTCTTTGGTCTTGGAACCACTTCCCAAGTGTCATTTTTCTCAATTTGATCCAATTCTTCATTCATGGCCTTATTCCAAAATCCATCCTTGTCAGCTTCTTCAAAATAGTTTGGTTCAATTGTAGATAAGAGTGTTAGGTGTGTTTGTTCTGGTGAATAGATTTTTCTTCTAGTCTCAACTCTTGCATCTTTGTTTCCAATAATCTGATCTGAAGGATGATTCTTTTGTACTCGTTTTCTAGGTGTCTTTGGAGATACTTGCTGAAATTTCTCTTTTGTTTCTATCGGATTCTCTTCATCTTTCTCTTCTACTTCATCTTCTTTTTCTTCTTCTTCAAAAATTTGTTCCATTGATTTGTTTTCTTCTTCCTTTGATTCTGGTCTACCTATTTCATCAATTGTTACGTTGATTCTTTCCACAACTTTGTTCAATCTTAGATTGTAACACTTGTATTATTTCCTTGTACTTGAGTAAGCAACAAGTACTCCTTTGTCCACATGAGAGTCAAACTTTCTCATTATGTCATCTTCTCTTTTGATGTAGCATTTGCTTCTAAAAACTCTGAAGTGCTTCACATTTGTTGGTCTTCCTTTCCATAGCTCGTAGGGAGTTTTATTAGTGCTTTTTTTTAGCATTACTCTATTTTGAATGTGAACTTTTGTATGCACTGCATGTGTCCAAAATATATCTGTCAATTTGGAATCCATTAGCATTGTTCGAGCCATTTCCTGTATTATCTTGTTCTTTCTTTCAACAACTCCATTCTTTTGAGGTGTCCTAGCAACGGAGAATTGTCTTTTTATTCCATGACTGTTGTAGTAGTCCATAAATTCCTTTGAAGTGAACTCTCTTCTAGTATCAGATCTCAAGCATTTTATTCTTTAATCCATATCATTTTCAACTGTTTCCTTGTAAATATTGAAGTTTTCAAAAGCTTCTGACTTGTTCTTGAGAAAGAAAACTGCAGTCATTATTGTATAATCATCAACTAATAACATAAAGTATCTCTCACCTTTTAAGCCCTTTGTTGTAGTTGGTCCAACTAGATCAGTATGCACAATTTCCAGTGGTCTTGTTGTTGAATATTCCTTTGATTTGAATCTGGTCTTTGTTTGCTTTCCTTGTTGACAATGCTTGCATAAAGTGTTGGTTGGTTTTGTGATCTAGGGCATTTCTCTGACTGCTTCTCTTTTGCTGACTTTGACAAGGTTATCAAAATGCATGCGACCCATTCTTCTGTGACATAGCCAACTTTCTTCTTCCTTTCCTAGAAAACACTTTTCATTTTCAATTTCACTTAAAACATATATGTTGTTTGAAGTTTTTGCAGTTGTACTGACCAATTTCCATGAACCTTCTCTTATTATCTCACACTTTTTTGAATCGAAAGTAACTTTATGACCTTGGTCACACATTTCACTCACACTTAGAAGATTATGTTTCATATCTTCTACCAGTAGAAGATTTTGTGCCTTTTTATTCTTGTTCCCAATTCAGACTGTGCCTTCTCCAATGATTTTGGTTGAATTATCATTTCCGAAGGAGACTGATCGATTTTTTTTCCTTTTGCAATGTAAGAAAATTGTTTCTATCACTTGTCATGTTTTTTGAACACCCATTATCAACATACCAACCTTGTTTCTTCTTCTTAGCTTGTAGAGCAATTGTGCATTCTTCATTTATATATTGATCTTGATTTCTTATCCATCTCATTTTCTGATGTTCTTGTCTGTGACTATTGTTATTCTATTGAGGTTCTTTAGGAGGGACAGTCATTCTGCAATTTTTTGCCACATGTCCAAAATTGTTACATTTGTAACATTCCATTTCAGTGCTCAAAGATTCAAACCTGTTGTAACTTCTTCTTTGTGTTTCACTATGTCTTCTTGAGTAACCCCTTTGTGTATGACTCTCAAAGTTGTTATTGTTCTTGTTGTTAGCTCTACAATTCACAACTTTATGTCCAAAATTATTACATGCATAACATAAACAAAAAAATATAGTTTGATACCTGGGAGTTGAAGATATTCTAAAATAAGGTGCTCTTATGAATCCTTTTTCTTCTTGGGGCCTATCTGTCTGTTGTTGATTCTGAAATCTAAATCTTCTCGGTGGAGGAGTGTCCCTGTAATCTTTCTTGTAGAAGATGTTTTTAAGGAAGCTACTTGGAGAGTATAAATAAGAGGCAAGGCTCTCTCATTTAAATCACACTTGAGCATATTTAATAGCTATAGGTGTCTGAGGTAACCAAAGGATATCTAAGCCAAATTTCTGAGGAAAGGTGAAGAAAAGAAGGCCGGAATTCAAGAAAGGATAAATTATTTTGATGATGCTTTCTAAGGTATGTTATTTGCAGGTCATCTCACCATTTTCACAATAACTTTTTTCTAGAATGATTCATACTATGAAATTGCTATGCCATTGAGGAAACATATCCAAGTATCTGTGGTAAAAAAACATCTTCTATGTCACTTTTCCCACTTTCCTTATTTTAGGGTTAACCCACTTCTAATGTCTCCATTAAATTTATTATTTAAATAATTGATTTTGTATTCACTTTGAATTATAGTGCATGCATCACTTCACTTTATTATTTACCTTTAAAAAACTCTTAAACCACTTTGAATACTTTGACCTTTTGGGGCTTCTAGATGACATATGAGGGTCCTCCAATTTCGTAAGGTCATAACTCTCAAACCGTGGGGAGTTATGTGATGTTCCACATACCACCAGAAATGGAATGACATGTACTATCCATATAGAATAGTATTACCTGAAAATATATCGAAAATCATACCATTATCCATCAAACAAACTTGGGTCCATTACCCAAACCTGGGTTCTCCAACTTTTCATGGCCATAACTCTCTAACCGTGGAGTTATGTGACATTACACATACCATCGGAAGTGGCGTGACAAGCACTATACATCTAGGATAGTTTCACTGACAAATTCATTGGAATTCATCTCATTATTCTACAAATAAGCATGGGTTCTCTAACCATATTCCTAGGATAACTCAATCCGCAAAGCGTCTTCCCGTGAGGGATTTCACCATAAGGGGACCACTTTGGAGTTCATCCATTTCTACTTATTATCAACCATAACAAGACAATAACGATTCATCTTTACATCAAACAATCTTGGGTCCATTACCCAACCTTTGTGCTAAGGGTTGACATCAATGACAACCAACCTTAATAAACAACCAAGGCATGGCTTTTTCAATATTAATCTATTCCAAATAGAATGATTTCTTCAAAAAAATATTTGGATTATAACAAGTAAAGAGAGATAGAACATATTGTGATACTTTATAAGTAGGCCAAAGAGTGTCCTCAAAGAGACTATAATTACATGGAAACCACATTCCCCGTGCTACTAGAATAGGTAAGACACATAGTGATTTTAATTTCTCCTACTGTAATAAACTTGAAAATAGTCAATCGAGGAATTCTCACCCCAAATATGATCCACCTGAAGTTGTACTTTGATCTCATACTAGACTTTTATAGTATAAGAGCAGTCTGGAAAAAGGTGAACATTTGGTTCGCCATTTTTTTTCATAGATTATAGACATCAGGACTAGTTTTATTCCTCTTCTAGATCATGTCCCATATCAAAAATCATTCTTTCAAAACTAGCCAAAAATATAACACACTCTTTAATGGATCATTGATTTTCTAAATCTTTCTCAAGCACCATGGACAGATTGTTGGAACCAATGACTGAATGGATAGTTACCCTAACTTGGTTGTATACTAACCCCCAGTCGAATTATATGTCTAGGCTATCTCATCCTCATTCTTAGATATATGGATGCGATAATTTACCAACTCATTAGTGAAAAAATGTTGTAAGAGATGTCATTCCACTTCCAAGCCCGGTGTCTGAGCATTGAACCAACCTTAACTCTAGATAGATGAATTTTCATTATTTCCCACACTATTTAGTGTACATTTCCCTAACACTCAAAATTGTTCCACCATATCCTTAGGAAGAAATATATTCCTATGACAACTGATAATAGTGTCCATGCCAATTCTAAATTGGGAACCTAAAACTACCTTCCATGACAAGTATCTCCCTATAATCAAAAAGGATAGCATCATAAATTTCCACTAATTCAAGACCCTCTGGATACTCTTTTCAGGTTTATGAATCCAATATAGTACCATTCCAGGTTCTGTATACTTTTCTATCATAATTATTCTCTGCAGACTATCATGGGTAAGGAAAATCCAAAGAGATTTGGTGGCGAGTTATTTCCCAAAAACACATATTTATTTTAGTCCCCAACCATCTTTCAATTAACTATATGTGAGCTCAATTACTCCTCTTTCCCTTTTCATGGATAATTAAAGAAAATATTATGAATCTTTGGTAGAATTCCTTTTGGGATGTATGCCAATAAATGTCAGTATACCAAGATAGCTTCGATAATCAACTTTATGATCACCAGATGACCTCGTCATAATATCCACCTATTGCACCAAAACATTACCCTCTTCTCAACCTTATACAACAACCATTTCCAATCAAATATCCCATATTTATTTGGCTTTAATGTGAAACCAATATATTTCATTCCATCTTCTAGCTCAAATGTCAAAAAGGCTAGGATATCAACAAAGTTGATCTGAGTTTTAGCTTCAATATTCAGGAAATAAATTTCATATTTGTTTATGTTGATTATCATACCTTTAGTGAGACAAAAAATATCCAGAAATTATTTAATCAATCTACCATTTTTCTCCAAACAATAGTAAAAGAGAAGGACATCATCAATAAATAACAAATGTGTAAGTTGCTTCATCCTACTAATGCACGCCCCTTGAAGTCTCTTCACTAGTTTTTCCTCCAAAATGGCTACATTAAGTCCTTCCATAAACAATAAGAACAACTATGGAAATAGGGGGCATCCCTACTTGAGTCCACGATATGGTTTGAAGAAGTTTGATCCCGAACCATTAATAAGGACAATTAAAGAAGTTGAGGTGATACAAGATATTATTCACTTAACCAGTGGTAATTCAAAACCCACTTGTAGGAGAAGGAACCTAAGATAAATCCAAGAAGCCTAATCATATGATTTTGAAAGGTAGAGATTTATTACTATAGCTGGGAATCTAGCTATTTTGATAGTATTCATACCCTCTTAAGATGATCCAATTGCTTCATGAATAATTATTCCCTTGAGGAAACCAAATTGTTCTTGTAAGACAAATCAGAATATAATTGTTTTGAGCCTATAAACAATAACATTTTCTATGATCTTGTATAAGAAATTACAAAGTGATATAGGTCTGAAGTCACTAAAAGAGGCATGATAGTCCACCTTGGGGATTAATGCTATGAAGGTAGAATTGAAATTGTTAGGCATTTTTCCATTGCACCAATATTCCTCCACCACTCGCTGTAAGTCATCCACTAAGACCTCGATGATATAGATATATATTAAAGGTTAATTCCCTGCTCAATTTAGTTCCATGAGATTAGTTAACATGGATCAATTTTCTACTCGATAATTGTATCTAGGTCAAGATTAGAGTTTGATTATTTCAAAATTGATAATATATATAATCAAGTTTATATATTTTTTTGAAAACCAACATTATAGTTGTTTTTTAATATTAATTAAAAAAAATAGGCATAATTACCCATGTTATGTTACACTGGAATGTAGAGCATCTCTCAACACAATAAGTAAATAAAATATAACCAATTAAATTTTCATAAAATAAAATTACATTATTTACATTCATAATGTAAATTAAAATTAAACAATATATTTTAAATCAAATTCTTAATGATTTCTATAATATTTATATTTAATACAATATCTAAATCATGATATCTCACCAAATGATACAACATAGTAATATTTCATAAATATAGACAATAGTGTACTATAATGAACATCAATGATTATATATAATGTTTTTAAATCAAGTAATTCTTCATTTACAAGTATGATATATGTTTTTAAATTAATTAATTTTTCGTTTACAAGTATGATATTACAAGATACAAGAGAGATATAAATTAAAATTTAAGATAAACTTTTTTAATAAATTTTGATGTGTAATATATTAATTATTTAATAGATTAATGGTTATATTAGGATTCATTGATAGGTATATATTGGAAAAATGTATATAATGAGATAACACATATCACATAATGAGTAATGAATTATAATTGCAACATAAGGTCATATATCATAGCTTTTGTAGTGTTAATAGACCATGTTAATTTGTAGTAATTTTTAATATTATTTTTTTTTCACCTTTTGTGTTGTAATAGAACTGTCTATTTTTTAAATATTGTATTTGGAGTTTTTTCCCTACCTCAATGCAAAATATAAGTGATATGTCTTAAGGGATGTAATTGGAGGGAAAAATATTTAGTCAACTCCCAGTGGAGTATCATTGTCTTCATGAAGCCATTTTTCTTTATGGAACCACCATCTAGAAAGCTAAACTACTCAAGATAATAAGTTTAAAACGGTTTATGCATAAAGCAAAAAACAATTCCATGAAGACAAAGTGGCTCTATTAATCTTGGTCATGATAAATTTTTTATATTGTTTGAAACAATATGGATTTAAAAATGTTCAAATTCTGAAGTTTATAATATATTAAAAAGACAAATTATATCAATATGGAGATAATGTCTTTCTAATAAAATCATTATCAATTAAACATAAAAAAAAAAAAGGAGAGATATTTTAAAACTTATTATATGACAAGACAATTTATGTCAATATTTCACAAATTAAAATTTCTTCAACAAAACAAAATTAAATTAAAAAACGCATTCACATACAATCTAGAGCTTCAAATTTAGAATCCACAAGTCTATCTCAACTGGAATGTATTATTCATCCATATCAATTTTATATCTATTGTTCATCCAAAGGAATCCAAAGCAAACTTCATATTAATTAGGTATTCTAAGGAAACTTCATATAAATTTATTGGTATTTAAATATCTAGCATTAAGAATTTTATATAAAAGAATAATTTAAAAATATTTTGATTTCTCAAAACATATGAACCATTGATGAAAAACAAAAATTATTAAAAATTGTAATACATTTTCTCTATTAATATCCCCCTTGCCCTCATATGAGGGAGGGAGGGTCGGTGGAGGGGAATAATAGAATAAATGTATAATACATTTTCTCTATTAATATCCCCCTCACCCTCATATGAGGGAGGGAGGGTGGGTGGAGGGGAATAATAGAATAATTGTACAATACATTTTCTCTATTAATCCCCCCCCCACTAGATGGGGTGGGGGGGAATTAATACAAAAAATGAATGATATATTTTCTCTATTAATCCTCCCCCGCCCCCACCCGGGAATTAATAGAGAAATGAATAATACACTTTCTCTATTAATCCCCCCCCCCCACCCTCATATGAGGGTGGTTGGGTGGGTGGGGGTACTTAATAGAAGAAATGTGTAATACATTTCTCTATTATTTCCCCCCCCCCCTGGCCCCACCCTCATCCTCATATGAGAGTACAGGGTGGGGGATATAATAGAGAAAATGTATTATATGTTTTCTCTATTATTCCCCTTGGGGCGGGGGGTTCAATAATAGACAAAATGTATTATATATTTTATCTATTATTCCCCTTGGGGCGGGGGGTTCAATAATAGACAAAATGTATTATGTAATTTTTCTATTATTATCCCCCCCCCCACCCTCATATGAGGGTGAGGGTATATATTTTATTTATTATCCTCTGCCTTTATTATCCTCTGCCCCCACCCTCACCCTCATATGAGGGTGGGAGGGCGTGAATAATAGAAAAAATATAGAGGGGGGGAGGGGATAATAGAGAAAATGTATTATATATTTTCTCTATTATCCCCCCTACCCACCCTCGTATGATGGTGAGGGTGGGGATAATAGAGAAAATGTATAATGAGGGTAGGGGGGAGGGCGGGGGAATATGGATAAAATGTATTGTACATTTTCTTCGTTATCCCCCCCACACACACACCCTCATATGAGGGTGAGGGTGGGGGTGAAATAATTAAGAAAATGTATTATGAAGGTGGTGGGGGGGGAGATGGGTAATAGAGAAAACTTATAATACATTTTCTCTATGATGGTGGGGGGTAATAGAGAAAATGTATTATGAGGGTGGGGGGGGCGGGGGGAATAATAGAGAAAATGTATAATACATTTATACATTTTCTCTATTATTCCCTCTCCCCCACCCTCATATGAGAGGGTGGGGGAGGGGGGGATAATAGATAAAATTTATAATACATTTTCTCTATTATTCCCGACCCCTCCCACCCTCATATGGGGGGGGATAATAGAGAAAATGTATTATGAGGGTGGGGGCGGGGGATAATAGAGAAAATGTATTATGAGGGTGGGGTATACATTTTCTCTATTATCCCCCCACCCCCACCCCCCCACCCTCATATGAGGGTGGGGTATACATTTTTTTTATTGTCCCCCCACCCCCACCATATGAGTGTGGGGGGGGGCAAGGGGTAATAGAGAAAATTGTCCCCCCACCCCCAACATATGAGGGTGGGGGGGGGC
>ML788156.1:623319-663108 GCA_009831015.1 Picea engelmannii | reverse complement strand
GAGGAGAAGACAATCCACCATAGTGGTGGTTTAGAGTGATATAGACACACACCAACATTTACGGGATTAAAATTCCACCTATTCTACTCTCTCGGGTAGTTACGGGACTGAAATGCCACCTAGCTGAGTTAACTAGTCTATCAGTCTTCAGTTAACTGACTGAAATAGAGTGAAGTGAGGAGGAGATCAGGGAATCATGGTTAATGTGCTATTATGGTGATGATCCCAAGGATAATGTGCATTAGTTGGTGATGATCCCAATGTTACATGGTGATAATCCCAAGGTAGCATCTAGACTCCACTCAACTGATTAAACTGAAGTGAAAATTGAAGAGAATATTCTCCCTAGAAGAATATTCTCCCTAAAATATAGGAGACTAAATAATGACTAATAAACAAGGAAAAACCTTAGGAAAAATAAATCCTAGGTGTTTGTGAAGTAACTCCAACACCTCCCCTTAACATCACTCTAGTGAAAATAAATAATGGGTCACGACAATGAGGCCATGTTAGGTACCCAAATACAAAACATACACTGAAATAAAGTGAGGAAAGAGGTAAAACCTCATGGGAAAAAACCCCCCTCAAAGTACAATGTATGTAAAAATAAGAATTGATAGTTGCTAGGAAACTGTGTCCTTCACTCCAAGATGACTTCGTAGAGAATGGATTTTTTGCTCAATGAAGGTCTTGGTGAAGATGTCTGCAGTCTGTTCTGCTGAAGAAAAAAACTACAGGTTGATGATCCTCTTGTGAACTAGGTCTTGGATGTAGTGCATGTGGATCTCAATGTGCTTCGTCCACTACCTCTGAATTGGATCTCTATAGAACTTCAGAGTGCTCTGGTTATCACACCAGATGACGATCGGCCGATGAAACTGAATGCCCAACTCAGTGAGAAAATGTTGTTAACACATATCCTGAATGGTTATGTTAACTACCCCTCTGTACTCTGCCTCGGCTGAAGATAGATAAATAGTAGCCTGCTTCTTGCTCGACTAACAGATAGGCCCAAAACCAATATTGAGTGAGTAACCAAATGTGGACTTGCGATCAATGTTATCACTAGCCCAGTCAAAATCTATGAACCTGATGAGGTCCAATGTATAGTCTATTGCACAATGAATCCCAAAGGTGATGGTTCCCTATATGTATCGAAGGATATGCTTTGCAGCCTTCCAATGTAGCTCATGCAGCTCTTGCATGAACCTGGAAATTGTGCCAACTTCATAGGAGAGGTATGGTATAGAGTGTGTGAGATACAACAATCTCTCCAGTAGTTTTTTTTATAGTGTATTGTCAACCAATGGAGTTTCCCCTCTATCCTCAAGTCTGACTCCTGATAGGAAAGGATTCAGGGCAAACTTGCAGTATGTCATGTGAAATATTTCAAGGAGATCTCGTGCATACTTGGCCTGAGATAGTTTGATGCCTGATGCATCTTGACTGATATCAAGTCCAAGGAAGAAATGTAGTGGACCCATGTCCATCATCAAAGACCTATCATGTAGAATCCTCTTGACTACAACAACTGTTGAATTCAAGCAACCGGTGATCAGCAAATCATCAACATACAGAACTAAGAGAATAAGCGAATCACTTTTTCTGAGCATGTAAACATTTGGTTATTATTTACAACGTAAAAAGTTTTGTGACAGTAGGTAGGAGTCCATCTTGGCATACCATGCCCTCAGAAACTTCTTGAGGCCATAAAGAGATTTTTTCAGTCGACAGACCAAAGATAAATCTTGCATAAATCCCTGGGGTTCCTCCATATATATATCCTTAGAGAGATCACCGTGAAGAAATGCATTCTTCATGTCCATCTGATGGACTTCCTATCCCTTGGCTACCACAATGGAAAGTTTCAAACGTATGTAATCCATATTTGCTACTGGAGCAAAGGTCTCATCATAGTCAATGCCATGCACCTATTGAAATCCTTTGGAAACTAGCCTGGCTTTGTATCTACTAATATGTCTAGCTATTGCACTCTTGGTCCTGTAGACCCATCTGCACCTGACAAGTTTCCTTCCAAAGGGAAGGGGAACCAGATCCCAATTCTAGTTCTCAAGGAGAGAGTTATACTCCTCCTGCATGGCGGATTCCCAAAAGGAATTTCTAGCAGCCTCACCATAATACTATGAATCTGAAGACTAAACCAAGAAAATATTCCTAGGTGGAAATGGTTCAGTGGTAGTGAGTGCAAGAGGAGGATCCTTGAAATCATATCGATTCCTCCTAGTATCAGTTGGATCCCCAACAATATCCCCTCCATTCTGAAGAGTAGTCTTATCCCACTTGGGCATCTTCTCCGACTCTGCATCTACCTCTGGATGCATTGACTCTGCATATGAATATACTAACTCTACATGTGGATCATCTGAATCCTATGAAGAAGAACTCTCATTTGAAGAATATTTGGCATGTGCATGCTCATCATCTCCGATAGATGGAAGAATAAAGATGTATGCATTTGGCTGCTAAGTTACATGTGAGACACTTTCCTCAAATTGGACACTTCACTCAATGATGAGTCATTCCGAGGAAATATCAATAAGTTCGTATCCCTTCACATCGTCGAGGTAACCAACAAATATACACTATGGCCTTTGTGGATCAATTTCCTTCTTCTTTTCAGAGGGAATCTGGGCCCATGAACGTGAACCAAAAATACAAAAGTGGCTCACTTCTGGTTTGAGACCGCTCCAAGCCTAGCAGGGGTTCTTATCTTTGACATATCTATGGGGAGATTTGTTTTGGATGTATATTTTACAATTAAGTTCTTCGGTCCATAATCTCTGTGGAAGTGACTTTGCATGTAGCATGCAAGATGCCATCTCTTTTAGAGATCTTTTTTTCCGCTCAGCAACTCTGTTTTGTTGTGGAGTATAGGGAACTGTGTGATGCAACTGAATCCCTACCTCATTAAAAATATTTTGTATCTCATGGTTGATAAACTCTCCCTCATTATCATTTCATGGGATTTTGATTTTCTTTCCTGATTGTGTCTCAACAAGGGATTTGAAATCTTTGAGGTGTTGAAAGACCTCTGATTTTTTCCTGAGAAAGAAAATCCATGTGAAGTGTGAGAAATCATCAAAAAAAATGAGAACATACCTTGCTTTGTTGATTGATAGATGTGGAAAAGGGCCCATGATGTCACTATGGATTAAATCTAAAGCAGAAGAAGCCTTATGTGTATTTCCTTTGTCAAATTTCTCTTGAGGTTGTTTTCCAAGAACACATACCTCACAAATTCCTTTGGAGAAATGGACGTCTTGTAGACCATCGACCAGTCCCTACTTGATAAACTTTTGCATATATCTAAAATTTAAATTTCAGAACCTTTCATGCCATATCCTACTGCTTTCATCGGCATGGGTAAGCAGCAAAGCAAAATCTGGTTCAATAAATTCAGAAAATGTGTAAAGCCTAGATTGATGATTTGCCTCACTGGTAGAAACCCTGGAATTGGTTTGCATGTCATAGATATCCACTGAATTAGGTGTGAATATTAATTTATTTTCAATGCTGAAATTTTCAATATGATATACAAAGAGAATATTGACGGAAATTTTGGGAACATGCAACACAATATTGAAGCTTTTGTTGGTGAGTTCAATCCTTCCTTTGTTGATGACCTCGACTAGAGAGTTTTCCCCCACCATAATAGGAGTACCTTTGCATGCATCCAATGAAGAGTAGACCTCTTTTGTGGAATCCATGTGGTGTGATGTTCCTAAATCTACGATCCAAGCATCAGGAGAGGAATTGATGGAAATCAAGGCATGGCTAAAATTTCCTTTCTTGGGATTCTGATCTCCTAGCTTCTTCTTCTTGGCACCCTTGGGGATGCAATATCCAAGGTTGTTTTTCTGAAGTATTTCAATCATTATATATATCATTTTCTATATACATGTGGATTCTAGATGAAATCATTTATGGAAGTATGTGCATTTCTCCCCTTTTCTTCCTTTTCCACCTTTGGATCCGAAGTCAGTGTTGAAGGGTTTTGAGTACCATTCCTTCTTCGGATTTGCATGAGATTTCCTTTTGTATTTATCTTTAGATTTTTTATATTGATGATTGTTTCCATATTGTACAGTAAGTGCATGGACCTTTGGGCCTTTGATTTTTCCCATATTGATGAGCTTGGTCTGCTCTTGTGTCCTGGATTCAATAAATTCCTTAAGAGAAGACATCTTCCAGGTGGCTCCAGAGGTGAATTTGACTGAATGGAATGTGGATACAAACACTAATAATTAAGGACCAAGTTTTGAAAGAATGGTGAGAACCATTTGTTTCTCCTCCTTAGATTTATCAACCCCACAAGCCTTGAATTGTGATAGTAAATCCTTATATTTTGTAAAGAAATCTTGGAGATTGTCGAATCTTTTTGGATCCAATGTGAGAAATTACACCTCTATCATGTGTCCCCTCATCTCATCCTATTTTCCAAATATCCCTTCCATGGTGTTCCAGGATTCATTGGGGTTTTACTGGAAGATATGTGAAAGAGGAGATCATGAGAAATGAAACTGCAAATTGTCTTGAATGCTTCATCCATTCGATTTAGATACTTGGATTTTTATATGGCTAATGTTGGTTATGTCTCTGTGTTCATGGTTATCATGTACAATACTCTACTTCAAATATGCTTGATCATATCCTCCTTCCATGCAAATAATTTGTAAGGTGTATGAATGAATTATTTTGGGAATTCCATTTTTCCGTTGTCTTCAATCTTCGATACCTGCAAAAATAATTTGGTGTGTATTTTTCCTAGTATTATGTTGGTTCTGATACCATGTAAATGTGTTGAACTTGCACAGAGTATATATAGCTGGGAATTGACATACACAGTTGCAGAGAAAATAGAATAAAAGAGAAACATGAGGGAAAAAATGGAAGAATTCTCATTGACCAAAATAAATGAATAATAATTTACACATGATATATTGTTTATAACTCAACCAATGCGCACTAGAGGAAAATAAAATGTGCCATAGTGGTGGTATAGAGTTATATAGACATACACTGGTAGTTACAGAAGTAAATTGCCACCTAGTCTAGTCTCTCGGGCAGTTACGGAGTGACCTGCCTCCTAGCTGAGTTAACTAGTCTATCAGTCTTCAGTTAAATGACTGAAACAAAGTGAAGTGAGGAGGAGATTAGGGAATCATGGTTAATGCGCTAGTATGAAAATGATCCCAAGGAAAATGTGCATTAGTTGATGATGATCCCAATGGTACATGGTGATAATCCCAATGTATCATCTAGACTCCACTCAACTGATCAAACTGAAGTGAAAACTAAAGAGAATATTCTCCCTAGAGGAATATTCTTCCTAAAATTTAGGATACTAAATAATGACTAATAAACAAGGAAAAATATTAGGAAAACGAAATCCTAGGTGTGTGAAAAGTAACTCCAACAAAAATGTATTATACATTTTCTCTATTATTCCCCCCCCCCACCTTCATATACATTTTCTCTATTATCCCCCCCCACCTTCATATACATTTTCTCTATTATTCGCCCCTGCCCCCCTACCCTCACCCTCATATGAGGGTGGTGGTGGGGGCGGATAATAGAGAAAATGTATAAATGGTGGGGGAGTCTAATAAAGAAAATGTATAATACATTTTCTATATTATCCCCCCCCCCATCCTCATATGAGGGTGAGGGTGGGGCGGAATAATAGAGAAAATGTATTATACATTTTATTTATTATTCATGTCCTCCCACCCTCACCCTCGTATGAGGATTATACATTTTCTTTATTATTCCCCCCTCCCCCTCACCCTCATATGGAGGGGATAATAGAGAAAATGTATAATATGTTTTCTCTGTTATTCCCCAGAGAAACCCTCATATGAAGTTGAGGGTGGGGAGGGGGAATAATAGAAAAAATGTATAATCCTCATATGAGTATGATGGTGGGGGGGGTTGGGAATAATAGAAAAAATGTATAATACATTTTATTTATTATGGGTTTTGGCCCATAATCTCTGTGGAAGTGGCTTTGCATGTATCATGCAAGATGCCATCTCTTTTAGAGATCTGTTTTTCCGCTTAGAAACTTTGTTTTGTTGTGGAGAATAGGGAACTGAGTGATGCAACTGAATCCCTACCTCATGACAAATATTTTGGATATCATGGTTGACGTACTCTCCCTCATTATCAATTCAAAGGATTTTGATTTTCTTTCCTGAATGTGTCTCAACAAGGGCTTTGAAATCTTTGAGGTGTTGAAATTCCTCTGATTTTTTCCTCAGAAAGAAAATCCACGTGAAGAGTTAAAAATCATCAACAAAAAAGAGCATGTACCTTGATTTTCTGATTGATAGATGCATAAAAGGGCCCATGAGGTCACTATGATAAAGCAAAAGAATCCTTATGTGTCTTTCCTTTGTCAAATTTCTCTTGAGGGTGTTTTCCAAGAACACATCCCTCACAAATTCCTTTGGAGAAATGGATGTCTGGTAGACCATAGACCAGTCCCTAATTTCTAATATTTTGCATATATCTGAAATTTAAATGCCAGAACCTTTCATTCCATATCCTACTTCTTTCATCGGCATGGGTAAGAAGCAAAGAAAAATTTGGTTCAATAAATTTAGAAAATGTGTAAAGCCTAGATTGATGATTTTCCTCACTGGTAGAAACCCTGGAATTGGTTTGCATGACATAGATATCCACTGCATCAGGTGTGAATATTACCTTATTTCTGGTGCCGTAATTTTCAATCTGATATACGGAGAGAATATTGGTGGAAATATTGGGAACATGCAGCGCATTCTCGAAGCTTTCGTTGGTCAGTTCAATCCTTCCTTTGTCGATGACCTCGAATGGAGATTTTCCCCCCATCAGAATAGGAGTACCTTTGCATGCATCCAATGAAGAGTAGACCTCTTTTTTTTCATTCATGTGGTGTGATGCTCTTGAATCTACGATCCAAGCATCGGGAGAGGAGTTGATGGAAATCAAGGCATGGCTAAAATTGTCTTTCTTGGAATTCTAATCTTCTGGCTTCTTCTTCTTGGAACCCTTGAGGATGTAATCTCCAAGGTTTTTTTTCTAAAGTATTTGAGTCATTAGATATATCTTTTTCTACATACGTGCGGATTCTATATGAAATCCTTTATGGAAGTATGTGCATTTCTCCCCTTTTCTTTCTTTTCCACCTTTGGATCCGAAGGCATTGTTGAAGGGTTTTGAGTACCCTTCCTTCTTTGGATTTGCATGAGCTTTCCTTTTGTATTTATCTTTAGATTTATGATATTGATGATTGTTTCCATCTTGCACAATAAGTGCATGTGCCTTTGGGCCTTTTATTTTTCCCATATTGATGAGCTTGGTCTGCTCTTGAGTCAGGGATTCGATAAATTCCTCAAGAGAAGGCATCTTCCAGGTGGCTCCAGAGGTGAATTTGACTGAATGGATTGTGGATACAAAGACTGATAATTAAGGACCAATTTTGGAGAGAATGGTGAGAACCATTTGTTTCTCCTCCTTAGGTTTATCAACCCCACAAGCCTTGATTTGTGATAGTAAATCCTTATATTTTGTAAAGAAATCTTGGAGATTGTCGAATATTTTTGGATCCAATGTGAGAAATTCCACCTCAAGCATGTGTCCCCTCATCTCATCCTATTTTCCAAATATCCCATCCATGGTTTTCCAGGCTTCATTGTGGGTTTTATCGGAAGATATATGAAAGAGGAAATCAGGAGAAATGAAACTGCAAATTTTCCTGAATGCTTCATCCATTTGATTTAGATACTTGGATTTTTCTATGGTTGATGTTGGTTTTGTCTCTGTGTTCATGGTTATCATGTTCAATCCTCTGCTTCTAATGTTCTTGATCATCTTCTCCTTCCATGCAAATAATTTGTAAGGTGTAAGAATGAATTATTTTGGGAATTCCATTTTTTCGTTGTCTTAAATCTTCGGTACCTGCAAAAATAATTTGGTGTTTTTTTTTCCTATCAGTTTGTCAGCTCTGATACCATGTAAATGTGTTGAACCTGCACATAGTATATCTAGCTAGGAATTGACATATAGATTTGCATAGAAAATAGAAAAAAAGATAAACATGAGAGAAAGAATGGAAGATTTTTCATTGACCAAAATAAATGAATAATAATTTACACATGATATACTCTGTATAAATCAACCAATGTGCATTGGAGGAGAATAAAATGCACCATAGTGGTGGTCTAGAGTGATTTGGACATACACCAGCAGTTACAGGAGTAAATTTCCACCTAATTTAGTCTCTCTAGCAGTTACGGGAGTGAACTACCACCTAGTTGAGTTAACTAGTCTATCAGTCTTCAATTAACTAACTGAAACAGAGTGAAGTGAGGAAGATATTATGGAATCATGGGTAATGCGCTAGCCTGGCAATGATCCTAAGGACAATGCGCATTATTTGGTGATGATCCCAATGCTACATGGTGATAATCCCAATGTATCATCTAGACTCCACTCAATTGATCAAACTGGAGTGAAAACTGAAGAGAATATTCTTCCTAAAATATAGGAGACTGAATAATGACTAATAAACAAGGAAAAACCTTAGGAAAAATAAATCATAGGTGTGTGTGCAGTAAATCCAACAAAATGTATTATACATTTTTTGTATTATTCCGGGGGGGATAATAGAGAAAATGTAATTATACATTTTCTCTATTATCCCCCCCCACCACCCTCATATACATTTTATCTATTATCCCCCCCCCCTACTTAAACATTTTCTCTTTTATTCGCTCCCTCCCCTCCCCACCCTCACCATCACCCTCATATGAGGGTAGCGAGGGGGAATAATAGAGAAAATTTATTAGTTGAGGGGGGGGACTAATAGAGAAAATGTATAATACATTTTCTCTATTATCCCCCTCGTCCTCATATGAGGGTGAGGTGGGGGGAATAATATAGAAAATGTATTATACATTTTCTCTATTATTCTCACCTTCCCACCCTCACCCTCACATGAGGATTATGCATTTTCTCTATTATTGCCTCCCCCTCCCCCTCACCCTCATATGGGAGGGGTAATAGAGAAAATGTATAATATATTTTCTCTATTATCCCCAACCCTCATATGAGGGTGAGGGTGGGGAGGGGGAATAATAGAAAAAATGTATAATCATCATATGAGTATGAGAGGCGGGGGGGATAATAGAAAAAATGTATAATACATTTTTTTTCTATTATTACCCACCCCCACCCTCATATGAGAGGGGGGGGGGAATAATAGAAAAAATGTATAATACATTTTTTTCTATTATTCCCCACCCCCACCCTCATATGAGAGGGGGGGGGGGCATATGGGTGGGGTAATAAATAAAATGTATTATAATTTTTTTCTATTATCCCCCCCGGCCTGGTGGGGTGGGGGGAATAATAGAGAAAATGTATAATACATTTTCTCTATCATTCCCCTCTCCCCACCCACCCATACATTTTCTCTATTATTCCCCCCTCCCCACACACCCTCATATTGTATAATATGTGGATGAGGGTGGGGGTGGGGGGATAATAGAGAAAATGTATAATACATTTTCTCTATTATTCCCCCCTCCCCACCCACCCACCCATACGTACATACATTTTCTCTATTATTCCCCCCTCCACACTCACCCTCATATTGTATAATATGAGGGTGAGGGGGGGAATAGAGAATTTATTATACATTTTCTCTATTATTCCCCCCCATCCACCCACCCATATACAATATCAGGGTAGGTGGGGGGGGATTATATAGAAAATGTATAATCCATTGTCTCTATTATTCCCCTCTCACCCATCCACCCATATACATTTTCTTTATTATCCCCCACCCACCCACCCACCCACCGACATATTGTATAATACATTTTCACTAGTATTCCCCCCCTCGTCACCCTCATATGTGGGTTGGAGAGGGATTAATAGAGAAAATGTATTTATTATACATTTTTTCTATTAATTCCCCATCAACCTTTTATTTTACTTAAATCTAGTTTTCTTTTTATTAAAACCTTATAAAAATATCCTTAGAATAATTTAAAAATATTTTAATTTCTCAAAATATATAAAACATTAATGAGAAAAGAAATTCTTTAAAAATTATATATTTTTCTATTACTCAAACTTTTTTTTCTTTTTATTCAAACCTTGTACAAGTATTATTTCTCAAGTTTTCTACTCATAAAGTTTCCTACTCATAAATTATGAACACTTTGCTTCCTAAAAAAATTATATATATAAATATCTAACCATATGATAGAAACTTAAGTTTAAATAACCTTAGTCCTTAATTTTTAAAGTTTTAACTTATTTTATGTACATTTATGTTTCCTATAATTTTTTTATAGAGAAATGTCTAACGATATGATAGAAACTTACCCTAGTCCTTAATATTTAATGTTTTAACTTCTTTCTTAGTTCTTAGATGGAGAATTTTACAAATAAATTAAAATTTAATATTAAACTTTTCAAAATAATACATATTAATATAATATAACATTAGATAAGAATCATATTTTTTTAATCACAAAATTAAACATTTTTATAGAAACTTAAAATTGAACATTAATTTACTCGTCCTTGGACTGCACGCTCGCCTGCTCTAGTGCACCCCCCTTTTCTTTCTTTCTCACGCCGCAATGGCCCCAGGAGGGGGCCCTGNCCCCCCCCCCCCTCTTCTCCTAGAGATCATTTCATTAAGGAAGCTGGTTGCAGCCAACGACAAACGCCGAGCAACAGATGCTCAGCATAAATTCATGAAAAAGATGGATAATATCCCTACAGACACCCTCTCTGCAGAAGAAACATGTCGATATGCGTTGAACTTAGCTGAAAGGGGACTCATTGGAAAATTTACTAGCCTATGGCCTTCTCCCAAATTTGTAGACACGTAGGTGCAGAGGAACTGGAGTCCTCTAGTTAAGGAAGGTATCACAAGACATCTTGTTGGCAGGGGCTTCTTTGCCTTTGTCTTTGACAATATAGAAGACAGAAACCTCATCTTCAAGAATGGAACATATTTTATGGGCCCTTAGGGCCTTTAACTAAATAAATGGTCTCTAGACTTCAATCCGAAGCAAGATGTGCCATCGGCAGTCCCAGTTTGGGTGTGCCTTCCTCATTTACCCTTGCACTGCTAGAATCTCAAGTCATTAGAATCCATTGGGAACACCCTCAAAAAATATATTGATAGACAAGAGAGAAAGGATCAGTATTCTTGTGCAATAATATGCATCGAATTTGACTTGGAGGTACGGCTCCTGGAATCCATTCAACTAATGGTCGCAGACTAGTATCACATCCAAGAATTGGACTATGAATAGATTCCATTTAAATGCAGGTATTGCCATGGTTATGGACATTTTTTTCGGCATTGAAAAAATAATGTTGAGGAAGAGGTGGAGAACTCGAAAGGCGATCAATGGACACAGGTTTAGAAAGAAGCCCCGCCAAAGAAAAACAGCAAATCCAAAGGGAAAGGGGCGTCGATGGGGATCGGTGCTCCCATCTTAGAAAAGGTTCTTGGGGAAGGGATTTCATCCCCTTCAAGACCAAAGGCTTCTAAAAACCCTTTTAAAATCCTTTGCAATTCTTCAGAAAATTTTGATCCAATGAATGAGGAACCTGAGCAGTAGACCCTTCCTCTCGTAGTAGAGAAAGACAATGTAGAGGCAACCCAATCTGGTTCCCCATTAGGGAATTCCTCCTCCCCCTCCTACGCAAATATGATAAAAAAGAAACCTTTGGAAACCTCTGGATCCTCATAAGAACAGTATTTTGAGAGACCCTCAAAAAGAGCAGGGAGGAAATCACATAAGGAAGCTAGAGAAGAAGAAGAAAAGTGGCAAAAAATGCAAGGAAGCCAATCCATTATTGAAATGTCCATCGGAATAAATACCATAACAAGGCCCCCAAAGGGAGGTCCTAACCACTCCAATCCCAGTAAATAATGCACGTAGTCTCTTGGAATTATAGAGGCTTGGGGAATCCATCGAAGGCCAAAGCATTCAAAGAACTTTTTAAAATTGAATCTCCCAAGATCCTCATGCTCCAAGAGACTAAAATTGAAGGGGAAACCCTTCTAGAAATATGCAATCTAAAATGGAAGAAAAACATGGGGAAAGTCATTAGCGCAAGGGGATCCTCAGGCGGTCTCGCAACTGTATGGTCGAAGGACAAGTTTCATCTAGAAATCTTTTTTGAGACTCAACATTGGATTTTAACCGATCTTCGACATATTTCAAGTAAGCTTACCCTCTTTCTCTTCAATATTTATGTTTATTCCGAGAAGAAATATTGTTGGCAATATTTAGCAAACTTTTTAGAGATCTTCTCCCCATCAAACATCATTCTAGTCAAAGATCTAACTTAGTTTTCGAACCAAAAGAAAAGAGAGGAGGCAACAGTGGCAAGGACCAAATTCTCCCCTTAGTTGAGGAACTAGTTCATCAGTGGGACCTCATTGACTTAAAACCTTCGAAAGGACTCTACACCTGGACAAATAACAAAGTTAGGGCTGATCATATCTCAGCTCGCCTGGATATGTTCTTAGTCCAGAGTTCATTCTTGCAAGAAAGGAGGTCAATCTCTTCCAAGATTCTTCCAAAATTGACTTCCGATCACAAACCCATCCTCTTGCATTTGGAAGAAGAATAAAACATGGGCCCAATTCCGTTATGTTTCAGCCCTCTTTGGATAGATAAGGAGGGGTTCTTGGAAATTTTCCAATCATCCTCGTCCTCTCCAGTCATAGGGTCTCCAATCTTTGTGTGGGAGAAGATATTAAAGGAAACAAAACATGCTTTTAAAGCCTGGGTTAAACATCCCATTAACACCCCTCTAGTATCAGACAAGATATTGTTCATTAGTTATCTTATTTGCAACTAGAAATGGAGATCAAGGACATCACCAACTTAGAATTATAGAAAGAACAAGCTGCTCAAAGAAAAACCTTCTTCTCTTTCCTCCAAGAAGAAGAGTATCGTAGGCTTAAGTCTCAGAGCTTGTGGCTAAAAGATGGAGACCAAAACACCTCCTTCTTTAATCGAAAGTTCAAATCTCACCTTTCCCAAAATCACATTTATGAAATTGCCTCTACAGATGGGTCGATTCACAAAGGTTTTGATCAGCTCAAAGTAGTAGCAGAAACACACTTTCAGAACCTCTATAAGGAAGATAGTGTCAGTTGTGAGGAGGCTACCTCTGACTTCCTCTCACACATCCCCTCTATTGTAAGAAGGGATGATAACTCAATCCTTATGAAGCCTTTTACTGAAGAATAAATCTTCAATGTTATCTAATCCATGGAGCCCGACAAAGCTCCAGGGCCAGATGGTTTCTCAATCCAATTTTATAGAGCATGCTAGGAAATAATCAAGATTGATTTGTTGATAATTATTAAATCTTTTCAACAAAGAGACAAAGTGGGAGGTATCACTAACTCCACTTTCCTAGACTTAATCCCCAAAGAAGTGAATTCGAGCTCCTTCAAAATATTTCGGCCTATCTTGCTCTGTAATGCTTCATACAAAATTATGTCCAAGCCATTGGAAAAAATAATTAAGCCTCTATTAGGGAATCTCATTTCCCCCATGCAAGGTGGATTTGTCAAAGGGAGACATATTCTAGATATTGTAATTCAAATGCAAGAATCCATGCATTCCAGTCATCAATGGAAGGAGCAATGGATGATTATAAAGCTCGACGTGGAAAATTCATTTGACCAGGTAAACCTCTACTTTCTTTACAAAATCCTTCTCTCTTTTGGTTTTTGTCCTGAATTTGTAAATTTGATTAAAGCTTGTAATGAAAATCCTTGGATATCCCTACTAGTGAATGGCGGACCGGCTAATTACTTTCAAGCTTCGAGGGGATTAAGGCAAGGCTTCCCTCTTTCCCCCTTCTTGTACATCTTGATGGCAGATTCATTAAGAAGAAATTTAACTGCTGAAAAGAAGGTTGGGACAGTCCCAGGCATTAGGTTGATGAAGGGCCTTTATCCAACCAATCATGCCCTTTTGTAGTTGATTATCTTATGTTGGGCGGAGCCTCCATAACTATTGCAAAGATCTTCAATGAAATCCTTCAAAGCTTCTGCAGTATCTCTGGAGCGCTCATCAATAAAAGGGAAAGTACAGTGTATGGGTGGAATGTAGATCAGCAAACTATTCAGCAAATTTCCCTTTACCTGGGGTTCTCAGGTTATGCTTCTTGGAAAAAAATAAAATATCTCAGACTTCCCTTAACTCTAGGCTCCAATAATTCCTTGTTGTGGGTAGAAGTAATAAGAAAACTCAAAGCCAAAATTGCAGCTTGGGGTGGTCAGTGGCTTACCAATATTGGGAAACTCACCCTTATTAAATCGGTCATGTCTTCCTTGTCAATCTACCAGGCTTCCTTAATTCTGGCCCCAAAGGTGATCGCGACTCAAATTTCAAAACTGATCTGATACTTTCTCTGGCATGGAGGTAAAGGAAATCAAAATAAATACCACTTAGTTAAATGGGAAACTATTAAACGCCCAATTTTTGGAGGGTTACAAATAAGAGATCATGAGTTAGCAAACCTTTCATTGGTTGGAAAACTCCTTTGGAAACTCTATACAAATTGCAAGAACCCTGTAAGTCAAATCCTAAGGAAAAAATATCTCAATGGGGCCTCCTTAAGAAACCTTCAGGCATAAAGTACTCCCAAAGGCATGCTGATATAGAACCTTTGTCGTCGCGGGCTTGATTTCTTCCAAAAGCACCTATATCACATCCCCGGGAATGGGAGAAAAACTTTGTTGTGGAAAGATAGTATCATGGTAAAGGCACCCCTCAAAGTTTATGAAGAATTCAAAGAGATATGTGAGTGGCTAACTCAGCATGGATTCACCAAATTAGCAGATATCTCCTCGTGGGATGCGCCAAGGAGTTAGCGGACATGGGTCTTACCGAGAACTCCAGATCATTTGCAAACTTAGAAAAATATTCTCCTAGCTGCATTAACAGACCTAGCTCTTGTTCATCTCTACTTTTCAGACAAATGGGGCTAGGGAAACTCTAGGTTTTACACCGCAGCTCAAGGATCCACCTCACTTCAATCCCCCCAAGCGTCGATCAGGTCAGCAACCCCCTGGAAGCAATTCTAGGATCCTCTCAACCTTCCCAAAATAAACTTATTTTGTTGGGTTTTAATTCACAAGAAAGTATTGATAGGAGAAAACCTGGCAAAAAGAGTCATTATCAGACCTCATAGATGCTCCATGTGTTGTAACTCTCTTGAAACGATGGATCACCTGTTTGTGGAATGTCCATTCGCCCAAGAAGTATGGAATATCTCCCTTCAAGGTATCAATGTAACGGTACCAAACCAGATTACAGTGGTTACCTTATTCTCCTCCTAGAAGGCACACTATCCTCATGAGGTTCAAAGTAGTTCAATTTGGAAAAGAATTTGGCAGGCCATCCCCAAATAAATTTGCTAGAAACTATGGTTGTCCAAAAATGAAAAAATCTTCAACAACACTCTACCTTCCCCCCCAATGGTGGTCGCTAAAGAAAAATCTCTCCTCCTTGAAATAGTGGCTAACCATTCCTTTAAGAATGAAAATATACTCCTCCGTGAAGAAAAGAAATGGATAGGAACCTTCAGTTTCTGGGACAGAAAAAAACCCATTGTTCTTCCCTCAATCACTCAAGGATGGCGACTGCGAGACACAGATGCATTTTTTCAAGCATGGTGTAGGAAGCAAGGAAAAGCCTCAATTTTTTTTGATGTCACCTCCAAAGAAAACCCATGGAATGTAGGAGCAAGCAGATTGATTTAGTCCTCGAATGGATCTCGAAAAGATAGCTTCAATTGGGGACTAGGCCAGAGAACTAATAACCAGGCTAAAATTCTAGGGCTGCTAAAAGCTTGTTAGATAGCTCGTGAAATTGGAAATAAATATATACAAGTTTTTGGAGACTCCAAAATTCTGATAAAGATTTTAAATTTGAATGACCACTTCAACAATCCAGCAATTAACAAGACATTGCAAAGGTTGCGGAATGTGTTGCAAGATTTCTCCTCCTCTCCCTTTTTCCACATCTTGCATGGATCAAACAAGGAAGCAGATGCAAAGGCGAACATGGGTTGTCTATTTCCTCTGGGTGAAATCAGCAAAAATGATGAAGCTCCCCTGTGGATTCTCATCCTGTAGGATTGGCTCTTCCTCTTCTCCTAGCTTTGTAAGAAAGGGACATGCTAAATTTTGGCTAAGCAGGAAGTTGTTTTCGTGTAATGATGGTTGATTTGGCCTAGGACCAACTGGTACTTCAATAAAAAAACAAAATATATTCGTTTTAGTTATAAAAAAAATTGAACATTAATTTAGAAGAATTAAATATTTTAAATGTAAAATCCTTAATGTTGAAAAGTTATAAGGTTAAAATAAGTTTATATTAATATGTGTTTATGTCGTTTATCTTCCCTTTTTAATATCACTTTTTCCTTTTAATTGTTCCCTCCACATACTTTAAGGAGACGTAAATCTATATTACAATTTTTTCTATTGTAACAATGATGATGTTCAACAAATCCTTTTTTAATGTTATAATTATATTTTAATTTATATTAGATGTTAATTTCAAAATCCTTATATAAAAAGATGATAAGGAACATAATTGAAAAAAGAAAAAAGAAAAATATTTGTATTGATGTTTGGATATTATGGATGATATTTTGAAATGTCCAAAGTTTTAAGTGGGCACTCCATCCATTTGACAAACAAATAATAAAGAAAAATTGTGGAGGTTAAGATTTATAGGGTAAAAAGTATTGGATAACCATTGTGAAATATGAGTGAAATAACCATGAAACTTGTTGAGGAAAATATATGAAATGATCTTACTCAAGCATTTTTAGACTTTACTTGGCTAAAGAAAAGTAGACGGGAATAGCACCCTATGTTTATAGCCAACAAAAATAACATCCTAATTCACAAGTATTAATTACGAGTTCTTGGGCTAGTCTTTTATCAACAAAAAGCTTGTTGGAAATTCACTTTTTATGTAATTTTTTTAATATAACAGTTGTTGAAATAAATGTAAGAACAGAAGTAAAGACACCAAGATGATAATCAAGACAGATGCTACATAAACCAATCCTTTATTTCATTCCAATTCACCAAAGAGTCAATTTATTTACAAAATCTCCTACATCAATCTTGGACCAAAGTCAAACTTAGACATCCTCGATGGAACATACAAAAGGACCTCTGATAGAAAACCAAAACTGAACTCTAAAAGTTGGATCAGCTTGCCACAGATTGCTTCCCACTCAACTCTGCACAATATCCTTTATCAGTCATGAAAATTGATTCACAAACATGCAAGTCTACACAGACTATCAAAGATAGATAAACACCTCTGAAAAACAAGTGTCTGAATGATTTGATTCAACCCTAAATATTGTTGTCTACAATAAGACCCTGCTATCATAAAAGAGAATTAGGCTTGTGATGAATATATGAATGAATGAAAACTTAACTATCTCAACATAAACTCAAAGAGAAAACCTTAGTATGCTTCTACTTCTATCATTTTCTTGTTCCTCCCTTTACTTTTGCTTTTAACAAATTAGAATTGGTTGAAGTAGTTGAACCAACTCATTAGTTAAGTTAATTAAAATACTCAACTAAATTTAGTTAGGGGGAAGAGTTATAATTATAATAAGGGTCATAAATAAATAATAACTAGTAGGTCGGACCCCTTGTGACTCCCTTTAGTTCATAGCAATCATAACAATCATAACATAACCATTAGTTAAACAAAACACACCTCCTTGTCTCTCCCATCAACATATTCACTTTTGGCAATTTTAGCTCATGAAATTGAAATTAATTCAAAAATAATACTCATGTATCCAAAATAAAACATGTTGTCCAAAATCTTGAAGTCAACTGTCATAAAACAATAGATAAAATAAAAACTCAAAATCCATATTTCTCAGTCTGCAATGCAACCCTTCCTTGGTTGCTTCTGTCACCTCTTGATTTTCTTGAATTTTCCTTTGGCTGTGCAGAGCCTTTAGGCCTAATCTCGTTTATCACGTGGGAACACTCGTCCCTCAAATGCATCCAGGAAGACACGTATTTGTCAGCGCCATTGGAGAGTGTGGAAGGGCCAGCAATGGCTTTTCCTTTATCAAGGGCATGGTGGTCCTCAGTTTTCAATCTCTTGCTAGCATGGGAGGATTGCACTAGAGAGTGGTCAGGGGAAGCTTGGGAAATGGGGTTAATAGGCAAAGGAGAAGGAAAGGACAAGTTGGGCCAGCCACGATGTTGGGAGACTGTTGGGTGGACAATCTCCTGCCATCCATCATTTTTAGGGACCTCGGGTTGTAATGAGACATGAGGAGGTACAGGGATACCGAGGGCTTCGGGGCTTGGAAAGGAGGCCTTTTAGGCCTAGGTTGGACTACTACCTTCCCAATCTAATTGAATAATCTGGCATGAAACAATTGGCCATGATCTTGTGAATCAATGTCAAAATGTATGGAAAACCTGGGCCTTCTTGGGCCTCGGTTCCAATTACCTCTACCTCTATTTCCCTAGCCATGGCTATCTCGACTGAAAAAAATCATCCTGCATATGTGATCGATTAGAAAAAAGTCTTTTAAATAACCATACATGACAACTCTTAAAAATATGGCATAGATTTGGCTCAGCAATGTATCAGACTCATGCAATCCAATCCATACAAATTGTTTTACCTTTTATCAATGAGCAGGGGGTGAAAAGGGTTATGGGAGATGTGAGGGGTTTGTATTGAGAGAAACATGATACATGAGGGGGAAATAACATGGCTACTTCTCAATGACAACAACAATCAACTGTAAATAAAACCAATAAATCCTCATTGTAATCCACACAAGACACTGCCACTTTCAACTACTTTAACACCGAAATTCTCCTTACTGCAATCAATCTCAGAACAGGCAATGAAAAAATGAATATGTGAGGTGATGGGGTTTGTAATTAGTGGAAAGTGAAATAATGGAAGGGAAGAAGAATGATTACTTTTCATGAAATTAATTAAGTGATCCATAAAACATTTTGTGAAAGGAGATGCATCAACCATCAATCATTTGACCAAATAATATTTTTGGTGCATTTAACTAGTTCAATGTTCATAATCAAATATCCAACATAGTGCCATCACAAGACAGTAGGAATCCCACACAATCTGTAAAAAGGATTTTGTTCACTTATTTGCATCTTATAACAATTTCCAAACAGTAACCATTCCACTCTGTTAACCATCAAAATCAACCACTGCCCATGCATTTCTTCAATCCACAATAATACTCAAAAGTCATGTTTTCAATTAACAATGAAGTCACTATCACTGCAATTGGCCCCATCATTTAAATGCAATGATATTCGTTAAACATATGTAGGCAGTAACCAAAATAATCAAGACCAAATTGCAACACCCGAATTGACAATTAAACATACAACCCACAGTCACCATTTAGACACAAGCTATGCAATGGGTAATTCGATCATGCAAGTGTAACTCCATCACTATGCAAGCCCAATCTAATGTGACTCTAAAAAGCTGGGCCACCCTTCCAACACGACTATCATCAACAACATGCCTGCTTTAACAAGTGATCGATTGCAACCAATAAACATGCTTAAAACTCTGTGGGCATCCCTGAGTGTGAAAACCAAGATATCCATACTACACACAGTGTGTAGCCACTAAAACACCACAATGCAACATTTCCACTTAACACAACAAACGCACAGTCATGGAAATAACTCAACCCATCGTGTTGAGCCATCGATTTAATAAAGTATTGCTTTGATTTAGTCACACCATGATTGACTATGTTGTGAAAACTCAGGCTTATAAAATCAAACAAGCATAAGAATGCAAGAGATATATTCTCTACAGTCATCCAGTTCAATAGTCATTCGGCCCCAAAGAAAACCATAGTTACCATGCCCATTATTTCATTTTGAAAAAACATCATACACACAACACGACATGCATGAGCAACATCAAGCATTTGTAACCAATGTCAGCTAATCATACAAATAATCATTAGTGCAAACACTAGTGACTGTGTATCAACCAACAATTTTCCACTGTTGTAAAAAATCAATCAACCTAACAAGTTGTGGCAGCTATGCATACCCGTGCATCAAATTGAATCGAGGCAGAGGCCTTCTCCATTAACAATACTAAGTTATTAACATAAGGAGAGTGACTGTGTACTTTGAAAGTGAAATTTTCAATGTAGGGTTTATCATTATTATCACAGAGGTAGTAACTAAATGCCAAACCAACACGACTACCATACAACCAACTGGGTGAGTCTATATTCAAATTAATCAACCATACATTCAATCCACAATAACCCGTCGTAACCTGAAAGGCATGAGACTCCTCTATAAAACTCCATATTAGAGGGTTAAGGGTCTACTCTGTAGCCAACACCAGGGGAACGGAGCCAACTCTTCGTAATGGTGGAAACTTTGAGGCCAAGGGTGTGCACATAGAGAGAGACATGATTCATTCATGGACAGGTAATAATCCATGGTAGGGGGTCATAACAAAAATGTGAGGCTCCCATTCGGCCTGGCAATTTTATTTAATGCATGCAGGGTATAACCCTCTTGCTCTTTGTTCAAACAACCACAATACGGAGGTGAATACAGGGCCAAGTAAGAATAGGAGAACCCATTTTGTGACCCTTAGAGGTGAAAATCAACCAATGTCAAAGTGAACAAAACACAGTGATGCAGAAAGACTTCAACCAGTAACCCCATGAAAGCCAGAGACTGGATTTAGTGATAGTGCGTGAAGATAGCTATCCACCCAAGACTCAAAAAAAAACCTCCACTTAAACCAGCAAGGATAAGAGAGAGATACCACCCAGGATGACTAATAACTTCTACAAATTCAATATTATTGCAGGAAGAACCATTCATTTCAATAACACAATTTTACACAATTGCAGCACTTAAGGAATACACCTGAGATAGTAATCATTTCATAACCAGAGCAGAGTCACGAATGGCCAAAAAAAGAACATACTTGTAATCGAATTCCTTAAAACGCAAGTTGGCCGAGCGGTTCCTCTCTACTAAGAATTCAGAGCATAACCACAACAGCAAGAGTGAACAATATCCCGACTAGGGTGGCGGAAAATGGGAGGGGTAAAGCTGATGTGCAGTAAATGCACGTCGCCTCCACCCACAATTCATTTACTCATCAGTACATGCCAACTAGCTCTTAATTAACACCATTAATTCAACTCTATGTTGGAATCTACACATATTACTTGTCAAATGCGCTCTCCACATCATATATAATTCTTTATTATATAACTCAAACAAAATTGCATCACCATTAATGCCCATTACCTTGTACAATGAGCCACCAACATTCAATCTATCCAAATATATCATATGTATATCGACCACATAATTCAGTTAATCATTTCATAACCATTAGCACTATCACCTTGCCAAATACGCCACCAACATTTCATACCATATGTGTATTAAACATATAATTCAATCACAATTGCATAACCATCTACTTGTTAGCTAGGATGTAACAATAATTGTTAAGTCTTTCATGCATGTAGTATAGTGAATAGGATAGCTTTAAATTTTTCCCCCTTGCAATTGTTTCTCATTTCTTTCCAATTGTTCACATGTAGTATAGTAAAATTGCATAATTAGATCCCTTTTCTTTGCATTTGTTATAGTATTTTTTCCTTTCTCAAAACTATCCTTCCATGTAATTTCACTAATATGCTTGTTGTGTAGGTGTGATAAGAACAGATAGCAATGATATTAATGAATAACATAGGTTGTAGTATTATCAGGAATCAACACTTCATAAGCTCAAATCATAACCAATAACAATAGTATCTCATCAACCATGTAAGTTGTGTTGCACATCATCACAACATCAAAAATGAACAGATCTGATCTTAAATAGTTCAAGGGGGTCCCACCTACTAGTATTATTAGTTTTTTATAATAATAGGCTTTAGAAACACTTTGCGGGCAAAACTTCATTGACAATTTTAATTGTCAACAAACTGGCGACTCCACGGGAAAAAAACAAATCCAACAGATTTAGGAATCAGAACTCATGGTTTCACAAACCAAGAATAGTAATTTTAGAAGACATAACCAGAATAATTATGCAATAGGGGGAAGTGAGTGGATTTAATGGAAATATGACCAGGAATTTGAGAATAGTTGATGAAAAGTGTTAAGTAAGAGGAGTTCTTACCACTATAGGCATAATCATTCAACTGGAATATGATCTTAATTTTCAAGGAGGAAAACTTATAGACTTTCTCTTAAGATCTCAATGGATGAAGAAATGGCAAGAAGAAGCGGGAAATAACCAATTCCTTGTAAGACACCAGTGGAGATATGTAATAATTTCAAGGGCCCTTCAGAGGAAACATCATAACAATTGTGTAAGCTTGATTGTTATCAACTAACAATGATTTGCAGGAGTGTCACTGTGGCATAATTGATCCAACATTCTATCTTGACCAAACACTAAAAGATGATAAAGACCAAAATCACAACAGAAGTAATAATGCATAAATTAAAACAACAGCAGTAAGAGACTCAATTGAAAAACAACAAGGAAAGAAAACTTAACTTAGAAGGAAGAAATCAAGGTACTGTAAGCGTAGAAAAGAAGCACAAAAATTGAAAGCATAGTTAGGCTACTAGTATACAGCAAAATCTAGACAGCATTAGAACTTTTCATGTTGGTTCCTTGCAATATTTCAAGCGAGGGTTGTTACGTTGTAGGGAAACAATTTCTCCTATAAATCTTTTAAGATATAAGAGTTAGTATCCAATACAAAACAAATTTGGAAAGGACCGATCACCTGGAAATTTGATGTAATCATTAGTCCCTTGATGCGCACAATTAGATCATCAAGATAGAGAAGGAGACTAACTAACTCATCGAGAGTCATGTGCATAGGCCTTTTAAAGGCGGTACTTGCATCAAGTAAGCTAGAAGGTAGGAATTTGTAAGGCATAGTATTTCAATCAGTAAGAAAAGTGGTTTTGCGAACATTTGCCCCTTCTACTTTGATTCTTTTGTAACCCAACAAACTGTCAAGTAAGGGCCTTAACTATGACTCTACAACCTATTGAAAAAATATTCCCACATTGAGAGGAGGGAAGGGATTTCTCATAATCGCTTGGCTGAAGGTCTGAAGACTAATACAGGTTCTAATATTATCAGTGGTCTTCGATGACGGTTTCCAATTTGAAACCCACTCAGGGTGGACTAAAAAAAACATTCCAACCCTTAAGAAATCCCTCAACTCTCTTTGAAAGAGTGCTTTCAGAGAAGAATTAACAAGTTCTTGTTTTTTCCCAGCTAGTTTCATAATATGTTGAACAATACCAGGATCAAAACCACGAAGATCCTCATAAGACCAAGAAAAAACCTTTTGAGATTCACCAAGTAGCCTGGTGGACCCCATCTCTTTTTTAACAGAACATTGGACATTTATTTTAACATCCGATGAAGATTCAGGTGTCCTAATGTTTAGTAGGATGGTTTCAACCATCTTCTTTTGTAACTCCTCTTATTTCTATTTTTCTTTGTTGCCTACGACACTCGATGAAAATGAACTCTCAAGAGGATTCAATCCCTCAGGAATCTAATTATTTTCTGCAGATATAATATCTTCGAGCTTAAGAGGTTCATTTTGGATGACAACACAAATGCTTTCATCACTAGGAATGGCCTCCCAAGATCCTTCATTTTCAGGAAAACATGGATGATGTAGAGATTGAAAGGAACAATCATGCATGTGAGGAAAAATTTGTTGATTAGGAGAGGCTGCAAAGACAGCTAATCGATCATTCATTGAATTCAACTCCTTCTTAACATGAGTGATGTTGAAAGATAAAGGTTTGAGACAAGTTCCCAAACAGTTTGGGAGTATCGTTCCATCAGCTTGTCACTAGGAGAGCATATCTTATGTATCAGGTTCACAACAAGCTCAGAATTTCCAAAAAATGAAAGGTGACTACAACCAAGATTAAGGGCGTTCTCAATGCCTAATAATAAAACTTCTAATTCAGCGACATTGTTTGTACAAGAAAAATCCAACCTGTATGAAAGATTATGAATTTTTTTTGCAGGGGAAACCAAGATAATACCAGCCCCATTACCTTCACTAGAGCATGAACCCTCAAAGTGCATACGCCATATATCATCATCTAAATCAATTTTTTCCAAAGGAATATTATCTTCTTCAGCAAAGATGGAATACACTCATGGGTCTTCTTCGATATAGTTTATGCTAGATTGTGGAACATTCTCTATGTAGGGTGAAATTATTCCCTCTCTAAGGACTATAATATTCTTACCATTTCGAGGAATGGATAAATGTGTCCCGTCGAGTGAGAGGTATCCACCTGTTAAGTCTTTCAAATATATCCCCAATATAATTGAGTAGTTTCTTACAGAAATATCAATTACCTGAATGTTGAGGGTTGTCCTTATCTAAGAATGAGCGCATAAAACCAGGGTTACATCCTTAATTTTTCCTATGGTTGTTTGTTGTAGACTATTATAAAAGAGAATGCTTCTGGCATTTTTGTTTGTACAAGACAAGCCTATCTCTTCCATAATAATCTTCGACATAATACTTGGGCCTGAACCACCATCAATGCAGAAATAATGGGCAATCTTATCCATGATCTTTACAGAAATATAAAAAGGGGGGTTTTTTTACAGGGTATATAAAGTTATGTACACCTACTTTATTTACAGAATAATCCTCTTCGTCTAACTCTTTGGAAAGATTGGCTACAATGGAAGCTTTTCCTTAATTGAATTGTTTCAGATGCATCTATTGTTCAGGGATGGAAACCATGTCTAGGAGGGTTGCATCTGCTTTGATTTTGGCCAATTGATTCAAGATATTGTATTTAGAAGAGGGAAGAGGGGGAGTGATTCTTTGACTCTCAAGAATTTTAGGAACCTAGGGCATAGCAGCGGTTGAGGATGAGCTCGGGCTAGAAAAATGCGAGGAGGGTCAAATTTACCCTTGGGGGCATAAGCTTTGTTTATAGTATTGATGACCATGACATATTTTGTCTCTACGAAATCTAGGACAGTGATAGTAGCTTCTGGTCTTTTACCAAAGATATTATCTCTGGCACTCTTCTTTACCTCACATGTGGTTTCTTCATGGTGTTCCTCACAAAAGTTAAACCAACTTCGAGGCAGAATATCCTTAGGATGAAAAAAATTTTCAACTGGATTTCTAAAGGGGGGTGCAGAATAGGATGAAGCTTCAGGGGTGAGAGGGGAGACAGTACCCTTCCTCTCAAATGATATCATACGATTTTTCATATCTTCTACTAGTTGTAAGAGAGTGGAAATGTTTGTTTATCTAATTGATTCTCCCTAGGGAAGACCAATTCTTTCAAGTTCTTCTTCATACTCTGAGCAATTATGCAGAGTGAAAATGAGATTATCAATGGATTTTTCCTCAAGCCTATGATGGTAGGGAGAAGGCAATACATTATAGTAATGCATGAAAGCGGCTTGGTTCTGAGGGTGGATAAGTTTGGGGATTTGATTGTACAACTTGGTGAAGTGCAGGTTGAAAGACTTGATGGTCTCGCCTTCTTTATAAGTGACGTTATTGTATTCTTTTAACTTCTCGGTAGGTATTTTGGATTGCCCATAAGTGGATCGGAACCAATAGATTAACACCTCCCAAGTAGACAAGATCTTAGGATTAAGGTCAAATAAGTCGGTCGCAGCCTTTCCTTCCAAGGAATTGACGAACAAGTGCACGCAAGTGTCGTTGTCGTTGGCCCCTATGTTATGACAAGCATTAGAAAATGCCACTAGGTGTTCATTGGTACTGACAGTGTTATTCCATGAAAACTTAGGCAAGTTCTCTTTAAACTTTGGAAGTGTAAAATTAGAAGGTGATAGGTTAAGAGGGGAGGACACATGCCATGGTGTGGTTGTGGCATCTTCTTCAAACTGAAAAAGTACATACTTTTTTATGACTTTGGTGGGATTTGTGGTAGATTGGACATGGATATGGCAGCTATATAAGATACCCATCACTGATGATGATGAATATTGAGAATATGAAGCACTTCCAGTGCCACCAGAGCCTCCATTAGATGCCATCCTGTGGGTGATAGGTGAGGGAAAGAAATATGAGTTGGATGAATCAGATAAATTCCTCCCTAGAGCACTTTTTTGGATACATAAGACTATGTTTATTCTTCCTATTTTAGCAATAGGATTTATTTCAGGTGACAAGACTCTTCTTCTTCTAGAAGCACGAGAATATAAGGACATGAAAGAAAGGTCGAAACTAAATAAACAAAAGGTTATTGTTGATCTCTAGGTTGTCTATGTCTAGCCTCCAATTGTTCTTGAGCACTAATATCTTGTTCAATTGTTGCCCAAAAATGGTTAAGTTCAGCACGGGTACTGGCAATGTCTAGAATGTTGTTAAATAGGTTCAAAGCAATGTTGGTCTGGTCTTGAAGATTAGGCTCGATATTGGGCTACCTTGCAACATGAACAATCGTTAATAGTGAAATAGACAAAGAATCAAATTCAGAAAATAAAGATGTATCAATGAAAATCGAATATAAAACTAACCGGAGAGATATCGAAGATCTCCTTAGTATGGTCTCCAAATAAATATTGAGGAAAGATATGAAATGATCTTACTCAAGCATTTTCGGACTTTACTTGGCTAAAGCAAAGTAGACAGGAATATCACCCTATATTTATAGCCAACAAAAATAACATCCTAATTCACAAGTATTAATTACGAGTGCTTAGGCTAGTCTTTTATCAACAAAAAGCTTGGTGGAACTTCACTTTTTATGTAATTTTCTTAATATAACAGTTTCTTAAATAAATGTAAGAATAGAAGTAAAGACACCAAGATGATAATCAAGACAGATGAGACATAAACCAATCCTTTATTTCATTCCAATTCACTAAAGAATCATTTTCTTTACAAAATCTCATACAAAAATCTTGGACCAAAGTCAAACTTAGACATTCTCGATGGAACATACAAGAGGACCTCTGACAGAAAACCAAAACTGAACTCTAAAATATGGATCAGCTTGCCACAGATTGTTTCCCACTCGACTCTACACAATAGACTATATCAGTCATGAAAACTGATTCACAAACAGACAAGTCTACACAAACTATCAAAGATAGATCAACACCTCTAAAAAACAAGTGTCTGAATGATTTGATTCAGCCCTAAATATTGTTGTCTACAATAAGACCCTGCTATCATAAAAGAGAATTAGGCTTGTGATGAAAATATGAATGAATGAAAACTGAACTATCTCAACATAAACTCAAAGAGAAAACCTTAGTATGCTTATGCTTCTATCCTTTTCTTGTTCATCCCTTTCATTTTGCTTTTAACAAATTAGAATTGGTTGAAGTAGTTGAACCAACTCATTCGTTAAGTTAATTAAAAGACTCAACTAACTTTAGTTAGGCAGAAGAGTTATAATTATAATAAGGGTCATAAATAAATAATAACTAGTATGTGGGACCCCTTGTGACTCCGTTTAGTTCATAACAATCATAACATGACCATTAGTTAAGAAAAACACACCTCCTTGTGTCTCCCGTCAACATATTCACTTTTGGCAATTTTAGCTCATGAAATTGAAATTAATTCAAAAATAATACTCATATATCTAAAATAAAATGTGTTGTCCAAAATCCTGAAGTCAATTGTCATAAAACAATAGATAAAATAAAAACTCAAAATCCATATTACTCGGTCTGCAATGCAACCCTTCCTTGGTTTTTGTTGTCACCTTTTGATTTTCCTGAATTTTCCTTTGGCTGTGCAGAGCCTTTAGGCATAATCTCGATGATCACGTGGGAACAATCGTCCCTCAAATGCATCCGGGAAGACACGGATTTGTCAGAGCCATTGGAGGGTGAGGAAGGGGAAGTAGTGGATTTTCCTTTATCAAGGGCATGGTGGGCCTCTATTTTCAATCTCTTGCGAGCATGGGAGGATTTCACTGGAGAGTGGTTAGGGGCAACTTGGGAAATGGGGTTAATAGGCGGAGGAGAAGGCAAGGACAAGTTGGGCCAGCCACGATGTTGGGAGATTGTCGGGTGGACAATCTCCTGTCATCCATCATTTTCAGGGACCTTGGGTTGTAATGAGACATGAGGAGGTACAGGGATATCGGGGGCTTGTGGGTCTTAGAAAGGAGGCCTCTCAGGGCTAGGTTGGATTATTCCCTACCCGATTCAATTGAATAATCCCACATGAAACAATTGGCCAAGCTCTTTTGAATCAGCGTAAAAATGTATGGAAAACCTGGGCCTTATTGGGCCTCGGTTCCATGTACCTCTACCTCTATTTCCTCGGCCATGGCTACCTTGACTAGAAAAACTCATCCTGCATGCATGATCGATTAGTAATTAGTCTTTTAAATAACCATACATGAGAACTCTTAAAAATATAAAATGAAATTTGGCTCAGCAATGCATCAGACTCATGCAATCCAATCCATTCAAATTGTTTTACCATTTATCAATGAGCAGGGGGTGAAAAGGGTTATGGGATATGTGAGGGGTTTGTATTGAGAGAAACGTGATATCATGAGGGGAAAATAACATGGTTACTTCTCAATGAAAACAATAATCAATTGTAAATAAAAACAATAAAACCTCATTGTAATCCACACAAGACACTACCACTTTCAACTACTTTAACACGGAAATTCTCTTGACTGTAATCAATCTCAGAACAGGGAGTGAAAAAATGAATATGGGAGGTGACGGGGTTTGTAATTAGCGGAAAGTGAAATAATGGAAGGGAATAAGAACAATTATTGTTCATGAAATTAATTAGGTGATCCATAAAACATTCTGCAAAAGGAGATGCATCAACCATCAATAATTTGACAAAATAATAATTTATGTGCATTTAACTTGTTCACTATTCATAATCAAATATCCAACACAATGCCATCACAAGACAGTATGCATCCCAAACAATATGTAAAAAGGGTTTTGTTCCCTTATTTGCATCTTATAACAATTTCCAAACAGTAGGCATTCCACTCTGTTAACCATCGAAATCAACCACTACCCATGCATTTCTTCAATCCACAATATTACTCAAAATTCATGTTTGCAATTAACAATGAAGTCACTATCACTACAATCGAGCCCATCATTTAAATTCAATGATATTCGTTAAACATATGTAGGCAGTAACCAAATTAATCAAGACCAAATTGCAACACCCGAATTGACAATTAAACATACAACCCACAGTCACTATTTAGACACAAGCTATGCACAGGGTAATTTGATCATGCATGTGTAACTCCATCACTATGCAATCCCAATCTAATGTGACTGTAAAAAGTTGGGCCACCCATCCAACACGATTGTTATCAACAACATGTCTGCTTTAACAAGTGATCGATTGCAACAAATATACATGCTTAAAACTATGTGGGTATCCATGAGTGTGAAAACCAAGTTATCCATACTACACACAGTGTGTAGCCACCAAAACACCACGATGCAACATTTCCACTTAACACAACAAACGCACAGTCATGACAATAACTCAACCCATCGTGTTGATCCATCGATTTAATATAATATTGCTTCGATTTAGTCACACTGTGATGAATTATGTTGTGCAAACTTAGGCTTATACAATCAAACAAGCATAAGGATGCAGTGGATATATTCTCTATAGTCATTCGGCCCCAAAGAAAACCATAGTTACCATGCCCATTATTTCATTTTGAAAAAACACCATACACACAACACGACATGTGTGAGCAAAATCAAGCATTTGTAACCAATTCCAACTAATCATCCAAATAATCATTAGTGCAAATACCAGTGATTGTGTATCAACCAACAATTTTCCATTATTGTCAAAAATCAATCAACCTAACAAGTTGTGGCAACTACGCATACCCACGCATCAAATCAAATCAGGGTAGAGGCCTTCTCCATTAACAATATTGAGTTATTAGCATAAGGAGAGTGACTGTGTACTTTGAAAGTGCAATTTGCAATGTAGGGTTTATCATTATTATCACAGAGGCAGTAACTAAATGCCAAACCAACACGACTGCCATACGACCAACTGGGTGAGTCTGTATTCAAAGTAATTGACCATACATTCAATCCATAATAACCCATAGCAAACTGACAGGCACGACAGTCTCCTATATAAAACTCTATACTGGAGGGTTAAGGGTCTACTCTATATCCAACACCAGGGGAATGGATCCAACTCCTCGTAATGGTGGAAACTTTGAGGCCAAGGGTGTGCACATAGAGAGATCCATGATTCATTCGTGGATAGGTAACAATCCATGGAAGGGGGGCATAACAAAAAGGTGAGGCTCTCATTCGGTCGGGAAATTATATTTAATGCATGTAGGGTATAACCCTCGTGCTCTTCGATCAAACAACCATAGCATGAAGGTGAAGAAAGGGGCGAGTAAAAATAGGAGAACCCATTTTGTGACCCTTAGAGGTGAAAATCAACCAATGTTGAAGTGAACAAAACACAGTGACGTAGAAAGACTTCAACCATTAACCCCATGAAATCCAGAAACTGGATTTACTGACAGTGCATGAAGATAGCTATCCACCGAAGACTAAACAAAAACCCTCCACTTAAACCGATAACAGAGAGCTACCACCCAGGATGACCAATAACTTCTACAAATTCAATATTATTGCAGTTCATTTCAAGAACACCATTTTACACAGTTGCAGCACTTAAGAAAAACACAAACCAATACACTTGAGCCAATAATCATTTCATAACCGGAGCAGAGTCATGAATGGCCAAAACAAGAACATACCTATAATCAAATTCCTTAAAATGCAAGCTGGTCGAGTGGTTCCTCTCTGCTAAGAATTCGGAGCATAACCACAGCAGCAAGAGGGAACAATAGCCCGACTAGGGTGGTGGCTAGTGGGAGGGGTAAAGGTGACATGCAGTAAATGTACATCGCCTCCACCCACAATTCATTTACTCATCAATACATTCCAACCAACTCTTAATTAACACCATTAATTCAACTCTGCATTGGAATATGCACATATTACTTGCCAAATGCACTCTCCACATCATATATCCAATTACTTATTATGTAACTCAAACAAAATTGCATCACCATTAACGCCCATTACCTTGTCAAATGAGCCACCAACATTCAATCTATCCAAATATACCATATGTATATCGACCACATAATGCAATTAATCATTGCATAACCATTAGCACTATCACCTTGCCAAATGTGCCACCAACATTTCATACCATATGTGTATTAAACATATAATTCAATCCCAATTGCATAAGCATTTACTTGTTAGCTAGGATGTAACAATAATTGTTAAGTCTTTCATGCATGTAGTATAGTGAATAGGATAGCTTTAAATTCTTCCCCTTTTCAATTGTTTCTCATTTCTTTCCAATTGTTCGCATGTAGTATAGTAAAATTGCATAATTATATCCCTTTTCTTTGCATTTGTTATACTATTTTTGCCTTTCTCAAAACTATCCTTCATGTAATTTCACTAACATGCTTGTTGTACAGGTGCAATAACAATAGATAGCAATGATATTAATGAATAGCATAGGTTGTAGTAACATCAAGAATCAACACTTCATAAGCTCAAATCATAACCAGTAACAATAGTATCTCATCAACCATGTAAGTCATGTCGCACATCATCACAACATAAAAAATGAACAGATCTGATCTTCAATAGTTTAAGGGGGTCCCACCTACTAGTATTATTAGTTTTTTATAATAATAGGGTTTAGCAACACTTTGCGAGCAAAACTTCATTGACAACTTTAATCGTCAACAAACCCATTATAAAATATGATTAAAATAATCAATTAAATGTTGTGAAACAATAAAAACTATTTATTGTGAACTTGAAAAATGTATTATAAAAGGAGGTGTAAAGGAGAAAGGCAAGTTTTAACCAAAATTTTTTAATTTTCTAAAATACGAAAAGGTCAAGCTAGAAAAAAGGAGGGGTAAAAGGTTAAAAGGGAAGAATACCATTAGGGTCTGCAGATAGAAGTCAAATACAAAGAAAAATAAAAATACTAAAACAAGAATCCAATAGATGAAAAAGGCTTAATGACCAAGAGGGTGTGTAGTGGGATTTTAAGATTGGCTAAGTTTATAGCCATTTTCATAATGAATTTTTTAGGATATTTTTCAGTTTCTAGTGCTTCATGAATGATAGAAGAGTGATAGGGTGCTCATGCAATAATTCTAGTTTAGTCAAAGAAAATGAGGTGTTTAGAATTGAGGGATTGTTTGGTGATGGATGACTTGGAAATGTGATTTTGGAATGTGTTAACTATATGTTCTTCGATATGGGATTTTGGCCAATGTATGATTTTTCATAGGAAAGGGGAGTTCAGTAAACCCCTTGGCCAAGCATAGAGTCATGTTTATCCTTAGAAGTTCTAAATAAATTTTTAAAGGTTTTATAGGGTTTAAAAAGAGTTTTACTAAATAACTATCACCAAAAAATTCCTTTCTACATATCAAATCTCCTCATTCATTCATATGGATGCATTCCATATGAAAAGGGAATCGTTCACTTTGAGATCATGTATTCATGTTTATTATAATATATTATCTCACTAACATATTAAGTATTCACTACTATTATGTAATAGTTGTTTTGAATTATTATGTTGCACTATGTCTTCCCTCATGTTCTGCACCATTTCCTTATATTCTAAGTGGATAGTGTTCCCACTATACTCTTCCTCTTGTTTAAACATAGGTATTATACCAGTTTGGATGTAACCTTAGGTTTACTACCATATAAATGTTGATTGTCTGCATCTTGTGTACTACTCAATGAAAACAACACCAAATATAAATATGCCACCAATTAATACTTAGAAAATGCTCTGCATGTTAAAATTTAGAGCACTATATGATTTCTCACCCCAAATCCAAGAATTCAATACAAATAAAATGTAGAAAACAATTCCGACAAACATGAAAGTGGTCATTACTATGTTTTTCATCAAGTATGTGCCTTGAAAATCTTATGTAGTTGAGCATAATATTATCCAGTGAACAAAACCCATGAACACCCACAATAGAGCCATAGTGGTCCTAATACTCCCATGGTTGGAAGGAGAAAGGAAAACAAGCATAAAAAAATATTATTGTGATGAGTGTCATGCCGAAAAATTGATCCTCTACTACCACATACAGACATCAAGCTACAATGACTAGGGGCTTGAGCATATACACTTCATGGAGACTTTCAATACTTGAAACATAATGCTATGTATTTTCATTGAAAGTTGTTAACTATGATTTCTCAAGATCCCAAGAATATTCATGTTTATGCTTTACACCATAAGGTACAAAATTATCTTCAACTTCTACAAGGGAGGATAATAATATATGTGCATTTTCTTTGGTTTCGTTAGATTCATATTCAAGACTTAAGTGATTCTAACAATTGGTTGGTGTCTTATTTTGTTTCATTTTCCTCACTTTCAGTTTCTTGTTTTTCATACTTCATTTCTATTCTAGCTTCATTTAACATGGATTAATACTTTTCTTCTAAAGCTTCTAAACGAGCTTCCAAATTCTTTACTTCCAATTACATAGTTCGGACTTATTAAAGGCAATATGAGCCATAGTTGTTACACTAGCAGTGTTTAGAGTCATCGTGTGCAAGGACAATGCTATATCATCAATGGTCATCTTACTTTTTGCAAATCCCCATTTATGAGTGCTAGAAAAAACCTCAATAGAAGGAATATGTATGGTGTCTTATGCACAATTGGAAGGAGGATGTTGAGATCACTAGTTAAGGTTGTGGTGCTTAAAATTATGATGAGGGAGCACATAATTTGACCTTTTGGTTTCAATATATAAGGTATGGATGTGTTTAGAAGAGGGGAAATGAGTACTATATCAATGGCATGCTTGATATGGTGTGAAGGGGTAAAGAATTAATGTTTGGAAAAATAATCCTAAGAAGAGGTTATTAGGGACCTAACCTCCCTAACCCCTCACATAGATAGAATAATATATTTTCTATGTAATAATGTAATAACTCCTATTTAATAATGTGAGCAAGTATAATGTAAGAATACTTAATAGAAGCTTTCACTTCTAGAAATATCTTCCTCTAGAATGTTCTTTAGAAGATAGAATTAGTATAAATAGGAGTAGAAGGTATGAGAAAGTATTTTCTTGGGAATTATTGTAATAGATCTCTACTATGCTAGAGGTTTCCCCCTCGAATAGGAAAGTAAACATTTATTTCATTCAATAAAGGTGTTGTTTCTAGTGTTTTTATTTTCATTATTTTGTTGTTTCACTACAATATTTTTGTTTCCACTTATTAGAATACATCGGGTACCTTACAAGTGGTATCAGAGTTATTTCCTCTGCAAAAAATATGGGAATTATTTTTTTCAAGTTAGAGATGTGTATTGTCGGCATCTTTAAGTCACAAATATATGTTGTTCCATTGGTAAAATTATGGCTAAGGAAGGTTACACGAAGAAAATACAAACAGTTTCACAGGGTTACTCAAAACAAACATTTCACCTTGTTGGAAACCTATGTAACCCCTATTGGTACCCCTTCGAATAGTACCACATCATATGGAATGTGTACACGACCATCACTCCTACGTACCATCAGGTATATCAGGAGTACCCTAGGTCTCCTGAAACTAGCTCTATATTAGTTGATCGATCGCTTGATTGCTATAGTGACACCAAGAGCAACACTAGAGTAGAAACTCTCTAGTACCTAGGTAATTGGGTAGTATAGTTGAGCCTCCTTAGTTGGTGCCTTGGGATATTGGGTCAATTATTACTATTTGATCCCACACATATATCATAGAGCTATAGCACAGGGAAAATCCTTTTTTGTAGGAACCATGAAAGTCCTAACCCTTGGGAAAGGAACAGGACAAAAAAGTAACATAAAAGATATTTTATCATGCAAACTTGCCTCTTGCATTACAATTGTGACATTCCTACACAATTTTTCCTGTTAGCGCCCTTATTCAGGACCTATCCCATTTAATTCATCTCTTCACCCTTATCGTCATGGTATTTATTATTTTTAAGCCTTTTTTATGGACCTGGCCCTCTTCTCGACACTCTTATTTGGGACCTATCCCATTAGATTCCCCTTTCCACCCTGATCGCATTGGTATCTATCACTTGTAATACTTTTGTTTTTCTGGATCTGACCACCGTTTTCGACACCCTTATTTCCCACATATTGTGTTGGATTCCTCTCTTTGCACTAATTGTAATGGTACTCTTCATTAGCAACCCTCATTTTATGCAATCCTAGCGACCCCATTTTTATGATTCCCTTTCACCATGGCACACACCCACAACCAATACCTTTAAAACGACCTCAATTTCACCATAGACACTAAAATAGAAGATAAGAAATAGGACATGAAGAAGGACATCAATTCCCACATCAAAAACCAACTTGAATCATTTGTTGCCAAGATCATGGCAATACTAAATATTTATGGAGGCATGTCCATGTTTATATTTGTTAAGATCGAAACAACAACCTCGTGAGGATAAAATCCCCCTTTGTTTTTATAGAGGTGGTACACCTCTTTGAATTTCTTTAAATATTTTTCTTTGGAGATCTTGGGATATGAAAATGAGAGAATTCTCAAAGGCAAACTCCAGATCTTTATTGTTTTGATTCATACATGAAATGGTTCTCGATAACTTGATATGATCTTTATATGCAACAAGTAACTTCTTGATAATGAAAATATTGAAGGAAGGCTTCAATATCAAAATATGTGTATATTCATCACCATTTATACAACCCTCTAGATCATATACAAGTAGAGGATACATCCATATCTTCTCACAAGAAAAAATGATGAAGTAATTTTTATTATTTCAAGGAACTTTAAAAGAGTTCTGCTTTCGTAACTTGAAATAATGTGATGGGAATACTTCAAGAATATTGTGCTTAGAAAACTGAATATCTAAGAAACCATCAAATTAAAACCTTGAAGTAGTTATTTGTGGAGTTTCATTCATAAAATATATTCAACAATAGAAAACATCTCAACAAACCAATTGACTAAATATTCATAAATAAATCTTGTGAAGAACAAGGAATAAATTCCCATGAATCCAATAGATAATTATGGTTTACATTTGGCTCATATATATGGTTGTAAATACTCCATGATCTTATATAGAAAATTCTTGGAAGAATACAAGATAAACACTCAAGAATCTCAACCTTGTGGAATTTAGAAATACAAGCATAAAGACTTGAGAAAAATAGTGTAGAAGAATAAGAAGAATGGAGAAGATGGAGATCTTTCCTTTCTAATCAAAATCTTAGATTAATATTTATGGAGGTAACCATTTCTATTCTAACCGTATTATAGGATAATGCAACCTTCTCTACCCCTTTGATGAAGTACCTTCTTCATTTAGAAAATATTTTCCTCTAACTTGTTGAGATAGTTAGGTTTTTCTCTTCTTGAATTTCTCGTACGTTTTTCTTCTTGAAATATTCACTTTTATTAATGTCTCATTAAAACTTCATTAATGTTTTTTTATCATTTACATCCATTCCTTGAATTGGGCCTTTTTTATATTTAATAAAAAAAATTCTATTTTTTTTAATAAACTTTTATTTTTCAACATTTTTAATTTACTTCCTTTTAAAAGAGAGGACTGTATTTTAATTTTATGGATGTGATATTCAATTTCTCAGCCATGGAAATCATTTTTTATGTAAAATTAATCATCTCTTATTTCCAACGAGTCTTTCTAAGTGATATTTCAATTTCTGGATCTCAAGTTATGAGCTCATGAAGTCAACGTACCAAGCAGATTTATCAGCACACCATAAAAGATATTTTTTATTTTTCTTTCAATGTCTGAGATTATTATGGCCAATTTCATCTCTTTTAACCTATTCCATCATCTTCTCGTCGAATTATGTTTCCAACAAGGTATAGTTTGCTGAAAATGGAGGTCTGGAGCTCAAGATACAAGCTCGGGAAGTCAGAGACTCAACCATCGTCCATTAATTTCATGGGTCATTCTTAGCCCTTAATTTAAATTTGTCTTTTCTTTTTAAATGTCCATCCCACATGCATTTTGGTGGTTGAAACATTGGTGTTTATAATGAAAATTCCTTCCTTATTATTCTTGTGAAGTAAAGAAGCTTATGGAAGTCGTGTGCTAGTGTAGCTCGTAGTACCTTAGAAACCTACATCTCTCGATAATATTTTAGTCGTCAAGTCATTGTCTAGTCATCGCCCAGTCAACCTTCATACTATGACACATCACATCCAGATGTATGACACATCACATCCAATCACCATCCATTCACCTACAATGTGTCACTTGGATATATGTCTAGAAAACTTAGGACAAGAGAAATAATATTAAAATAATATGTGGAATTCATGGAGTTACATGAAATATGGAAAAGGAAAATAAAATAAAATAAAATGGAAATGAAAATATGAATGTGAACATGGAAATGGATAAGTATGGAATATTTGGTATAGAGAGTATAATGTAAGAAATAAAAATGGTTAAGTATGGAGAGGAGAGTAAGGAAGAGAGAAAAGAGAAAAATGGTTAAATATGAGAAGAGAAGTGATAGGAATATGAGACTAATTATGAGAGAAATGAATAAGGGAATGTGACAGTAATGAGAAAAATGGTTAAGTTTAGAGAGTAGAGTAAGAAGAGTATTGAGGAAGGAGAGTAGAGTGGAAGAGGGAAAAACATCTAAGTATGGATTGAGTGGAAGAGAGTAAAAATGGTTAAGTATGGAATGAGAATATGAGAGTAGAGTGGAAGAGAGTAGAGTGAAAGAGGGGAATATGGTTAAGTATGGAAAGAAGAGTAAGGAATGGAAGGTAGAAAAATGGATAAGTATGAGAAGTGAATGGGATTTGAGAGTAATAATAAAATTGAAAAATATCTAGGTATGGGATGAGAGTATGAAGAGAGGTGAAGGGATAAGAGAGGAAAATGGTTAAGTGCGGAGATGGATGGAGATAGAAGGTGAGATAAATGACTAAGTGAGGAGATAACTTAGTCAAAAATTTGAAAATGGAGAGGAAAGGTGCACCATACTTAGAGAAATTCTTCTTTCTATTTTTCAAAATTCTCTTTGCAATCTCTCTCTTGGACTTCTGGAAAACAAATATGAATATCTTGGGCATACGGACATGGATTTTGATTCCAAAAAATTCATGATGAAGTTGAGATTGAAGGCTATGTAATGAACTTATAATCATTCAAAAATCTTCTTCTTCCGATGTCAATTGTTTTTTACTATACTAGGAGTGGGAAAATATAAGTGACTGCATTTTTTATCAACAACTAGCTCCAATTGTGGGACAATGACCCCCTATGGGTTGTTGAAAACACTAGAATATGAAGACTAGTTTCCTTCTCCATTAGGCTATGGAGTCATCCTCAAACTAAGTTCTTGTAATCCTTCCTTTTCCATAGAGTTTTCTTCCATATTACAACTTCCTTATTATGCAAAACTTGAACTGAAGAAGCAATCTATGTATAAACAAGATCCAACTACCATATCTTACTTGAAATAAAGGGACAGTTTTAGGTCTATGTATATTTTCAATTGTTGGAATATTGAGAGTGGGGGTGAATCAGCATGCGCACTTTATACCACTTTATACCACTTTTAACCACAATATATATTCTTTCACTTTATCAACAATGTTCGACAGTTTATCATCAATGTATCATCTATGATTGCATTCAATATATATATATATATCATAAGCATGTAATCATAAGCATCATCACATCAACATCACATCAAGAACACAGTACACCAGTATTTATATGGAAACCCAAATGGGAGAAAACAACATAATGTTTTCTTATATATATCAAGAATTCATTCATAGGAAGCACCAAATTCTCAATTCTCCAGCTGCAACTAGAAGGAGGCTACAACCCATTATTTATAGGCTCCAACCTGAAGGAAGCTACCAACTCCTTGAATTATCTAGCTCCAACCAGAAGGAGGCTACAACCCCCTAGGTTCTCTAGCTCCAACCGAAAGGTGGCTATAACTATCTAGTTCTCAGGCTATAAATTTAAGGAAGCTCCAACTCCTTGATTCTACGACACCAACTGGAAGGAGGATACAACCCCAGTTCCTTTCCTCGTCCATCCACCATGAAATATAAGTGTAGACCAATTTTCACTACCACAATCACTGCCACTGTCACTACGGTTGTCACTATCACATCAACCTGTCCAACCAATCACTATCACAACAACTTGTCCAACCAATCATTGTCCCATCCACAAAACCAGATCCACTCTCATATGTATGCAACGCATGCCAATATCACCAAGAGCATATACTCAACATCACCAACACATACCTCTTCCAACATCACAAGATATGTGTCTCAACCAAGAACCAACCTATACCATGAATCAACCTATACCTCAACCTGTATCATCAACCATGTATCATATCAAGTGCATCAACCATGCACCAAACCTATATAACCACTTGTACCATACCATGTGCCAACCATGCACCTCAACCAAGTACATCAACCATCAACACATGTACCATACCATGTTCCAACCATGCACATCAACCAT
>ML788156.1:592565-603298 GCA_009831015.1 Picea engelmannii | reverse complement strand
ACATCAACCATAAACACTTGTACCATACCATGTGCCAATCATGCACATCATCCATGCCAATAGCACCAAGATGTGCCTCAATCTCTATGCCAACATTAATTATCCAACATGCACCTCAATCATGTGCCAAACCAATAACCAAGTTATCCCTCAACAAGTATTATACCAACATCAACAAGACATGCATCCAATCATGTACCTCAAAACATGCATATAAACATACATGTAACTCTGTAACATACCTGGTGTATATGATCACAGACCTACAGTCCTCAACTTCAACAATAAGAGAATAGCATCTTCATCAAACTTTACCTTAATCTCACAGGACTAGTTTTTTATTAGTCACAAACCCTAAATTTCAACAAGCATAACTTTGTACTTGTAATGAATAAAGGTATTAAACTTGTACTCAATATTATTCAATATCTTCTCTGCAATTCCTCCAATTTTCACTGCTTGGAACATCCTAGAAAAGGAGTTATAGAAAAAATGGCATACTTTGATGAATTATGGATTGTTTTAGAGAGAGAACTTGTAGAGAATGCCACACGCAGAATATTTGATATCTAGATCTAAACCTTATAAAAAAAACATACTACATACTTTACTCTATCCAATGCATTTGGTATCACTAAATTTGGATCCTCTATGAATAAGTTATGTATGTTTTACGTGGAACACCTTTTTAAAACTAGTTTCATGACTAGTCTAAAGATCTATATTCCACATAGTGTATCTTCAAAAGTACAACAACCCATAAGATGAAATTTCTACCATGGTTACCTTGATATGTCTTCTCAACAAAATCAAATTTCCACTATCTAAATAATTCTATAAAAACATTTATAGTGAAAATGGTAAGATGACATGTAAATAACATACCTTATAACACATCATCAAAAGACTTCATCCTCCTTTGGATTTTCGACCTTCTTTACTTCACCTTCCCTCTGAAATTCACCTCATATCTCCTTGGTTACCTTAGTCACTTATATATATTCAATATGCTCAATATGTGCTAATGGGAGTCTCTTGATATCTTATTTATACTTCCCAAGTGCCTTTAGGGGTTATCTTGGAATTGTTTTACCCATCTTCCTTGTTCTAGGGCTAACCCAAATTCTTGTTGCAACTACTTTACCCATAATTAGTCAACTCATAATTTCTTGTTGCAACTAATTTATTTTTAATTACTTTCTTGTTATCTTCCTTTAGGGGATAACTTGTAACTGTTTTACCCATCTTCCTTGTTTTAAGGCTAACTCGCATTCTTGTTGCAACTAATTTACCCATAATTAGTCAACTCATAATTTCGTGTTGCAACTAATTTATTTTTAATTACTTTCTTGTTGCAACAAATTTACCCTTAATTAACTTCTTATTGTAACCACTTTGACTATAAACTTCTTATTGTAACCACTTTGACTATAAACTTCTTATTGACCTTCTAGAGGCTTCTATAATAATTGACTTCTTATTGACCTTCTAGGGATTTCTAGATTATTCTTGAGGGTCCTCCAATCTTCACAAAGTCATATCTCCTCAACTATGAGGAACCACGTGGAATACCACATATCACCAAAAATGGAATGACACATACTATCCATCTATGATAGACTTACTTATATTTACATTATCCTTCATGCCATCATTCCTTAATCAACTTTGGGTCTCATATCCACACCTTTGGGGCTACAAGTAGACTACATCAAATATACCCAACTAACTCACCATCAACCTCGATCATACAAATTTCAATCAAATTTCCAACATCTATGGACCTCTCCAAGGGTTGACATCAATCTCTAAGAGTTGACATCAATGACATCCAACTATCCAAACCAAGTTTCTAACAATATCCCCCTTTGGCATTGATGTAAACACCAACATTTATGGCAACATTGATGCTCCAATGCTCATGCTCCCCCTATGACCATCGCTCCTCATAAATTTTTCTCACTCTCCCCCTTTGACATCAATGAAAAAGGGTATCTCTCCTTGGGGATATTCCCCCTATCTTCATGCATCTATTATTTCTCTTCATTACCATGCCTTTGTTATTTATTTACTTCTTTGACAAAAGATAACTCCCCATGTCAATATGTCTCCCCCTGTCTACATGCTATTGATCTTTCTCTTTGGTTCTCTTTCTCTCTTGAATTTTCTATAATATGTATATGAATGTAGGGATAATTGTATATGTTTCCTTTCCTCTATTCTAGTGTTGTTTATTGTCCATTGGTGCTTCTCTTGAATTTCACTAACATATATATAAAGCATTCAAAATTTGATTTATTCATGTACTTGTCATGTTTACTTGACCATATTGTTCAACATTGTCCTTCTGATGATAGATATTTTGTTGACAGGTTATCTTTCCTTGTTTTGTTGTGCCTTTCACTACTTGCATTTTTGTGACCAATTGATTCCATTTGTCCACGGATTCCACTGATTCTAATAGTATATATGCTCTATCATATATCTGTATATACCTTCCAATGATCTCATAAATCCATGTTTGTCCATATGTCATAAGCTTTGCATAACTCTGCTAATCAATTGTCCACAATGTTGATCCATCTATCATTCTATACTTCTACTATCTAACAACTATGAATATGTCTCTATAAACACTTCAAACTACTCGAAAGATGCCTCTTTGATCTGTCTCAGTTACTGTATAGACTTCCCCTGTTCAATATTCATATTACTGAGAGTCTCCAAGTCGTATGGCTCAGAAAAAAACCCACTGTGATGTGGAGAAATATTCCTCTTCGTTTGTAGACTCATGATCTTTCTGAACTCTGAATTCTTCCTTTATTTCTATGAATTGATCTTGTACTACAATTTATAAAAGTACAATCTCTTGAACCTATTCCTTACACTCGCTCTTCTTTTCTTTCTCGCACTACTGCAGATCTTGTGATCTATGGAACCTATTATTTATTCACTTGTTCTTATAGTTTTCTTTTCCATACTTTCTTATATCCCATATCAATGTTCTCTTTTATGTAAGTATCGATCATGATTCTACAATCACGAGCTATGTGTCCATATTTATGGAATTTGTAACATTCAATGTTATGTGGGGCCACATAATCATTTCTTGCATGAACATTTCTTCCATAAGCCCTGCAATCTACAACCTTATGTCCAAATTTAGTACAATAAAAACAATGACCATAAAAAAAAATTACATACCTAGGAGTGAATGATCTTCTTTGTGGTGTAGTGTTTCTGAATTCCTACCTTGGTTGATCACGATCTTCTCTTTTGTGCACTTCTTCATTATGAGTGAAGTTTCTTTGTTGTCTGAATGTGGAGGGTCTTATTTGATGTCCATCTCTTCTGTAGTCTTCTTTTTTAGCCTTCTGTACTTTTGGAACATTCTTCTTTAAGGGATTGTATCCTTCCTTCTTCACAGAACCTTTGATGACTTCTGCATAACTCTTATGCTTCTCTTTGTTTTTTCCTTCCAATAACCTATGACATTTCTCTTCAACTTTATTTGTTGAGGATGTGGATGTTTCTTCAACGTTTTTGTTGAGCTTAAAAACTTTTACTCTTAACATGACAACTTATTCTTCAAGTTTCTCGACCTCTTCTTATTTATTCATCATTTGATTCCTCATGAATTCTTATGTTCACGTTGCTTCTTCAAGTTGGATCTTCAATGTGATTATTTCATCTTCAAGTTCTCTTTCTCGTTGACTAAATGTTTCTTCATGATTATTTTCCTTTTCAATTTCGGGATTGTCTTCTATTTCATTGGGATTTTCCATCTCATCACTTTCAATATTCAAATAAGGGGATTCAATTTCAATATGTATGTGCTCTTCACAATTAAAGAAAAAGAACTCACTTATGTTGACTATGCACTCTTCTTCTTTTGAATTTGTCTGACATGATGAGCATCTTAACTCCTTTTTTGTACCTGCATCTTCTTTAGAAATCTATGACTTTGTGATGGGAGAAGAATAAATATTATGTAGCGTATCCCAGATTTCTTTAGTTCATGAACATTTTCCCACTTTGTCCTTTACCAAATCAATTAATCCTTCCATTATATAATCATTTCTATTTTGTTGTTCTTCTTCAATTTCTTCTTGGTTGTAGTATTATGTTTCTTTGTAGCATTATATCCTATAAAAATTGAATACCAAATATCATATCCATGTGCTTGTATAAATGTTTTCATCCTTCTTCTCCATATCTCATACACTATACCACTCTAACCATAAAACATAGTACTCCATTCTCAGTGTATTCCATGATCTCATTCCAGTGGTTAGACGGCTTCATGATGGACCTGCTCTAATACTAATTGTTGGAATACTGAGAGGGGGGGTGAATTAATATGATCACTTTATACCACTTTTAACCAAAATATATATTCTTGTTGATAATTATGGTAACTGCGGGAGGTATTAACCTCTATGTGTAACCTTTGATGAGACTAGAGTATTCTGGGAAGCAAGAGAAACCCTAAAACATTGGATAATAACCCTAGAAGACAAGTTGGCTCAAGAGAATAATTAATATTGAGTTATTATCCTCCAGGAAGAGAATTTGGTCCAGTCAAGTGAGTTGGAGTAGTATAAATAGAGGGCTCTAGAGCGCATTTGGTATCACTCACTCAAAACTGCATAAGGACAAGTGGTGCACATGACTGGTGGGAAAATGCAACTGTTGCAGTAGTGACTTAGTCTTGGGTTATGGTTTGGAATTTATGTTTGGTCTTTGGTTGTTGATGCTTGGTATGCTAGACTTGGAGAGAGGTATGGTACCTTGGTTGACTATTGGTCTACTTCCAAAATTATTATATCTGTTAAGGTTAAAGGTGCTCGGGGGTGGCCTTTGTGCCTATGGTTGGGTGACAATATTACTATATTTTCTATGGTGAAAATGAGCACATCTCTTTCATTCTAACAGGTTATGGGCCCATAACTCCTTCAATCAGTCTAACCACTAGAAATAAGATAAGACATATGTTATAAATCTTGTTGAAAATTTTTCTCTATGGTTTTTAGCAGGTGCAGTTATTGAAGCATTGTCGCTAGGGTTTCTAGCAGGTGCAGTTACAAAACCATACACCTTTTTCCCAACACTTTATGATGGAAAATTTTGATCAAGGAAAGGATATTCTAGTGCACCTTAGTCCATCTCACCTATCAGCACTCTTAGAAGGAAAAAATGACAAGGCTAAGATTTTGGTTCAAAGTCAATGTTTGACCAGTCAAAATCAAAGTTTGATCAGCTATCACTCAACAGAAATCATGAATGAAAAGGCAAATCATCTATATTATTCATCTCTTGCATGATCCCTTGAAGATAACATGTGGATAATTTACAGTGGATATTCCATGCATATGACAGGAGACCAGGTCAAACTCTCCAATCTAAACGAAAAGAAGACATCTCAAAAAGTAGAACTTGGAGACAAGAACTCTTATCCATTCAAAGGAATTGGTTAAGCCTCCATCAAATTGGAATCAAGTAACAATGTTCATTTGAGTAATGTCTTATATGTTCCTGGTTTAGAAAATAATCTTCTATCTATCTATTTCTTAGAAGACAAGGGAAATAAAATAGATTTTGTAGATGGTGAAGTACTATCTTGGTCTAGAGACTCCATCATAGAGAATGCTAGAGTTATTGGAACTCATGAAGGAAGATTATACAAACTACTAGAAAGAAATGATGAAGCTCTTGTACATGATGAAGTCAATCCCAGTGAACTTTGGCATAGAAGGTATTCTCATCTTAATTATCAAGAATTACCTTTCCTCAATAAAATGGTTGTAGGAATACCAGAACTACAATTTGTACATGAAGGAATTTGTAGAGGATGAGCACTTGGTAAGAATGTTAAGAAGCCATTCTCAAGTAGCGATAATAAATCTAAGGAGACCCTAGATCTAATACATTCATATGTTTGTGGTATGTTGCTAGTCAAATCTCTAGGAGGTTCTCTTTATTATGTAACCTTCATATATGATTACTCAAGAAATACTTGGTTATATCTCTTGAATACAAAGGATGAAGCTTTCATCAAGTTTCAGGAATTCAAGGAATAAATAGAAAACCTCACAAACAAGAAAATCAAGACTTTGAGAATAGATAATGGAGTAGAACACACATCCAAGGAATTTTTTGCCTTTTGTAAATCCGCAGGGATTAGGAGGGAGATAATTGTTCCTCATAATCCTCAACAAAATAGTGTAGTGGAAAGGAAGAATAGATCCATTGAAGAAACCATGAAGGAACTAATGAATGATCAAAGTCTATCCATGTACCTATGGGGAGAAGCAACCATGACAATAATATATGTTTAGAACAGAATTCCCCCTCGCATATTGAAGGATATGACTCCATAAGAAGCCTTCTCAGGAAATAAACCTTGTGTGGAATGCTTAATAATATTCGGTTGTCATATTTACATTCATGTTCCCAAGGATAAAAGGAAGAAACTAGAACCCTCGGGAAGGAAAGGCATATTTTTTGGATATACTGAATCATCCAAAGCCTACAGAATCTATATTCCAGAAAAACATAAGCTTGAAGTCAGTAAAGATGTAACTTTTGATGATAAGTTGGCTTTCAATGGTTCTATAGAAGACTCCATGAAAGAGGAATATGAAGAGACTAAAGAAGAAAGCACCAGTTTTCCAGAAAGTCAGAATGAAGAACCAGAACAACTTGATCATCTAGTGCAACCATGCAAACCTATTGAATCAATAAATATACCCAAAACTAGAAAACATCCATCTTGGCTTGAAGCTACTCTACAAGAAGCAGAAAGACTCAAAGCTCCAAGTGAAAATTTCAAAGAAAGAAAGAAGCCAAAAATATTCTCCAGCTACGCAGCATGTATGACAAAACTTATAAATGAAGAACCCACCACATTTTAAGAAGCAGTTAAAAAGAAACAATGGAAAGAAGCCATGACAGAATAATATCAGTCTATCATGAAAAATGATGTGTGGGAAATTGTGCCTAGACCCAAGGAAAAATCAATGGTAACTTCAAAATGGGTCTATGAGATCAAACATGTGGTAGATGGAAGCATAGATAAATACAAGGCAAGGTTCATGGATAGAGGGTTCTCCCAGAAGGAGGGATAATATTATGACAAAACCTTTGCTCCAGTTTCTAGATACACTTCTATTAGATCCATTATGTCCCTTGTTGCTTCCATGGGATGGATTTCACATCATAAGGACGTAAATACATATGTTCTCAATGGAGCAATTGAAGAAGAAGTGTGCATTGAACAACCTCAAGGATTTGAGGTGCATCCCAGAGACACTCATGTTTGCATATTAAAAAAATCCATGTATGGACTCAAGCAAGCTTCAAGAGCTTGGTATGCCAGAATTTGCAGTTACTTAATAAGACTCAGTTTCTATAAGAGTCATGCAGATATAAATATATACTACAAGGTTGTGAATAATGCACATGTGATTCTATTGTTGTATGTCAATGATTTATTCTTGGCAGGTGCAAAGTCTCTCATCACCCAGTGTAAGAAGGAGTTAGCTTATGAGTTCAATATGAAATTTCTTGGTCTCATGCATTATTACTTGGGACTAGAAGTATGGTAGAAGCATGGTGAAGTCTTCCTTGGATAAGGAAATTATGCAGTAAAGATCCTTTAGAAATTTGGAATGATGGATTGTAAATCCATGGCCACTCCTATGACCACAAACATAAGAAAAGTAAGAGACTCGTATTTTGATCCAATAGATCTGCCCATGTATCATAAATTGATTAGGTCGTTGATGTATCCAGTGAATACTTGACCAAATATTTGCTTTGTTGTAAACACTTTAAGTCGGATTGAGGTGGAACCCAGACATGAGCACTGGATAGTTGAAAATCATGTTCTAAGATATAATTGTGGGATGTTAAACTATGGTTTAATATACACCTCAACCAATGACGTACAACTTCATGGATTCACAGATTCAGATTGGGTAGGGAGTGCAGAATTTAGGAGTACTTCAAGGATGTGTTTCATCTTCGGCTATGTTATGATATCATGGGCTAGCAAGAAACAGAAGTCTGTCACACTCAGTACTGTAGAAGTAGAATATATCATATCATGTGAAGCATGTATAGAATAAGTATGGCTAAGGAAGATGATTTCTGGACTATTTGATCAAGTACTAGATTCAACCGTAATATACTGTGACAATCAAAGTTGTATGAAGCTATCAGAAAACCCAGTGTTTCATGACCGGTCGAAACATATTGAGATCAAATACTACCTTATTCAATCCAAGAAGGAGAAGTGAAACTCTAGTATATCTCCACAGATGAGCAGGTAGCATATATTTTGACAAAGCCTCTATCCAGAATAAAGTTTGCGTACTTAAGGGACAAGATGGGGCTCATGGAGATAACTCCATTAGTTGAAAGGGAAGATATCGCTCCTCAGGTTGGGAGGGAGAACTATTATGTTATTTATGTATGGGAGGTCATTTTCCAGTTTGGAAAATGGTCCAGGTTGGTCAGTCACTCTCGATTATGGAAAGTGGTCCAATATTTATGATGGACAGTCATTTTCCAGTTTAGAAAATGGTCCAAAACGGACAGTCCTTTTCGTAACAAAAATAGTCCGACATATTTTTATGTACCATAGAAAATGATTCCCTTTGTGGCTAGTGTGGGGGAATGGTCTAGGACAACCATTCTCCTAGGTATTCACTTTGAGAAGTGGTCAAGTAGAATGATTTGCCTCTCCAAGCAGTCATTCTTTCGAAGTTCACAGTTGTGAACAATTTTGAAGAATGGTCTGATGTAGGAGGTTGGTGCAGGATAGTCATTCCCTAGGGTAGACTCATTCTCTTCAGGTTGCACTGTGAATAGTGTCATAAGAATGGCCCAGTTAGGTTGAATGGTCTAGGATCATAAATCAAGGACATTCATTCCCTAGGGAAGACTCATTCTCTCCAGGTTGAACTGTAAATAGTGCCAGAAGAATGGCTCAGTTAGGTTGAATGGTCTAGCAATCAGGAACAACTATTCTTCTATGTTTGGGAATAATAGTCCAGATAGCCCATGGTTGATATTTAAATTTATGAGGGAAGATGCTCTTCAATATATCACAAATGTGAGTGGAAGAATGGCCCAGATGACTTAGTTTGTATCATGATATTGTTTATGTAGGTTGATATCAGATGATATGATTTTTGTAGAGATTATATGTCTCTAGACAATAGTTGTATGCTACTGTGGTGGATGTGATCCACTGGTAGTGACTATGTGTCACTGGTTAGTAGTAGTATGCTACTAGTAGTTATTGTATACCACTGGATATTAGTTGTATACTACTATGAATAGAAACAGTTGTGTTCTATTGGATGGCATTGTTCTAATTTCCATAGAGACTATCTAGTTGGATAGTGATGATGGTGCTCATTCTTTGATCATGAGATGGTCAATGTGTCTATGATGATGCTACCGATTGAATGGTTTGTTTGTACTCAAGACCATTTCCTTTAATAAATCCCTAGCTAGAAGGGAGTGTTGATAATTATGGTAGTTGCAGGAGGTATTAAACTTTGTGTGTAACATGTGACTAGACTAGAATATTATGGGAAGCAAGAGAAAGCCTAAAACGTTGGATAATAACCCTATAAGACAAGTTGGCTCAAGAGAATGGTTAATATTGAGTTATTAGCCTCTAGGAAGAGAAGTCGACCTAGTCATGTGAGTTGGAGTAGTATAAATAGAGGGCACTAGAGCTCATTCGGTATTACTCACTCACAACTACATAAGGACAAGTGGTGCACATGAATGGTGGAGAACTGCAGATGTTGCAGTAGTGACTTAGTCTTGGGTTATGGTTTGGACTTTCTGTTTGGTCTTTGGTTGTTGTTGCTTGGTGCACTAGCCTTGGAGAGAGGTATGCTACCTTGGTTGACTATTGGTCTAATTCTGGAATTATTCTATCTATCAAGGTTAAAGGTGCTTGGGGGTGGCCTTTTTTCCTATGGTTGGGCGACAATATTTTTATATTGTCTATGGTGAAAACGAGCACATATATTTCATTCTAACAATTCTTCCACTTTATCACCAATGTTCAACAGTTTATCATAAATGTATAATCTATGATTGAATATTATATATATATATATATATATATATATATATATATATATATATATATATATATATCATAAGCATTTAATCATAAGCAACATCACATCAAGAAGAGAACACACCAGTATTTACGTGGAAACCTGTTGGTTGCCCCAACTAACACCTTGTTATTCTTCTTTGAAATACAGAGTTACCTTTATAATTTCTCATTGTCCAATATGTTATCTTCATTGGATTGATAGACTCTTTGTGAATTTTGCTTGGTTTGTATAAACATTTGTCATTTCACTTCTTTTTTGTTGTGTTATTATATTGTGCTTAATTTCATGACTGATAAGCATGAAATTAAGGATTATTTTCATAAATTGTTTTGGTGAATTTTACATGATGTCTTTCTCAATTATGGTGCTCCAATGGATTTATTTTTTAATTAGCTTCTTCTATTCCTAACTTTATCCAAAAAGGATACTGCAATATTACAGTGACTTCCATTATTTTATATAGTGGATCTAACTTAGATTCACAACTTATGTTAATATTGCAAGTTCCCTAACTATAATATTGTTTGATAAGGGAAAGTTTAACCTTATATCTCCTTTTATTATTATAAATACAAGGTTTAT
>ML788156.1:545437-572368 GCA_009831015.1 Picea engelmannii | reverse complement strand
ATAGCATAACAGAGTTCAACCCCGTGCCAGAATTGACAGATGATTTTGCGGGATGAATTATGAGCAAATTGTTAAGTGTTTGACCAAACCGTTAAAAAACCATCTCCAAAATGGGGTCATTTATTGTCCATGTGGGTTGTTTCATCATAAACAAAACAATTTCAGATATATGTTTCATTTTCTAAAGAGAAATTTCTCATAAATTATGTGGCGGTTAAAGGTAAAGGTTCAATATAATTTTCTATGAAATCTTCCACCATTTCTCATAGGCTCCGACTAATTCTCAGATACCTAGGGTTGCAGAGGAGTTCAATACTCCTCAAGATATTTTTTAAGGTATTGAATTAAAGGTTCGAATTATCCTTGATCCTCGCCCCCCCCCCCCCTTTTCAATCGATAAATTCATGTGCATGTTCCTCCTAAAAAGGTAGCACGGTCTCAATCTCTAGAGACGATTCTTAATTGATTAAAAGAGAAACTTTTGGATTATTTTAGATAGGTTATGAAAATCAAGTATGTTTGTTTAAAGGTTGACCACCAGCCCAAAAAAAAGGGCAAGCAATCATGTGGCAATGTTGAGGTTGATTTTAACAACAAAAGGGCAGGTTGAAAGTTGTCTAGGATGCTAAGAAACAAGTCTAAGTAGAATGTAGCTCATATGAAACCTATAACTATAGAAGATCATGATTCCTCTTGTGAAAACATTAGTGGAAAATATGAAGCAGAGGATTAAGGCCCATATAAATTTGTTGATAACCTACCTCATTTTCTCCGTGGTTCTGAAGGATTATCAGGCATTGGGCTATGCTAAGGGATAATGGAACTACATAAAATCCCTTGGAGAAGAATTACCAGCATCCTAAATCAAATATAAAATCCAAGAGCTATCATAACTGCAATTATGGGATGAGAGGTATTACTCAGTCGTTCCCTATATTCATATGTGTGTAGACCAAATACAGAGGCAAAACAGAGAACTGAAGAGGGAAAATCGGTAGTTAAAAAGTTAAATAGAACAGAGTCTTCGTCGGGTTTTTAAGAAATCAAAGATCTCTCGAACAACTTTAAAAAAAAAATCCATTAATGTTAGTATTACCATAGAGTCAAATTTATATACATCTTCGATTTCCAATGGATGACCCCTGGTAATGCAAAGTCAACGTCTAAATTTTATTTTGATTTTATTTTGATTCTGTAATGTTTTTAGACTAGCTACAGAATCAAAGATTATGTAGCTAATCTTAAAAAAATATTTGTATTGATTTGTGTGGATTTTGTTGTTTATTTACAGGTCATGGGAAGATCTAAAAGATTTCATCAACAACGATTATGAATACAATTGAATGTTGTCCAAATTTCGTTTTGTTTTAACTAGCATAAGAGTTAGTTTAAAAAGGTTAAGTTGTAGCTTCTCATTGTGATGACAACAAACTTTTGGATAAGTTGTTGAACAATTTTTTCTTTTATTATACAACTTTTCTATTATAAGTTGAGGTTTGGATCTATTGTTTAAACTATTACTATTTTTGAACGATCTGACTCTATCATGTTGATATGAGGATTGATCCATACTTTTTTTAAATAGTCTTAGTCCTTTGAAGAAAAGTAGGGGTGAAAATTCTGGGAGATGGACTACTGAATATTTTTTTAGGAATATAGAATTATGCTTTACTTAAGGCTTTCTTCCTGTAAATTAAAGAGTTATGTTTTCATTATAATAGCTCAATATTATGGTTCATATTCTTGAGGCGATTGATTATGAATTAATTAAAATTAGCTTTAATATGTTTTTTCAATACATGATTAATTGATATCATCTATATATTAATTCTTTCAATCTTTAATAGTCCACGATCCCAAATTGTATAGTTTCAGATGATTGTATTATCTTGATGCAGATTTTGAACTGTGTTGAATTTGTTCATATACTTTGAGTTTGTACATATCTATTTGTTCAATAGAAATTGATTTCTTATTGTAAATGGTCACTTATATCTTCACCTGGGATCAGTTGTACAAAAGTTGTCCTTTCTATATTATGAATGAGATCTGAATTGTCAAGTGAAGTGGCTTTCTCCTAGCATTTTCACAGTCTTAGAATTATACAATTGTCTGCTATATATTTCTCTTAACAGGTAGGTTGCAGAAGCAGTTTAATACAGGGAGGCACAACCATAGTTTCTCTTTTAATACTTGCTAGTTTTAGGTTAGTAGTTATTCTTCTTTCATTATTTAATTTATATTTTCTTTGTGAAATTATAATCACTTTTAAACTTAAATACTTTTTTTATTTAAGTCAGAACATTATCATTTACTTTCACTCTTTTCTTCTCTTTTAGTTTCAAAGGTAAAAGTAGATTTGTAGTTTATCTTAGATCTATTTACATTCTGTCATAGATTTGGATCTTTTGTATAATCTTTGTTTCAAAGGTTTCTCGTAAATTTTGCAATCTGTATATTTGTATACTTTGTATATAAAGAACGTAAATATATATACAGTAGATAATTAGTTAGTTATTTTATTTTATACTTTAGATTTCTTTATCGACCAATGGAGGCATAAAACCCATCAGGATAAGTCATCCCAAACGGCTTATGTTATTTAGACAACTTCGGATCGGGATTTCCCTCACATTTGACAATGTGTTCACATATGCCCGTCAACAAATGGCGCTAGAAGGAGGATCGAGGTAAATTTAATGGTTAAAATTTTTATCCCTCATCCCGTTATTATTCCAAATTTGTAAAGTATTCTTCTGTGTCATCTTAAAATGCACTAGAAGGAAGGTTAGATGACAAGCTAACTATTTGGAGTCATTTTCTCCATTTTCTTAATTTTTCATGGCTCCTGCCCAAATCATTGTGTTGGAACATGCTTTCAATTTCYCATTACCAGTTATCCCCTACAAGACAGTTGATCTCTTTTCAGAAATCGYCTTTGATGGTGAAGGGAACACATCTGCACAAGACCATATTTATAGATTTTGTTCTAAGTGCTTAAAGCATAATATCATTGATCTCAATCTTGCATGTAGGTTGTTCACCCTCACTTTTCTAGGTCGGGTTAAAWTTTGGTTTGAATCCTTTCGAGCTAATTCGATTCATTTTTTGTTTGAGTTTCTAATTGAGTTTTTATCATATTTTMACAATTATGATTATGATGAATTAGGTGAAGAATTAAGTTGTTTAAGGAAAGAAAATGATGAATCATTCAAGGATTTTGCAATTAGGCTCATACATGTTTGTACTAKATTCTCTCTGAAAGAAATGCCTCTTATTGATGAATGGTTCCAATATCTCGTTTCTCACTYRGACAAGCAAGATCGATTAATTGTTAACCAATCTGGATTGAGCACTAATACTCAATCTCGGGATGGTTTAAAAGTTCATGATGATCTTGAAGTTATTAAAGCACCACATTTTTGTCAGCTTCCTTCATTTTGGCAAATCAGGAGCAGCATGACATTTTACAAGACGTAATTTCCGCTTCTGATATTTCTTTGTCAACAATGTTTTCTTCTCTTGAGGAAGGAACCTTGACTTTAAAAAGAGACAGTTTTCACACTCTCGCGGATTTTATAAYTGTTTCTAAAGTAAAAGAGATCGAATGTGAAGTTGATAAATGTGTGGACAATAAAATTTCCCCTGATTTAGTTGAACAAGTGCATGATCAATCAGTAGGAGACAACATCATTAGTCAGACTATTAATCAATCATTTTTATCTAGTGATTTTCTCTCACATTTTCCCTTACACAATGAACAAAATTTTCTCTTGGAAACTATCTTGTACTCTTTAAAAGAGCATACAATATTTTTTTTTAATTTGGGTTTTGAATATATTTTTTTAAATGTGTTTTTTTCTTCATTCAAAAAAAAATGGTGAAGATTTTATCATTTCTCTTTTCTTTTTTTTTAATGTAAATTTTAAAAAAATAAAAATAAAAAAAAATAGGAAATAAATTCTCAAGTGACCATTTAGGATCCAATTTTGAGTTTCTTTTTTGCATAGGGATCTATTATCAAGACCACGGTTTCAATTAGGTTGTAGTTAGCTATAATTTTAACGTTTAGAAAAAAAGCATTTTGCTTTAGCTAGCATCACTTTTTTATTTAGGTGTTGATTTTACTGTTTTTCTGGGCAACTATTTGATTTTTAAGGCCATGCTTGAAAATTGTTGTAATTTTGACCTGGTTAGAAAAAATGGTACTACCAGTAGCACCACTTTTTGATTTGGGGGTTGATTTTCATGTTTTTTATGCAAAAATATGGGTTTTAAGGACTAGAGTTTTCATTTTGAGGTCACAGTTCTTGTAGCATCCCCACTATAATCCTCAGTGTAATTAATGCTTATGTAGATATAATTTGTAGCTACGGCCAAAGCGATGTAATATGCAAATTGTATTTCTATGTTTTAATAATAGAATGTGATGCCATCTACTAAGGGGACATGGACAAGAGATGGGGGTTGAATAAATCCACAAGAGAGGGGAGTGTCTAGGATAATGGCCAAGAGGGGTCCAAGGGGGAATTACCCATGTATATTAACTCAACCATTTTTCCTAAATTTGTTATTTGTATATGAACCTTCCAATTTTTTATTGAGTGTTCCCAAATCCAATCACTAAATGCATGTAAGAGGGTGGGTGTGAGTGGTCAGATCCCAAAGTTATTGGGCACATGGGGGTTGAGTACAATAATCTTGGGGAAGAGTGTGAGTCAAGAAATCAAGTCAAAGGAGAAGAAATTCGTATGGGTTGGGACAACAATTTTAGACATGGATTTTTTGTGCATGAGGAGCAAGTAGAGAGAAAGAAAGAGATCTTGGAGTTGGTGCAACCATGGAGGGAGAATTCTAGAGAAAGTTGGAGTGTATTTGGAGCTAAAGACTAAAGCGTTAGGTTGTCAGGCCTAAAGAGTGAACACCTGGGTGAGTTGCATTGTTACATCAATGTTTGTTGTTGATTTACTAGTATTTTTCCTAGCAACAGGTTCCCTTGAGTTCCCAGCTGAGAGATTCATGGTTACCTATGCCAAAGAGACCCTGATAAACGAATGGGACACTCGAGGGACTAATATCAATGAAGGGGTACATTCCTTGGGTTGGGCGAAGAGAGTTGGTGGAAAATCGGGATAGTTGTAGGAAGATATCATTGGGTTGTGAGTTTTATGAGATGTGAGTGGACTGTGAGAGACCACCCTTCTTTTGTGGATTACTAGGCTCAGATCGAGGGTGACTGTTGAGATTTGGAACAGTCAGTGTATGATTGGGTGGAACGTTCGTCCCAAGCAGCTGGTTGCACAACTCTTGTTTAAAGATAAGTATTTTATCTTGTTGTTGTGTTATTTACATGTATTATTATTGTGCATGAACTCTGTGTAAATGAGAATGATTTATATGATGTTGTAATGAGTTGTTTAGCTGCATTTCATGTTGATTATTAGCATATTGTAGATGCTTCTATTTTATGGTTGTAGACAATAGCTAAATATGTTTTAATCCATAGCTCAAAGCTACAGGAAACTAGTTAACTATAAATGAATTAATGTAGTTAGCAAAAATTTCATTTTTATGAGTATTTTTCATCGTAATGTCCCTCTGTTGGGTTGTGGGACGTTACAGTTCCCATTAATTCGGTAACTTTGTTACATCCATTTTTTCTATTTCAAGATCAAGTGTTGCAGTGAGAGACAATAGTACTCCAATGGAAGTTAATTTTGCAACGGGGGAATCTCACCGAAGTCGACTCCTTCGACTTGGGAATATCCTTTTGCTACCAGTCGAGCTTTGCATATTTTGACTTGTCATGATGCGTTCATCTTTTTCTTGAAAACCCACTTGCTACCAACAACTTTTCTTCCATTAGGTAATTCGACCAAATTCCATGTCTCATTCTTGTGCAACCTGGCATCCTTCCATATTTTACCCTCTATCGAGTCGACTGCCTCCCTGGCCGACTTGGGCTCCTCGTCAGTGGAAGTTAACACAAATAAATAATAGAAATTAGGTGGAATACACCTTTCAACTGGTTTTCTTACTCGTTCAGACCTCCTTACAATTGGAGTCGGTTTTTCCACCTATTCATCTAATTCAATCGATATTTCTTTGTTTGAAAACCTTCAAACTCATAAGCTCCACCAACTTCCCTGAAGACCACATCTCGACTATACATTGTTTCCCTTGATGCAGAATCTCGGAGATTATATCATTTTATTCCATCCTTGTACCTAATAAAAATACACTTGATTTCCTTCTAGTCGAACTTGCTCCTCTTTTTCTTGGGAACATGCCCAAAAGCATCATAGTCAAATACTTTGAGATGTGAAAGCAAAGGCTTCTTACCAAACCATACCTCATGTGGATTCAAGTCAACTAGTGTCGACGAAGGAGACCTATCTACCAAATATTTTGCGGTGTCAACTACCTTTGCCCAGAATTCTTGTGAGAGCCTAGCACCACTAAGCATGCTCCTTGTCTTATCATTTAATGTCATGTTCATTCTTTCGGCAACTCCATTTTCTTGTGGTGTATATGGTGTGGTATTTTAGCGTGCTATGCCACACTTCTTGCAAAACTACTCAAAATCCTTTCCAAAGAATTATCCACCATTGTCAGTTCTCAACACCTTGATCTTCTTATCTGTCTGGTTTTCCACAAGATATTTAAACTCTTTGAATTTCTCGAAAACCTCTGATTTCTTCCTCAGAAAATATACCCATGTCTTCCTAGAAAAATCATCTATGAAAGAGACATAATAAATGGATCCACCAAGTGAAGGGATTGTTACAGGCCCAAACATCACTATGAATCAATTCTAGAATATCCTTTGTCCTTGTCGCTCCATATGGGAACCTAACCTGATTTTGTTTTCCATATATGCAATGTTTACAAAATTGACTTCCAGATTACAATTAGGAAAACCTTTGACCATACATATGTTGTGCATAGCTCAAAGATCCAAAGAGTCTGAAAAAGAACATAATAGGCTAATACATTTCTCCTCCTTAGTGATTTTAATATCCATGAACAATAATTGGCTTATTACAGTATTAAATGAATTTGGATGCTCAGTTATTGAGCTCCCATCACTCATCCTAAGAAGATACAACTTCTTCCAAAGGAACATCTTATTTACCAGGGATTTCGACTGGTACAAGCTTCCCAACTTATCATAATTTCTTGGTTGAGACTTCACCTAAGACATTCAGCAACACCAAATATGCAAGACAAAATCGAATCGTACTTCTTTCAAGTTTCTCCCATTCTCTCCTCGAAATACCTGTCGAAATAGTACCTGGACAGACTGTTGCCCATTGTTCTTGATCTACAAGGAGATCTTCAATTTTAAACTTCCAAAGCTCAAAATTTTGCACATTAAATTTTTCGATCTCTATTCTTGAACTACTTGTCATTCTTTCACGCGCGGATTTAAATATCTTTAACTTACAACTCTCACTAGACATAGGGTTTAGCTCAAATCCAAGATCGACTCAACAGAAGAACTTAGCTTAGCTCTTATACCACATGTTAGGAAATAGGCATCCACACTAAACCTAGTAGGAAAAGAGAAGACAAATTTAAACAAGAAAGTAAATGACAATCACACAGTACATAGAGATTTTACCCTGGAAACCCCAATGGGAAAACCAACATTCCTTGAGTGTCTTGCTCTCTTGTTCTCTTATTCATTCAAAATAAGTTACATGACTAACCTTGGTCTACACCTAAGACACAATCGCAATCATACTCTCTTGCTTTACACAAGAACAACCATGCAACCAATTCAGCTTACATCTACCTGACCAACAACCTTCTTTTAGAGATTAGCATGAACATTATCGATTAGTGTTTGCAGTATTTCAACACGCCTTATTTATAGGCTTTATAGTATGCAAAACCCTAAATCATGGTGCCCAAAAAACAATTACAGATCCACACAGATCATTGGCTACAAATCCCAAAAATTGGAATTCTATTACAGTCAACTTCAGTCGGATTACCAATTGGCTACCAGTCGACCTCTAGTCGATCTTCAGTTGGTTTCCACACAACCTCCTATCTGCTACTTCGACTTCAACTTGTTTGTCGATCACTTCGACTTCCAACTTCCCTGGTCAATCACTTCAATCTTCGACTTAACCATCAACTTGACTTAACTCGTCAGTCGATTCGTCTCCCAATCGATCCACCTCGATTAGAGTTTCATTGCAATCAAGTGGTTGTAGCTCAATTGGTTAGGGTGGGCAGTTTTCTCCTCCCCGCCCAGGTTCGAGTCTCATCTATGCGACATGTTGCTCTTTGTGAGCCAAATATTCTCGAAAAATAACCCAACACAAAGTTCCCTCAAAAGTGTCGATACTTTCCATGCCCTAGTTGTGTTGAAACCTCCCTTGAGGTAGTGGAGTTGAATAATCCAAAGTGTTGGAGGGAATTAAGTCAATGCAGACACCCTAAGACAAAACAACAAGCCTTCAAGGTTGGAGACAAAATAACACAAGATATCTCAGCAGAGGTCTTGGAGATAACAAGTGCAAATAGTGGACAAGTGCCCCAAAGGGTCTAGCATAGTCAAACTAGTGACCAAAGGCCAAGAGAGGGAGGAGGAAAGCAATAAAGCATGCTACCTAAGAACTAGACATCTTAAGAGGACACATATCTACATTAAGGTAAGGGAAATCAAGGAAGGTCATCCAACACAAAAGAATGATAAAGAGATATTGATGTCATCATTAGGCAGGTATGGCATAGATTAGACACAAAAGTTCTAAATCCATATGTTACATCCATCCTCGCAAACATGGCTCTTAACAGGTCGATAATATCAATCATAATGATTTTTCACAATCCTCTAGCCCAAATTAGTATTCCTCTATGCACCATATTGGTTTTTATGTGAAATTTCCCTTCTCTCGATTCTACCCAACATTCTTGTCTTTTCTCCCTCAACAATTCTACCCAATAACTCTCTTTACTAAAATCATAACACATGCAGAAATATCAAAACTCACTTTGATACCAAAAGCGCAAAATGAAGGAAAACAACCTTAACCAATGTCTTAACTAAAACTTCAAAGCATTACACAGTCCATGATAAGCTTAGGATTTTTACTACTGTTACAAAACATGGATCAATGCCTTTTGCCAAAATATTCATGTTGCTTTAGATCTAAGCTAGGATTACAATGGGCTTTGAGAACTAGATTATTACACTTACCTTTATTTATCTAAGTGGCCACAACCAAATGTCTTGAGGAACAAGTACAACCCCCCTTCCAAAAACTTGCCATGTGGCCTTTCTTACTACAACCTCAAATTCAACGTTTAATAATTCTTTGAGCCTATCTCTCCATGACTATGAAATTCATTACACAAGATGCTTTTCTTTGTTGGGTTATAGACCCTCTCCCAAATCTTGCAAGTCCCTTCACAAGCATTGCTTTGAAAGGGGAATCGACCACTAACAATCCCAAGAACCTCCTATGGAATCTCCTCCAAGGAACCCTACAAATGATTGGGATTGAGATAGGAGAGATGATCAAGATCCACTGTTTTCTCTTCTTTGTGTCAACGTTGCAGCAAATGGAACCAGTTCAAGAGGATTTAAAGTGAGAAAACTGGGACAAATGCTAAGCACCCCAACCCCACGGTAGATTCATAAATACCACCGCGGAGTATGTAGAGGCCATCGGATCTAGAGGTATTCCAGATCCAACGACCTCTATGCACTCTGCAGAAGCATTTAATATTCTACGACGGTGTACTTAGCGCTCGCCGAAAACCAGACCATGTATGGATATCTTAAAATACTTTCCCCATCCACCACCATAATAAAGCAATATCCAAGATATATTAGTTCTTTCTGCCAATTCCCACAATTCAACAATTAGACATATTTATTGAGACTTACAAACTGCAATTAAAATTTAAACTCACTATTATCTGTCAACTGTCAAGATCCATAAAAAGATTTAATTGCTTATATTATCGCTCATGATTTATGCTACTCCATAGTGGTTTACCTTTCGTGATGCCTTCAATTGCCAATCACAATTGAGACAAACACTGTGAATTTGAGATGATGAACGAGAATGGCAATTCAATTCCATGCGTGCCTACAGAATTTTTGAAGACTATCAAATTAACAATGTCTTTACAAGGAACTTGCACACAATGTGCATATGGAGGGGAATCTCCTCTTTAGGAAAGAAGTGCATATTAAAGCAACAAAAATTTGCAGTATGGTCACAAGGAATTACTTGAAAGCACTTTCTTGCTTCCTTTACACTCAACAATCACAATGTCACCTGGTTGAAGTAACCCGACTTAATTTCTCAATAGATTATGAAAAGAGATTGGAAATTTTCAACATGGACCAGAAACTAAACTTCTGTATATGCAAAGTAAAACTGATCTCCATTGCAATGGTCCATCTTAATCAGGCTGGAATTTTACATTAATATTGCATATGCAATTGGATCTCAATAACCTTTCAATTACTTCTATAGATAGAGAACAACTGCCATGGTTTGGATACTTACCTACTAAATCCCCTTACCATTCGCTTAAACTTAAAGACTTACATCCCAAAAAAGATTCCAATAAAGAATGGTATAATGAAAGACAATGATGCAGCTTGCATATCAATTCAATATGCAATGTCAATAGGACTGAATATATTCCTTCATTGTGCAGTTAAATTTAAGTTTAGTTCTTTGCCAAGAACAATCATTTCCTAAAAGTTGAATCGCTTCTACAGTAAATACAACAGAACTCTTCATGCAATAAGCAAATAAACCTTCTCCAGTCAACTGTCTCTAAGTTATTGGGAAGCCTAACAATATATGATTTCCTTATACTAGGTACACTCCCCACTACAAGTCAATGCAAAAAAAGGCTTTTGATGTTACCATTTGCAATACAGACACGGCAAGCCAATCATGAGCATTTATTATTAACAATGGAAACCTGTTTGCTTGTTTAACTCGTTGCACTTTAACCAGAAACTGCAATGCCAAACCTGTTCCCACTCATATAACTGTTTCAATGATTGACTTCAACAAAATGCAGGTAAGGGAAGTTGATTAAAACGTGTAATTGAGAGGGTTTGCAAATAGAGTCATTTGATTCAAGATAGCTTACATTTGCTTTCCTCCAATGGAAAGGAACTTGATTCAAATCTTCTTATCAAAACCTTTTAAATTTGGATTACTAGCCTATGAACAACAAAAATTCTATATTTGCATCTGGGATGGAAATTGAAACTCTCAAGGACTACCCAAGACATAAATAAATATTACATACATGACCTCTTATCATATAGTTATATCAATTCTACAAAAGATTCAGACCCACCCTAATCCTCCATCCCACTTAGTTCTGTTGGTAATGATAAATAACTTATATCCATTTCATGATTGCCATCAGACAACATAAATAATGGACATGCGATCCAATTAAATTACCAATGTTTGGAAATTATAAGAATGTCTTTACATGAGAAAATTGCATAGGACCTGCACTGTGGTCAACCGATACACTTTCTAGATATGATTTTTCTCTCTTGATGCTCTAACAATGACAGCTTGCTTATTGAAAGGATCAGAACCTTTATAACGAACTCAACAGCAAGAGAGAGAAATCAAACAGAAGATATGACTTGATTGTCCTAGTCAAGATCTTCAAAAGGTCCAAATAATTATTGGTCCTTCCATATGCGTCCTGTCAGTCTAAGCTTCAATTCTTTTCTGTCACTGCCTGAGAAAAAGAGTGCCATATTTCTTTGTATGATTAATCCGTCATGACTATCACGAACTTTCCTGTGACTATCTCTGATGCTACGAGGAACACCCTGCCAAGTCAGTTTCCGACCATTGCCTCCGACCTCAAGGCTGTAATTAAAGTTTTTAGCTTCATCATCATCTCCCATGAAACGCAGAAAAGCTATATATACAGGGGCTTTGTACAATTGAAATGCTTCAAAATGTAGACAAAAGTATTTCCCAAAACAATTGAATACCTGCAAATGGAACAACTGATAAACATCAATGAATATAATCCCCAACATGCAAAGCAAGGAATAAAGAAAACAAGAGGAGCTTGCGCTTAAGCTGTGTGAAAGGACTCACAGTTAGCATCCAAGTAGCATTCTCAACCTCAAGTGGATTTGACTTTACATATCGATGGTTGAAGGTGAAACCATCATGCATATCAACTTTGTGATCATCTCTCAAATGATCCACCAAAAAGGGAATATCTCCAACTATCTTGCATTCAGAGCCAGCATATGGGCAGTTGTATGGCCTAAAAGTGCACTGAGCTTCATGATTTAATTTACTGTAGTAAGGAAATATCTCCTGACAACCATGGCTTTGATACTTGCAAGGAAGTTCTAGAGATGCTGCCACCTTTTCAAGAGCCAAGCACCTAATATTACCAAGTTCGTACCTACAGGTGGGACACCGGTTGTTGACCCTGGATTTACATCCAGAGCATAGTGTATGACCATTCGGACACTGCATAAACATTCAGGAGAAAGCCTTTGTCAGACAAACAAATTCTCTAAGAGAAATTACTAAATTGATAAAACCCTTCCATCACTGATCCTCTTTGAATGTCGGACAAGTCTTTGGAGGCTTAAATGAAGAAAATACAAACCAAATCCACAAATTACAAGGTCCAGATTCCAAACAACTGCTCACATGTCGTGGAATAACTACTACCAAGTTTAGTGAGCTTTATGATCATGACAGGATCACTGAATAATCTTCCTACAAACAAAAATGAGCAGTTCAAAAAGACTCAATAAAGGCAAACTTTATAAATGCCATTTCCAAATAAAGAAGATACAAAAATAGTTCATTTTATGAGCTACAAAATTACTACTAGTCAAAGTCCACACTTTCAAATAATCAATTTCCTGGAAGACAGCATTTCCTCATCATTTCTGAAACGGCCAACTAATATTCTGACAGATGCATGGATTCAAACATTGTGAATTTCCACGTGAATACCCATGTGCTTAGAGATATCTCCAACACTATCTAGTTTGTGACAGAGTGTACCCTAGGAATGCATGTACAGTATGAGTAACTTGTCCACAACATTGAATATCTGCTAGGGCTCCCATATATATTATTGTGTAATAGCGGCACTGTGTCTAACATGAGATACTAGAAGAAAGCATATTAAATTTGGCAGCAACATAACTAACCTTAAGACTTTAGAAGCATATTAACTCAAAAATGAGAAATTTTGTTCCGAGGATGAACCCTTGGTATCAATTTTATCATCCACATGCCATTATCCTACTGATCATCTTTAAGAACCTAGAGTCCCTCACGCAGTGCATCCACATGCCATTATCCTATTCAGTGCATATTTTAGAAAGTGGGCATTACAGGCAGAGTAAAGGCTCTGATTGTTGTATACTATAGGCATAGATGTTAACCTTCACAATTTAGCCCAGAATTTTCGGTTTTATTGATGTTTCATATTTTCAGAGATTCCATGCACATGTTAGTTATGACTTTGAGATTGTAAATTGCCGATGTTTCTTTTGGCACAAATAATGCAATGGGGATCACTTTTGAGTCTTGACATATATTCAGGTACTGTTTTTCCATGCCATCGACTACTTTTACTAATTATGCTGGGAGATTGCATAGCAGTCAAACTAGTTGGAAAGAAACTTGTTATAACGAATGTCTTCTTCAACTTTCTTGTGTATTCATATTTAGATTGAGATAATTCAAGCAAAGTGTGTTTAGGTCATTGTACTTCTTGAGTATTTGCAATATCTCCTCCACCTTTAATTCCCATACGGCGTAAACCCATGCTCTTAAAATCTTGCTGTAGTTACCAGAAGGGCCTATGGAGGATCCAGGATCTGCATTTCCACAGATTCAGATCCAAACCTGCTCAGGACCCATTTCCAGCTCGGAAGCACTAGAGGACCCACTCAAGATTTGTTTCCAACTTGCCGTAAACATCAAGCCAGGAGATCCTCCAGAGAAGCCATTTTTTAAAAACACAAAAGAACATTAAATTACAAATTTTAAATAGGCAAAGTGTGGGACCCTAAAACCCTAATTTTTCCTGTAAAATAGCCCCTCCCTCCAACCTAAAACACACAAATCTATTCCTGTAAAATAGCCCCTCCTTCCATCCTAAAACACACAAATCTGAGTTTTTCATAGCAGTCTGCATTTCTGAGTTTGTAAGAATGATTTGGAGAAAAATATATCCAGAGATCTTAATTTTCTATGTTTATGGTCCATGGTTTTTTTTAACAATATGTGTGTGTACACTCTTTCCCTGTATTCATATCCTGACTTTTCAAAAAATCCCACAGATCTGTATCCAAATCCATTTCCATGCAACTTAGACTCGCATCCATGGATGCACCGGACCCATTTTCAGATTTGGAACAGCTACCTTGCTCACTCAAATTTTAATATAAAGTTTGTTCCCTATGTAGTTAGCAATGAAACAGTTAAATTATTATCCTTTATTGTTTTAATTCTGAAATGATTTTAACTAATTTAGAAGTGATTCTAATGCTGGGATCACATTAGGGCCTAGGCTGCTTATAGAGGGGCTAATCTTTTAAAAGCATAGGGTAGCAAGTCATGTTTTGTACAAAAAATGGAATCTTGCCCAAGAAATAGTAGTACGAGATAATTTTGGAACCCTAAGTAATCCCCCAAGGGCCAATCTTGCCCAAGAAAATAGTAGCGCGAGATAATTTTGGAACCCTAAGTAATCCCCCAAAGGCCTCTGAGGCTCTGTGCTTTAACTGCTTACGAGCCCTACGCAGCCAGCTGGATGAGGACTTGTGGAAACCACTACTACCAGCTAGTTTGTTTGCAAAATCTAGTTCATCCAGTTACCTGAATTTTGTAATTGATTATTCAGAAATTGATCATCTGCATTTTGCCAACAGTGGGACCAAATGTGCTGCTAAGCTCCTCAAATTTCTGATAGTGTCAACTGAGAAAATTCAGAAACAATCTATCTTGAGCAGCCTAAGGTGACCCCAGGGCCTACTCAATTTTATTTCAACTCTACTTATATTTGGCTTTAATAAAATCTGATTGTGTTTCTAATTAATAACAGTGAAATAACTGCAGATAATTTTGAAGTCATCTGTGACTTGACCAAATTCAATACCCATAGGAACTGTGTATCAATGAAATGACAGGTGAGCATTATAGAATGATTGGATTACTTGCCAAATTTAATGCATATTGGATTTCATTTTTCATACCAGATGTTTCTTCCATAATTGATAGTTTTGACTCTTTTATTGTAGGGTCTGCTCAGCAATGGAAGAATCATCATCATCCTAGAATTATTTTTGAATTGCCAAGAGAAAAATGTCCATCAAACTTCCTAGAAAATAGATCAATTAACTAGCACCTTCTGGTTTTCACAGTTCCTCTCATCCAAATCATATGTTTTGCCTCTGCTTCTTCATGTTCTTTCTTCCCCCGTTTATTTTAGCAAGGCTTCCAACAGTCAAGCCTATTCATGTGAGTTATTAGTACAGGAGCATGCTTAGCTCGATGTAGGAGCATACTTTTATTAGATGTATTGCAAAATGATGCGATTGCCTGTGACTTGTTACTTAAGTATGCATACTGACAGTAGTACACTGTTCAATTTTCTAAATAAGTGGCCTTTTACTTGAGGACCAAGCTGCTGCTTCCTTTTGGTGATATTCAACTATTCGTGGACTTTCAGGTGATATAAATAGGAAAAACTTTAATGGAGAAAATCAGGGGGTAGAAGACAGAAACGGTTGATCGGTCCATAAAAGCACATGAGTACATGATTTAGAAAACAGAAATAAAGAATCTCATTTCCAATTAGTAGCTTTACTGGCCTTTGTTACGAGGATGGTTTTTCCAATCTCATGATTGAGAGGGTGAAAGTTTACTGTCTCTGTCGAACTTTCCTTGCATGCTTTCCATTTCTATATCTGATTGTGATTGAGCAGGTACTCAGAGATTTCTAACCTCTGCGGGACTTCGTGATTATTTTCTGTATCGCAAACTTGGATTTGCTTTTATCAGTGGTCTGCTTTTCTCGTTCTGATAAAAGAAAAATTTTATTTATGGTGTGTTTTTATGAGGTAGCTATTAGGATTTGTAGGAAAAAGCTGGGCAATGTCCCTATTTAAAGGGATTAAGATGCATTCTTTTGGGAGACAGAATGAATGAATGTAGAGATGAATTGAAAAAGTTCGGATTTTTCGAAGAGGTCTTGTCTTGATAATTTTTGAGCAATATGGCTGCAAGAATCTCTGTGTAGCGTTCTTTTTTTCTTTCAAAAAGCTTGACATATATATTGTTTCTTTATGCGCTTCCTTTAAACTGCAGGAACATTGCAATTAGCTTGAACGCATCAGCCACTACAAGTGGCCTATGTTCATGGATGAAATAGCTCTTGAAGGGTAAACCACCAATCACATGCATTTACCTTCGGTTAAACTGCTGTGACAAAGGGTACTCTTGTCAAATCACTCAGGCCACTCGTTCGTCTCTGTGGGTAATTGAACCTTCATGGGTGACCTGTCACATACTACCATCTTCACAGCTGAATCCCAACCCCATTGATATGATACATATATTACTTATGCATACATATTACCAAAGGTGATGCAATTTTCATCCCTTCAAAGGGTACAAACTAAGCCATCATTAGATCAAACTATCCTTCCCCGTTTATAATGTTCTTTGGTTATTTGATGGGCTTTTTTCTTTTCATTATAACTGGACTGCGACTGTTTTACCCTAAACCAGATCTTGACAAACTCTCTCTGTTTTAATTCAAAGAAAACTTTCCAACAATTTTTTCCTGTAATCCGCGATTAAAACGCTCAGAAATCTGTAATAATTTCAGTACTTCATTCCATACATCAAAAACATTAATTATAAAACAAAGGGTAGCGCAGAGAAGTCAAACCTGGTGAATGGGAGGATACATAGAGTTGGTGCAGACTGGACATTCTAGCAGTTCATGGAAACTGATAGAGGCAACGACTGAAGGCTTGACTGTTGATGTAGGGTTATTTTTTAGTTCATAAGCTTCTGAATCTGCTGGAATCAGTAGTTGGGGTGGATCACTAAACTCCATGAATTCTTTCACGCCTGCACAGTGGCCACCGCCTGATGACATAACTTCTGTTGTGAGATGTCAAGATACCAACTTTAAGATTTGATTTATCCTGTAAAGATCAATGCGAAACTTATAACAGAATAAGATGCAGAGACTCTTACGACCCACGGAACTATTCTAAGTACCCAAAGCATATAAATAAGAGAATCCTGTAACACTGTGTTTCATGTAAAAGCCCTGTAGCACTGTGTTTCATATAAAAGCCCCTTCTCAATCCATATCCCCAAAAGCATTGTGTGGGTCGTTCAAATCCCACATCGCTTTAGCTGTCTGCTGATTAAAAGCAAAGGATTTGTGGGTAAAACGACCTTACGATTCAATTGCCGTTGCTCCAGGATTTATGGGCAAAACGACCTTGCGATTTAATTGCGGTTGCCCCGGGAGCAAATGCAGTGTGGGGCACATTCCCTCTCCATTCAAAAAAGTGGCTTCGGAGAAAATACGCACAACGTGTGGCTGACGACTACGCGGACATTTGACAATAATGCGAACTGCTGATACAAATTGAATCTGTTTGACCGGATCTTACGGATCTGACTCACTTGAATTTAATGGATTGTCGGTGCACGTCTCCATCTATATCCCTGCGCAGAAGGGAGGGAAATCGATTATTTTGAATTTCCTGAAGAAGTGGAACGACCTCAAGTGGCCCAAACGCAAAAGTCGACCTTTACTTCTTGTATGTTAATCTCGTAGTGAAATGATGTGATTTTGGCTACACATCTAATATGAATTCGGTACAAATTTTAATTATGATTAGAATTTTATGGTCATCTAAGTTTTGTGTACGGAGGTCTTATGAAGGAAGATATTTAACTTCTCAATTGGTTATCCTTGGCTATCCTTTCTCGTTAAAAAAAAAAAACTATAATTTTTTTGTTGTTATTATTATTCTAATATCTTCTCGATATTAGTTATTTTTCATCGTTAAAAAAATTATAATTTTTGTTTTTATTATTACTACTCTTACTTTTAGATGTTTTTGCAAGATACATTCTAAAATTTATTAATAAAAAAGGTAATTCATCATCCTTTTTTAAGAGATAATAAGAAATTGAATGTATAACTTTATCCATTAGTTTCTAGGGGAATAAAACTGAGGGGTTGAGGATGGGAGTTATTTTGGGGGAATAAAATTGTCCTATGGGCATCCAAGCTCAACTCGTTCTTCCATCCAACATTGAGGTTGACTCTGGCCTATGCTCAGCCTCGCTTGAAAAAAAAAACTCTATCCAAAAAAAATTTGAATGTATAACATAAGATAATATGAGCATTAATATGTCTCTGAGGTGTAGGACAGTGGGTGACAGAGTGTGTTGTTAAGCCACTCCGTGTTGAAAAAGTCACTGGTTCGAAACCTGCGGGGACAAAAAATCCAACCATGTTAAGGTTTGGTGTGGCTCAGGCCGAGTGCGATCCCCAAGTGATTTTGACGGCTTAGATGCCCTTGAGTCATGGTTTCTCAAGCCAAAGGTTAATCCCGATGCCAAGAAGTTTCGGACCAATTAACAAACAAAAAAAAAATATGAGCATTAATATAATTTTAATTAAATTAAGGTTTGATTTGTACCTTGACATGTTCAAGACATGCTCATACATACCCTAACTATGTCTTCAATGTATGCTTAATTTATCTCAACATTATCATTATGGTGCATTCATTCCTCTCTCCTAACCATGTCTTCAATATATGCTTAATTTGTCTCAACATTATGGTACACTCATTCCTCTCTCCCATTTTTTTAAGTGTTTAGAAGTGTAATACTCTATATAGAGTAATGTATGTTGTTTGTTCATGAGTTTGCACTAATAAAAAAGCGTGTGTCCACAATCCCAGTATGGGAGAGATGTCCATGTAACGTAACGCATTAAAATAATAGTAAAAAATCCACAAAATGGATTTGAACTTGTGACTTCTTAGGAGGAAACACATGTTCTTAAGCATTAGGCCCACTCAGGTTGTACATATATATCACTTAATGGTTAAAACATGTGTTTTATTTTTGGAGGTTATAGGTTCAAACCCAAAGGGAGTTAGGGTATGTATACATCCATAGACTTTAGCAGTCAAATCCCTCCAAGAGAGGATCCCAATTATTATTATTATTATTATTATATCTAATAATTAATCAGTTATATCATATATAATAATGAATTATGTGTCCAAAAGGGTTGGATACAATGGTGGAAAACTATGAGTTTTTCACCATTGGGCAAGGTTCAATTCTAATGAGGGATTCCAATGAGGGCCAGTTAACCTGGAGCCATGGGGACACCTTAAGGTAGTGGTCGAACATGTGGATTTTTTCACCATAGGGCAAGGTTTAATTCCAAGGAGCCATGGGGACACCTTGAGGTAGTGGTCGAATGTGTGGTTGCACCCAAAGATATTACATTAAATGATATGGTTGCACCCAAAGATATTACATTAAATTATATCGTGACTCGTGCACACATAAGTGGATCAAATCCCACCCCCTTATCCTTCAATTTTAAAATGCCCCAAGGGTTAGCTCAATTGGTCTAGAGCCAGACATGGGGTTTCATGCTTGTTGTTGGTCACGGGAGGCCCCGTAATCAACGCTTGGTCTAGAGCCAGACGTGAGGTTTCATGCTTGTTGTTGGTCAGGGGAGGCCTTGTAATCAATGTTTGTTCTAGAGCCATACATGAGGTTTGATGTTTGTTGTTGGTCACGGAAGGCCCCATAATCAGGGCCAACACCCAGAGATATTATGTTATATGATATCGTGACCCGTGCACACATAAGTGGATCAAATCCCACCCCCATGTCCTTTAATTTTAAAAATCCCCAAGGGTTAGCCAAATTGGTCTAGAGCCAGACATGAGGTTTCATGCTTGTTGTTGGTCACGAGAGGCCCCATAATCAATGTTTGTTCTAGAGCCATATGTGAGGTTTTATGTTTGCTTTTGGTCACGGGATCAGGGTCGACTGTTTACCCTTTACCTTGTTTACCATCCACAAAATGTGGGGAAGTACTTGGTGGGTTTCTCGTGCTTTCTTCCACAAGAAAAAATAATAATAATAATAATAATTAATTGTGTATTATATAAAAGATTTATAAGAAATATATATTATTATTTTTTGTTTTTTTATTATTATTCTTATGTCCCTGAGGTCTAGAGTAGTTGGTGAGGGAGTGCATTGTTAAGACACTTTGTAAGTGAAAGTCAAAATCCAACCATGTTAAGGGCCGGTGCGGTCCAGGCCGGGTGCGATCCGGGTGATTTTGACGGCTTAGATGCCACACGGTCGTGGCATCTCAACCACAGGCCAGTCCCACAGGTCAGGGATAATATAGCCAACAAAAAAAAATATTATTATTATTATATATATTAGTTTTAAATTTTTGAGTGGACACTCCACACTACATCATTTATTTTGTGCACAATAATTAAAAAAGTTTATTATTTTTTTTTACTATCATCTCTTAACTCTACATTAACCAATTTACTTGGCAACTATCATTAACCAAAGTAGATTCATCTTAAACCCAGATCTATCAAGAATTGAGAGGGATCCAATTTCTTTTTCTTCTTCTTTTTTGTAAATTAGAGTTCGTATTGATTCCTAACCAAAAAATATAGTTGTCTGAGAGGCAGTTATCTTCATGGTAGTGGTGCCCTGGTGGGAAACAACCGCTGCCAGGTGTCCAAGTTCAGAGGTGGCAACAGTGCCCATATGGGAAACCATTGTTTCCAAATGTCAAGTAAAAAGAGGTGAGCTATGCTACGAGGCCACACAAGGCCAAAATTATCATAGAGCCAGATGTCATGCAAAAGGAGGCAAGCTATGCTACGATGCCACGCAGGGCCGACATATGAACAGTAAAAAAACAGAGCCAGTGGTGTTGAACCAAGAAAAAAGAGAGCATTAGAAGACATTAGAAACCTGGTCCTAGTCGCGGCCCGGCGTAAACCTGTGTTGCATGTGCTTTTCCTTTGTCTCGATCAGCCATGGTCTGTCGAAGATCTTGGAGAAACGCCATCAGGGTGTCCACTCTGCGCCAGCGATCAGCTTCCCTATTCTATGTGTCGCGCATAGCCAATTTTATGTCCTCCGGGTCTTTTTTAATGTTACTTAGAGTGTACATGAGCTCGGTTCGATCTTCACACTTGCCACATAAAGGATTATGGTGGGTGGAAAGAGGAGAAGAGGAGGAGGATATCAAAAGGGAGGTGGTAGGGGTGGGACGAGGGGGGGAGGTGGTGCGTAACCGATCGAATTGCCCAGGAGATCGAACCACTCAACCCTACATCCATAGGGGTTCGAGAGGGGGGAGAGGCCAGTGTCGGGATCGCAGGGTGGTTGGGAAAGAGTGAGCACAACTAAAGGGGCCAGAGGAGGGGGAAAACCCGCTTTAGGGGGGTGGTCAACTAGGGGGGCCAACAGAGGGGGTAAGACCACTTCAGGGTGGTGAAGGGAGACTGCTCGAGGGGGGTTCGTGGCTTCGCAAGGTGGATCAGAGGAGGGTGATTTCTTCCCTGGGCCTCGTACCAGGCTGCTCTTCGCTTTGGTTTGCCCCAAGGTCATGGCATGATGGAATATGGTGGCCTTCGAGGGAGGAGGTTTCTGAAGAGAGAAAATCTTGGAGGGGAGAAGCCCCACAGCAAAAAAATGAGCAAGGAGAAGTCACACCAGAGCTGGGTTTCAAAGCGAAGGAGGGAGTGAGCCCGGGAGGAGACGCTCTGTGAATTGTGAGTGAACGAGTGAGAAAAGAGAATCCACATCTCGGCTTTAGGAGCGAGCTGAACAGGCTAGAGCTGAAGTGATTGGGAGGGCTCTTTGCACTGCACTATGAGGATGCACAAGTCCCTGTTCATGTAAGCTGCGGGATGCAAATGAGAGAATGAGGGTGGTGGCGAGCCGTTTAAATGTTGGAGGTGACTGGAGAGGGTACGTGACGTTGGACGGATGTCGAGTGGCAAGTGGCCTGCCCATGTGGCCTCATCCCAAGCTACACCCATCATGTCACGGTGGCACCCCATCTGAGGGTTGGTCTTTGGTGTGAGCCATGTTCCTGCAAGCAATGACTGTGGGGTGTGAGGGGTTGGTGGCAGGGGAGCAAGAGAAGACACCTTCCTTTAACTCGACACCCAGATTTTCTAACCAGTCGACAACTTGATTGGTCATTCTTCTTACATGGGATGGGAGGGATCCAATTTCTTAACGTGAAATTTTATTTTTATTATTTCATTCCATGTAAAGTTTTACAAGGTGCACGTAATTGGTTTTTTTTAATTGAGCAGACTTTATTTTTATTATTATTATTTTTTTAATTTAGTGATCTTTAATTTTTTTAATGTAGTGTTATCTAACATAACATAATGCCTCAACATCTCCCACATAGTGGGTTGTAAAGCACATCGTTACTCTTGTGCGATGAGACATGTAAATTAACCTTCACTAGATAACACCTCTAACTTAATGTGATGTGGCATATGTTTTTAATATTTTAATGTTTTCCTTAGGAGGCCCATTTTAGACCCAAATTTTCTCTAATGCTTAGAGTCAATGTTAGTTGAAAGATTCAGCCCCTTCTCCATAAGTGTAGACACGAATTTGCAATATGACATTCTGAACCTATCAAACAAACTCTTGACATGTTTTTCTTATGAGACCAAAATGTTGCTACATGTTTGCCACACGTCTACATATCTATAGTAATGAAGGAGGCCTACATCAATCATGTCAAAATATTTACTCATATTAGAATTGATATGTTCAATAGCACTTCCTCACTATCTGTAATAATGATGTCATATGCATAAATGTCTGGAAGAATATATCATTACCAATTCTTTTGACATATATGTTTCAATCTAAAGCACTCAACTGAAACCCTTGTTCATCCAAGTACCTGTCAATCTTAAAGTACCATGCCCTAGGTGCCTACTTCAAGCCATATAGAGCCTTCTTAAGTTTTCAAACAAGACACTCCTTCCTTGGAACCTGAAACCCATATGGTTGATACATGTAGAATCGTTCCTCCAAATATCCATTGAGGGAGGCACTCTTCATGTCCATCTGATGGACCTTCCATCCAAATTGTGTTACTGTTAGCGTCAGAAGTCACCCCTAGATTTCTTGCAAGAGGAGAGCCCAATGCCCATCAGTTTTATGTCATGGTTTGTTTAATGGGGTGATTGATTGGTATATACTCGAGAAGGTATAGCTTTAACTCAGGAAACCGGGCCTAGTATGTAGAAAGCAAGGGAGGTCTTGATCCAACTTCAGTCAGTAAATGGATTAAAGGGTGGTAGATGGAAGAATTGTGAGAAGGGCGAGCAAGACTACCTCGGGCGATAGGCCTTCGAAAGCTTGAGGGAAAAAAAATCAGAGGCCAAGATCCTCTTGGTCCAGAGCTTCAAGGAGCTGAGGGGTGACTCGACTGAATCCTTCAATTCCAAGTTGTTCAGCGCTAAGAAAATCACAAGAACCGATTAGAAACAATGCAACTGTTACAGTGATCCAACCTACATCATCCTATAACAGCTACAACTCGACTGGATCCTCCAATTCTGATTTGTTCTAACACAGTAAACAAAGAGATGGAAAAGAAGCTGACATCCATAAAGTAAGAAGTCTCAAATGCCTTGTACATTAACCAGAGCGACCAGTGCTTCATCAAAACTTTACAATCGGGAGCCTTTCTCAACCATCGATGCTTGCAAAAATGCAAAAACTGAGTACATATACTTAGACAGATTTTCCCAACAGAGGCATGTTCGCCCTCCAAGGCGTAGCGTTTCTTCAATCAATCTTCGGGCGGAGGTCCTTCGTTAGACGTCTCTTTAACTTCGCATGACCTTTGCAGGGGAGGTAGTTGAAACATTAAAGGCCAAAATGGCATGTGCAGACTTCTCTGTCTATTCGAGGACTTTGGCATGGCTTCTTTGGAAAAATCAGTACACAGGACCCCTTCGAGCAGACTGCTTGCCAGACCATCCATACCTCACACTTAACGAATGAAAGGAGGTTTCAACCACCCATTCTTGCCTTCATTTACTCCAAGCGAGAAACAATATTGAGCTCGGATCCGATGTCGCCTGGAGATCGCGATGATCCCCTCTGTAACTGAACTCGACACCTTTGGCCTTCTTTACACATCTCCTTTCTTTCCCCAAGTGACCATGGGTTGTGACCATGTGCTTATTCCCTAAGGCGCTTTCGGCTTTCGCTAATGGGAAGGAGCTAATTCCTGCTTTTTGAAATCACGATGAGCGAAACACCGAGACGACTCAATCTGGTGCCACACGTCCCTCTGAGATCTGATGATCCTGAAACCCACTCGATGATATTGTGGGCCTGAGTCATGGATGCTCCTGACACCTCGTGCATCGGGGATATGATGGAGCTGCTCCTTGCGGCTTGGGGTCGCGATGGACGAGACGCCGAGATGGCTCAATCGGTCGCTAGGTGTCCTCTTTGGATGGGTAGCTGAGAATGCTCCATGATATCGCGGGCCTGATTTTCGGTGCTTTCGGGGTTCGGGGTTTTGAAATGTTCAATGACATAAAACCTTCACCCTTTGAACTCGCGATTGCTGAAAAGCCAATGCGACTGGATCTCGCGCCATGCGTCCTTTGGATGGACGACTGTTATTCTTCCCTGCATACAATATGGGCGTGATCTATTTGCGCTAATTTTGGTGCAACTCTGTTATCCGCGATTTTTCGTCGACCGCCGATCTGCTCCTATGGATGAATCTGGACCGTCATCAATATAATTTTGCTCGCTTACTCGCTTGGAAGCTTGAAACGAGATTTTTCTATGCTGCGCTCGGGCGCTTCTCCTGCCACTTGCAGACTTGAATACTCCTGTGCCCTGGACAAGAAATGTTACTAACAGTTACCATGGATAGAACTAATCAGACATTGCTCGAATTTGCTAAAGGAGCAAAGGTCTCCTCATAATCAATGCCCTCTCATTGAGAGAACTCTTTTGCAACCAACCATGCCTTGTACTTGTCAAGTGTACCATCTACCCTATACTTGAACTTGTACACCCATTTACAACCAATGGGTTTCTTCCTTGGTGGAAGCGTTGTGAGGTCCCAAGTTTGATTTTTCATCAAACTCTCATGTTCAACTACCATTGCCATCTCCCATGTACGTCTCTCGTTTTCCTCCTCAAACACCTATGGCTCATATACTTCTTAAACATTGGCCATTAGAGAAAATTTGACCATATTAGGTTTCTTTCTCTTGTTTCTCTATGACAGTCCCTCAATCATTTCATCTGTCCAAACATATCCAATGGTGTTGTGCCACCACTTTGGCATTTTCTTGGGATCTTCCCCATCAAATTTATCACCATGATTTGGGCTACTTGTACGTGTACCAGTATCATCAAAATCATATCCCCAAAACTCATCATGCTCATAATCCTCCCCCATTTTAGGTGGAGCTTCTTGAAGCTTGATACCTGAATCATTAGCCACAACAAGCTATTGTTATGTGATTTTTATCTTTGAATAAGTTTGAAAAGGTCCAACTTCCTCATGAACTATGACATGTTTGTTGAAGCTCAACTGATTGGTGTTAATATCAACCAATTTGTAGGATTTATGGTTGTTAGTGTACCATATGGTCATTAATTTCTTACTCTTTGAGTCTAACTCGGTTCCCTTGTCATTTGGAATTCATGTATAAAAAATAGAACTAAAGACCTTAAGATTATTGACTATGGGCATCCTCCTAGACCATGCTTCCTCTAGAGTATTTTTCTTCACTATTATCATTGGATATCTATTCAGTGAGTATTCTACCATGAACATTTCCTCGGCCCAAAACCTGTTTAGAACACACATATTTTGCATAATACAGTTGGACATTTATGTGATTATGCGGTTCCACCTCTCAACCACTCCATTCTGCTATGGAGTGTAGGGTATAGTGAATTATGTTTTGATCCCATGTTTAGCACAAAAGTTATTGAATTATTTGGAACATAATTCCCCACCATTATCAAAACTTGGATTGGTATGTGAAAACTTAAATATTTTTCTACCAAGGCTTTGAACTTTTGAAACTCATTAAACACATCATATTTTAGTTTCAAAAAATACACCTACATCTTCCTATTGTAGTTGTAATATCCCAAGATTGAGCCCCGGTTGTAATTCTAATTGTAACATGTTTTATAGGCTGGTAAGCCAAGTGATTATAATCTAGGAGGCTTATGTGATGATAGGTCGGAGAGCCTAGTGTTGGGTATGTGTTATATTCTTTGCACGAGTAGTAGTGTCTGAGTGCCTGCGTCGGGTGCGCGGGGGGGTAAGAGGGGGGGTCGCTAGGCCCCCCCTCGGGGGGTGCAGGGGGGCGGAGCCCCCCGCGCGGGGGTTCAGGGGCAGCGCCCCCGAAATTTTTTTTTTGGGCCGACATATTTTCGCCGGTTTCGGGCTGACATATTATCGCGGGACCGACATATTTCCGGGACCACATATTTCCAGGACCACATGATATTAGGTGGTTTTCAGCACATGGTTTTTTGCCGATGGTTTTCTATTTCCGGTTAAGGAATTAGGGTTTTGGACTAATCTAGGTCATTGGGTTAGGGTTTTGGACTAATCTAGGTCATTGGGTTATGGTTTTGGATGTCGCTGGCTCCTATATGTATATTGTATTGTAAACAATGTAACACAATTGTATGAATATAATATATGCTGGTTTTCCCGGTTTGGGTTTCCAGGTGAAAAATCTCTGTGTAATGTTTGTATTTTCCATTGTAT
>ML788156.1:527633-540784 GCA_009831015.1 Picea engelmannii | reverse complement strand
TATAATATATGTTGGTTTTCCCGGTTTGGGTTTCCAGGTGAAAAATCTCTGTGTAATGTTTGTATTTGCCATTGTATCTTTTCTGTTCTTTTCTGAATATCAGTTTGCAGTAGATATTGTACAAGGTTAGAATTTACACCTAGATGCTAAAGGCCAATGAGTCTATTTTTGTATATGTAAATACTCATATAATTAATATAAAATGCATAATTGCATGGAGACCGACCACGATAAAAGAGAATGGGGGACTAAGCTCCACTAGGTAGGGAAAAGGAATGGGGCTAAGAGGCTAGGAAAGAGGGGCTAAGCTTGAAGGCTTAACTCTAAGGAAATATTGTGTATATTTCCTAAAAGAATAAGGTTGGGTATAACCTATGTTATCCTAAGTTCTTGTGGGAAGGGAACAAATTATATGTGGAGCTCATGCAGCTTCATGAGGACATGTGTCAATCTTGGCGCATACAGTTTTATGTGGAAAAGTTTGTTCATTCGAGGGGGTTCTATACCATTCTTCCCATACTCCCCTTACACGCACACACTCACGCACTGAGCCATGACCTCCATTATCGCCCTCTAAGCATGGACGGACCTCTGGAACTTGCAGTTATACTTGAGTTATCTTTTGTATTTTCGGTCAAGCCCGACGCACATGTCTTTTCCTGAGCGTATGTTGTGTCTTAACAATTGTCTATTGTTGCCAACGTAGTTCATGGACTGAGCGTGGATCGATGCCATTTTCCATGTCCATACCGAGTCTTGTTGTTGCCATCACCTATGCATTAGCTGAATGTTGTGGTTGTTCTCACCTGAGCCTGTTGCAGTTTATCTGGGAGTGGGAGTGAAGAGGCAGGTTGTCAGGCCCATGGAATGAAAAAGCAGGTTCTCAGGCTTATGAGAAATTCTCTTCAGGTGAGAGAGGTTGTTGGGGAAGTGATTTATTCTGGAGGGAGCCCAACAACAACTACAGAGCTCTAATAATTCTTGTCCAACCTGTTTTTGAAGCCTTAGAAGGGAAGTGGAGTAGTCGATGGACTGTTGAACAGTGAAGGTGTATACTTCCTGGGGTGGGACAGGCATGTGGGGAATGAGAGGTTGTAGGCTATGTGTATAAGTTGGCTCCTGGGAGGGAATCCTCCCTGAATGACTGTGTAGCATCCCATTTTCCCAACCTAGCCTAGGAATCCCTTTACTCGAGTGGAGTTTAGTCCCAGCTTGGGGGTGACCCACTACTGAGAGTGACAAGCAACGTAGTATATGACTAGGAGGTTCGTGGAAGGTATGTACACAGTTGGTGGTCATCTATAAAAGATAAGTACCATTTCTATGTTCATTTACATATTGTGTATTTGTACATGTCTAATATTTATGAGTAATTGCCTGTATATGTTGTATGTGTAGGCTTACTATTATTTCCGCATTAATCTGTGTATTAGCATAATATGTTGTCTGTTTTATGTTTTATATATATACAGATGGTATTATTGTTTTTATGGAGTTGGCATGACCAACTTGTAAGGCCGGGTATGTTACAATATATGAAGTTCCGCAAGAGTTTTTGTGTGGCATAACCGGCTGGTATTTGGCTAGGTATGTTACAGATCAAAGCTTGAACATAGCAGATTTGCAGTGGCATGCCCCAACTTGGGAGCCTGGGGACGTTACAAATTGGTATCAGAGCCCATGGTTTCAACACTAAACCTAGATGCGCCATGTATGAGGAATTGAAGTAAAAATTCCACAAGGATTTGATGTACATAGTGCCAGAGGGGCGTTGAGAGAGCTCTTGGGTGGTAATGGAAAGCTCAAGAGAAGTGGCAGAGTAGTTACCACAAAAACTGTGGTATGGTGCCACAAAGTTCAAATTTGATCTGTATGATTTGTTCGGGAGAAGGAAGACCCTTCACAATCATCAGATCTGGAAAAAGGAGCATGGTGGTTAAGCATCGAAGTCCTCTGGACTTCACCACTCCGGTTGTTTGAAGTTCTTTGTCGTAAAAGAGGAAAAATCCATGGAGCTTTGAAGTTCTAGAGTGGAACTACGTCGTAGATCACTGGGAGAAGGGTGTGACCATTGGATTTGGCCAAGGACAGATCGGAGTGGTCAGATCTGGGAAAGGAGCACGATGGTTAACCCTCAATTCCTTTAGACTTCGTTACTTCGGCGAATTTTAAGATTTGTTGACAAAGGGGTCGAAGCACGAAGCTATGAAGTCTCAAAGTGACTCTCAACCATAGATCATTCAGGAGAAGGCAGACCGTTGGATTTCCCAAGTGGTTCGACGGTTCAGATTTCGGGGAAATTGGTTGAAGTGCACATAGAATGTGTTAGCTCCCAAAATGAACCCGTCCCTAAGGTCGCATTTTGTGGTGGATAGCATAGCTATTGGTAATTTTCTCAAATTGATTTTGAGTTTTTCTAGCTGCAAGACTTAGGTTTTGATTTTTGTCTTAGAAATAAGATGACCCATAAAAGTCTTCTCTTCAAAATTTTCATAAAATGTTTTCAACAGCTAACGCGTGCTTAAAAGATGGTGGTTAGCTGGTGAAAGTGGCAACTTTCAACAACTAAGGAACATTTCTCACAGTTCGTTAGCTGGTGAAATCGGGGATTTTCAAACATCCAAAGAACGTTTTTCACGGGGTGCGCACCGGTGAAAGTGGTGACTTTCAACAGCTAAGGAGTATTTCTCACGAGTTGTGCGATGCTGAAAGTGGTGAGTTTCAACAGCTAAGGAGCATTTTCCTCAGGCCGTTAGCTAGTGAAAGTGGGAATCACGTGTGCTTTATCCACATTTTCAAAAATCTAATGATGATACGATCATCCCATGTCATGCAAATTGAGAATGATGCGCTGGTGAAAGTGGATAATCATGAGACTCGAGTTTTCACGTCAAAATAGGATTTCAAAGTGGATCTTGTTCAATGACGCATGCTTCACACTCATGGCGTCAGAAATGGAAAATTTGAATCCATTATCACAGGTACAGGTGCTGTACTACCTGGCTGACAACATCAAATCGGTTCATCGCTTCCCCAAAACGCATCGTTCACGAATGTTTGTTAGATTTATAATGTTGAAAGACAGAGCCGAGTGCTTTCACCAGTGCAAGACCTCAGCCTGAATAGCAGTTTGCAATGATTGGTGCACAGAGTGGTTTCAGGTTTTGAGTTGCAGATGGCGAGGAGACGCAGTGGTTCATTACTAAGAAAAGAGTTGGATAACCTATCTTTCCTACAGACACATCCAGAAGTACAGAAACACTTTTCAAATGCAGGTTGTATTGAATTTGTTGAGAGGCTGCAGAATGGTTGTCACCAGTCAACAACAAAAGCTTTTGCTAAAACATTCGATGGGAATAAGGTTCGCGTTGGGTCCTTGGAGTTCATTGTAGATGAAGTTTCCATTGCTGCAGTGACCAGCCTACCTAGATCGGGCTAGAGTTGGTTCAAAACCACTACCACCAAAAACTTAAACTTCAGAGCTTATTTGAAGGAAGAGTTCAGGCATAATGCATGGAAAAAGAGCATGCCATTTTCCCATTTAGAAGATGAGTGGCAGGATCTGTTTAAGGGCATCCAACTCTATATAACCTCGGAGGGCAGGTATGACAAACTCATGATGTATCATTTCAAGCTCCTAGACCATTTCACAGGTAAAAATCTCCTCAATTTACCTTTTTTCTTACATAAGAGCTTAACTAAGGTCTGTAAAAAGATCAGGGCTCAACCCCTAAGCATGAAGAACACCCTGTGCCACTTTGGCCTTATCAAATTGATCATTCTGGAGGAGCTAAGACAGAAGAGAAGGAGCTGGTAACATTTTCTATTTTGGGAGGGCTTTGAGACTCAAACACAGCCCGTGAATGAACAGGGGAAAGCTGGTAAGAAGTAGTTGACTCCTCAAAGAAGTTCAAGGAAGAGGAGGACCCTTCCAGGACCTCCAGAAGATAGAATCTCTGGTGTGAAATCTCACAGGTCAAAGAAAAAGTTGAATTTTGAGACTACTACAGAGCAACCTATAGAACAACCTACAGAGAAGAGAATAAACATATTAAACCTGCCCTACACAGACTCAGAACCAAAGTAAGAATATGAGAGCCCTATCATCAAAAGTCCTGAACATTCAATTGAGTTTTCACAGAATTATGAGACCTTTACTCACACTGAGGAAGGAGAAACATCAAAGAGAACCAAGTCGAAGAAAACACAGAAAATCAAGCATCTTAAAGAGGTAATCTCTCAGTAGGAGGTCTTAGAACAGGTAATCAAAGAAAGATACAAGAAGTTGTCTGATAACTTTGCAAAAACCAATGCTGCATTTGAAAGACTGGCTCGGGAAAGTGTCAAGGAAAAGAAGAGAAAAAAGAAGATCACCAAACATTACAACAGTCTATGGTGGCTAGCAAAGTGCCTTAAAAGAAAAATTAGAAGATTGAAGCAAAAGCAAAAGCAAAAGTCCCACCCAAATTTGAAAGTACTTGCTCAGGTTGTTGTAAACATGCAAGGGGAGAAATCAGAGACACATTGAGTTTTTGATAAAATCACAGTTTTGAAGATGAAAACTCATTTTGGGCGCAGGCAGGGCTTTCACCAACACACAACGTATTTTTGCGACCAATTAGCTGGTGAAAGGCAGCGCTTTCACCAGCTAACCAACGAAATATAAAGCGAGTTAGTTGGTGGAAGCAGGAAAAGCATTTTTGGAAGCCAAGGACGGAACAAGTAATTTTTCACAGGTTATAAAAGAGTTCCAGAGTATCAGGGAGATAACAACTTGCTTGCAAAGGACTCGGTATCAGAGGTTCGAGGGAATTTTGGGAACCACATGCTAAACAAATTTCCTCAAGTATCGACTATGAACGTTGAAGAAATCCAACTGTCAAGACAGGTGCCTTGCCATGTTTCATTACATCACAGATTCCATGAGCTGAAGGATACAGATGGTGAATTTTTGAGATTGAAAACAATTCGAATGATAGTTTAGTTATCAAGCCTTTATTATCAAGTTGTTTAGTTAGATTTGAATTGCTATTTTTAAACACAGATCCATGTTTTTAGGATCTGTAAAACTGATTGTAAGAGGCTATAAATGCCTATTTTTGCTAAGAGACAAGGGTTCAAACTGGGAGATATTTTGTGCCACTGTATAGACTCTTTTTGCAGAAATAAAGTTCAGTTTCCTTTCGTTTTCAATATCAGAGTTGTCCATCTTTCCTTTTTTGTACTTTGTTTCGGTTTATTTTAGTTCATGAAGGTTGTTGTCTCTTTGTTGAGCTCATAGACTTGAAATTAAAGGACTCCTCTCTATCTTGCATTAAGCCCTACATTCACTTGTATTTGGCAACCAAGAATAGTGTTCTCCATCCCCCCTTTCAAATTACTTGATCTGATTATTGTTTCCTGAAAGAACTGTTTCTTTAGATGTGTGATGAGTTGTTTATTTCATTAATCATTAAAGACCCCATTGTTCCAAGCACATATACACATTATTTCTAAGTTACCAAGCGTCCTTAGCATACAACCCTAAGGAGTTTCTTGGAGTGATAACAGAATGGACTTCCTCCCGAAGTCCCAAAGTCAAGAACTCATTCATACCATCCGATTAATAAGGACACGTGTCCATAGATCAATCATGTCAAATTTCGACAGTTTGGAGGTTCAGAGTTTGGGAGAACCGAGAGGTAATGTTAAGAAAATCTTCGAAGTCTCGAAGTTCCAGGAAGCAGTTGTTCGACAGTTCAGAGTTCGGGAGAAACATGGTGATAAGTCAAGAAATCCACCGAAGCCCAGAGCTATGAAGTGCCGAAGCACAGGGTATGATGTGGCATGATGATGTCACCAAGGGTGAAGTGGACCTCCCCTAGTAGTGCCACATGTCAGTCATAATTATACTTTTGGTGACCTTGTTGAACCAATAGTAGTCTGACACATGGGGGCCACGTGTCACCATCTTATATGATGACAATAGTACTACGTGGACCCCAAAAAAGTTAAGAGGTTCGAGAATTCGATGTTTGGAGGAAATAATGGATGGTGAAGGAAGAACTTTTGTATCTCCGAAGTCCTGGAGTCTCGAAGTCCCGAAGTCGTGAAGCACCAAAGTGACGTGACATGATGATGTCACCTAGGGTGACATGGACCTACTCTAAGCATGCCATGTGTCACTTGTTTTTGTACCAATTACAGGCCCTTAGTACCAATTGGGTCCTGAAACGTGTTTCCCATCGGTGGGGCCACGTGTCACTACATTAATTGTTTGAAAACTGATCAAAGGAGGTCATCGTATTCACCAATTTGACATTCAAAGGGAATGAAGTGTGATGGAGGTGAAACCCGCGAAGCTCCGAAGAGTGGTGTAAATCCTCACCGTTGATCAGGAGAGGATACGTGGTAGCATATTCCATATTTCAAAGACTTGTCACTTTAGAGGATTCAAGGAACAAACAATTTAGGTCGAGGACACTCGAAGGCTCGAAGGCCAGAGTCCATCTCAGCCATTGATTACAGTGGACACATGGCGCTATATCCCAAGGTCCTGAGACTTGGTACTTCAGAGGAATTGAGTTGTAGATGTCTTTGAGTCAAGAGATCCTGACGACCGGAGTTAATCTTGACTGTTGATCGGGAGATGATACATGGAGGAAGGAGAGGACCTACAGTAAGTTGAAACTCTGAGAGCTCGATGGAGAGGTGCTTTGGAAATCCCTGAAGCTCGAAGTTGTGAAGAAAATCCTATCCATTGATCTAGAGAGTATATGAGGCAACAGATCCTATAGTCTAGAGACTTGGCACTCTGGAAGGATTGAGAGTGTGGACAATCTATAACTCCTGAATCCAGAGTCCCAAAGTTGATCGTGGTATTTGGTTAACGAGAAGGCGTGGTCCATTGATTTGTTGTTTGTGAATTTGCCAATTCAGAAATTTCAGAGGCAGTGCATGATGGAGCCTTAGAAATCCCGAAGCCCGGAGTCCTGGAGCTCCTATTGGTCGTATATATAAATAGGGAATGAGGACCATCGATCAGTGTGTCCTCTGAGTATCCGAAGTGTGAAGCTTTGGGGAGCCAGTCCAGGAGTTCGCCAGTTCGACGTTCGAGAGAAGTCAATGTGGAAGTTGAGAGAACCTCTGAAGTTATGGAGCCCCAAAGTTGCCTAGGCTCCGGATAAGCACCTATTGGTTAGAGTTTGGTCACAAATCGTGGTGACATGAGGTTGGGGTCCAAATAAAAGGGGCTAATGCCTGAAAAATGTGTTAAAATAAATAAAATGTCTTAGGAAGAAAGCTCGTGGGTTTTTTCTGGTTCGGACCCACATAAAAAGTTGTAAAGAAGGTCTATGAACCTTATGATAGGATCCAACAAAGGTCTAAGATCCTTTTATCTCAGGGGAAAGAGAATAACTACACAGGGATTGCATCATTGAAAAGACAATTTGCAATTGTCCATAACTTTCTGCTCAAAATTGAGCAAGGAAGTAGTAGGAAAGGTCTTGGAAAGAGGATTCCAAGTATTTCATCATGATTGGGAATTTGTTAGATCTGAACCAGAAACAGTTCAAAATCCCTATGTATATTATTGTAAGCCTTAGAAGCAAAGAGAGGTGGCCAATTGAATGCTAACTAGGCCAAGAGATTGGAAGTGGCCAAACGAATGTTAATCAGGGAAATAGAATGAGGATTGCAGTCTATTGATTTAATCCAGACAAAGGAAGGCATGCAAGCCTGTGTAATTGTATGTAAACATAAGTATATGAAAGAAAAGGAAAATTCTCTATTTCGAGTATTTTGGAAGCCTGTGTAATTATGTCTGTTTATCTATGTATTGTATACCTCTGTGAGGAAGAAGTGTATGTCTCATCATACAGTTGATATTGCGTAGTTCAGGTATAAGGCTCGTGTTTTGGGATGAGAAGGATAACTCTGGAGATGAAGCCTGGTATAATTCTACATTCAAATCGAGATCGAGAATGATTGTTCCATTGATCATCAATCACGAGAAGGATCGGTGATCTTACTGAATGATGGAGGAGAAGGATTATCATGATCATAGGGTAAGCTACGACAACATTCAGATCACCCCACCAATGAATGATAGCCATTAAATCACAGTCATGCAAGGAAGAGGAAGGAATGAGCATCGATCGTTCATCATTTGGATTGGAACTCTGCACATTGTCCTAACGTGAGGAAAGGAGTAAGCAATAACGATTGAGTCATAGCCATCAGATCTAGGAGTTGCAAAGGAGGACAGTCAGATCAACATTCGATTAAGTCATGACCGTCGGATCTTAGTGAAGGCATATCAACGGTGAGAAGCCATTGCGGAATTCAAAGGGTGAGTTAACATTTGCGCAGATTTTGGTTCCGCAATCCACATCGATCGTCGATTGTCACCCACCAAAATATCGACGACTCACACCGATTCCAATACCAACATGCATCTTTCCATTGTTGAAGTCCAAAGGAAAATTAACGAGGGGGCTATTTCACATCCTGCAATCAACCGGGATCATAGATCTCCATCAGGAGGAAGATCAATGATGGACGTTGATTTCTGCTCCATCCCATATATTTTCATTGCAGAAGTCCAAAGGCAAATTAATGAGGGGGATATTTCACATCCCACAATCAATCGAGATCGTAGATCTCCATCAGGAGGAATATCAACGGTGGACGTTGATTTCCGCTCCACCGCACATCTTTCCATTGCAGAAGTCCAAAGACAAATTAACGAGGGGGCTATTTCACATCCCACAATCAACCGGGATCGTAGATCTCCATTGTGAGGGAGATCAATGGTGGACGTTGATTTCTGCTCTACCGTACATCTTTCCATTGTGGAATTCAGGGTTATTGTTAAACCACAAACATGTTCGAGGTCCGCAGTCGACCAGGATCGTCGATCTTAAAGTAATCGACAAATCAATGGTTTTTTCATTTTTGGGATTGGAACACGCATAATATTGTGGTGTAATTCCTGGTGAAGAGCACTTTAGGTTCAGTGTGATGGTAAGAAAGAAATTGGTTTCTAGTAAAAGGAATTAAGCCTTGGTTATGGGTTTGAACATGAGGAGATTATATTAAGCTCATGAAGGCTAAACATAACTATGAGATATTATGAGAGCAAAAAACTTATTTGAAGGAAACCAGAAAGGAGCAAAATGATCCTAGGACACAATATTGTGGTGTAATTCCTGGTGAAGAGCACTTTAGGTTTAGTGCGATGGTAAGAAAGAAATTGGTTTCTGGTAAAAGGAATTAAGCCTTGGTTATGGGTTTGAACATGAGGAGCTTATATTAAGCTCATGAAGGCTAAACAAAACTCTGAGATATTATGAGAGCAAAAAAGTTATTTGAAGGAAACCAAAAAGGAGAAAAATGATCCTAGGACACGCCTTTGTGGGTTTAGAGCAACCTAAGGGGAAATTAGGGTTGCAAAAATGTGGGTAAAGCACTGGAGGTGCATCAATGTTGAATATCTAAAGTCTATATGACAGCATGATTAGAATTATAATTCATCCAAGTATGAGTTGGGATAGATGGATCCGGGAAATAAATAAAAGTTGAAGGTTAATATCAGCTTAGTATTTGGCTGGAAATGCAAAGGAAACCAAGAATGATTTGGCTAGAAAGTGCTCAGGTAAAAAATAATCATGTACAGTAATTACAGTGAGAGCACAAGAATATTCAGGAATCCGAGAAGAATTTGAGACTTCTGGAAACAACAAAGAAAAGTGATACAGGGAGAAAGAAGTTACTACAATTACTATAGCAGCAAGTATGTTATGGCTTGTTGGGACAACTATAAAGAGAGAATGCTTGCATGATTGTAAGTGTTGTTGATGATGTTGTTGCATATGGAAGGAAGCAACAAAAAGATGGAATGTTGATTATAATACCGATAAAGAGGCATAAGAGATTCTACTGTCATCTACTAATCAGGTAGCATCAAATTCGTTTAATGGCAGCTATGCAGGTAAGTATTTCTTATTTGAAGTTATGTTGCATAATTTCCAAAGGGAAATTCAGGTAAGAATTTTCTAAGATTGAATTTTTATAATACCCAGTATGGTATTGTTTAAGTTCATTAACATGAATGAGATACCACTAGGTGTGGTAAAGGCTAGAGGCTTGTTATAGTTATCAAAGCTTCTTATCTTTTGAAGGCACACACTGACATAGTAGCATGTCATGTTAATTTGGTTATAAGATAATAACCAAAGAAATAAAATACAAGAACTGATTATAAGAATGGATGCCAGGAAAGCTAGTCATGTATGAGACCAGGACATGGTTGGATATGGAAAAGTATGGATATTATAAGGTTACGTACCACACAAATACCCAATGAGCTTCCTACCTTTAAATAAAACTTGGACTGCAACCTTTTTGCTAACACTAATGCACACCACAGAGTTATATTCTTGGTGTAGTGTTTGGGTTGAATATGAAGGCATCCAAGTAATTGAGAAGACAATAGGAAGTGTGTGGAGAATGTGTCAAGACATTGGCCAGATTTCCAATTTATGGATGGTGAGATACATGAATTAGATAAGGATCATTCTGAGAATCAATGAAAAGGTCCATTGAATAGATATACATTGAGAGTTGCACTCATGCCTAGTAAGTGGCAAAGTTGCACTCATACATGAAAGAATTGTATACTTAAATGCAATTGTTGAATGTGTTTCGTGAGTGCATGCATATATATTATTGTATGGAAATAAGTATACTAACAACTGAAATGTTGCTAACTCATGTAGTTGAGAACATTTCAAGAGTTGTTAGACATTGCAGCAAGAAAGTTGCAAGTTAAGTAGTCATATGAGCATTGACTACAAGAAATTTTTTGTTTAGAAAAAGAAGTAATGAACTTATTGATATTAATTATGAACAAGAGTATGCATAGAATGATAATTCATTTTAACTAATAATTTTTTTTGTAATTGTGATTGAATTGATCATAGTAGACAATTATAAGATCATGTTATAAGGTTTTTGTAACACCCTGTTTTCCCCCAATTTGTAATTAATCATAAAATAGGAATTACCATGCTAAGGCATGAGGACAATGTAAATGTATTATTGTTTGAACTGCCAATAACTGACTGTGGGGGTGAAGCCTTGAAAGTACTGGCCATGATATCACTAGAGGAGAGAAATCAGTTAATGAAGAAAGGACTGGTGGTTGAACAATCAACCACCTCCATGAATGGAAACATGGGCTGTCAGCCTGAAGTACCGTAGGGACCTGCAGACCTGAGCTTCCTTTTGATAGAAGGAATAGGATAAGTCGACAAACCTTCCAAAAGAAGGAGGGTAACGGAAGAAGAGAGTAGACAACAAGGAGGATATGGGAGTGCAAGGGAGAGAGGGGGATGCGCGGAGCTCTCCAAGGGATCATGATCAGAAGGTAGTGAGCTTGATGTTGGACGAGCATCTGATAAAACTCGTTGAGGCCATAACAGAGAGATATAACTAAGAGTTGCAGAGAACAGAACCCGAGCAAAAGATGAACAGAGAAAGAATCCTTGATAATTGCGAGAGTTCCCTAGTGATATCATGGCTTGGCATGGGGGTGTCCAATGTGCTAAGAATGAATGCCTCTGAGCCTATGGTAGGGTGGAAGGATGAACACCCACAGTCAGTTGGTTGGCGGCAACTTGTAATAGATAAGCGATCTCTCGCACTATGTAATTTAGCTATAATTGTGTATGAATTGGTTACACTGTGAACGTTTTCAGGAATGTGCATGATTTCTTAATGGATAGACTGTATCTCTTCTATTTCTACTTGGTTGTATAATTAAGCAAGTAAGAAATTATATGGATATGACATGTTTTATACTCGTAAATGCTTGTGTCATGTGGTGGCATAAGCCAGAGTCATGAACTGTGTGTTCGTCGACCGTGGACACAATTTCATGTACACATGTCAACCTTCCCAATTGTTTTGAGTCCTTAGAGGATGAATTTTGTTAAGATCAGGAGAGTTAGTATAGTTATGCACAAGCTCCCTGTGAGGCAAGTAGAGTCTGAGACCCACTTAAGTCCCAGATTTGATGAATGAGCGCAAGGGGTGCGCGGAAGACTCTTCTAAGAGTCAAGTCTAGGAGAAAGAGTGTAACGTTCTTAAATCCTTCATAACTAACGAAGCTCAGGAGGGATAGCGAGAAGTTCAAGTAACGAAAGGGAGTACTCCTTCATTTGGAAGATGAATGGATGAGATCCTTTCGGGAGGATCTGAGGTCTGTCACGACCGTTAGATATGAAGAAGGAGCGTAAGCGTTAAACACCTCGACTCCTTCAGTATTTGTAGGTTCGATGTACGTCGATAGCCGCAAGTCGTTGGATGAAGAGAAGTTGCAAGGAGGATAATGGTGGGAGCCATTCCACTCCCAAAGCCTAGGAAGAATGGGGGCCGTCAATCCAGAAAAGATCTAAACCATTGGTTCATTTCACGGAATCGGATATCGAGAGTTGAGAGGACAGATGTCCTTAGTTCCAAAGTTGTGACATGTGAAATCGGGATTCGATCGCAACCGTAGATCATGGGAGGATCTTGTTGACGGGCGAAATTGTCTGTCCATCAATTGAGAGAGTGGAATCGGTCCGGGGATGTCAAAATAACCCAAGCCGTTTGGAATGAACCACCCTGACGGGTTTAGCGGCTCCGTTGGCCGCTCTAAGGTCTTTAAGAGAACCAAAGAGAAAACTAATCTAACTAAAACTAAATAAAACAAACTAAAACTAAATACAAGAAACTAAACTAACTAACAAACTAATACACTAATCTAATTAAAACAAACTACTAAATAAATTAAACTAAAACTAAATATAAACTACTCTAACTATTCTATATACAATCTACTAATTACTATTACACTAACTCTAACAATTAAATATCCAATTACTAATTGAATTACAACTTATTCACAAATATACATTATCTACAAGTTGCAGATTTGAATAAAACCTGTAACACTCATTTTCTTTCTACCCTAAGACAACTAGAGATATTTTTTGATTTTTATGATTTTATGAATAAGAAATAAAACTTACTGAAATAAAACGATCTAATATATTTACTGAAATTAAACAATCTAATATACTAATTCATATATATCTAACTAAACTTATATCTAAACTAAACTA
>ML788156.1:516030-527334 GCA_009831015.1 Picea engelmannii | reverse complement strand
CCCACAAATGAGGATGTCCATTATTACAAAAATAATAAGTATATATAAGTCTCTCCACAGGGTAAAACCTCCCTGTGGATAATATCAAACTGTTTTACATAATCTGGGAGATATCCCAAAATCAACTAAACTAGGAAACTAAAGTGCAAGTAAATATCTCAAATATCCTCTAACTGCTCATCAAATCAACTACAATTTCGAATTCATCTACAATAGACCAAAAATATCAAGTTAGAAAGATAGTTTATTAACAAAACAATAAAAATCTAATCTTACAGACTTAGATACAGAATCATCTGATTCTGTAGCTAGTCTAAAATAGCATATAGGATCAAATAAAAATCAAATCAAATCTCTTTAAAATAATCCAATCAACTTTCTTCCAATGATCATTTAAAACGAATCACTAATGATTCAAATGATGTTATCATTTGAATTAAACAAAATCAAAAGTGATTCAATCGAAAACATGGGTAAGAATACTCTGTTTTTCTTTTACCATAAAAACGGGTCAGACAATAACGAGACTGTTTCATATCCAAATGAAATCAATACTGAGTGATATCGTATGTGATATGATCTAATCCAACATAACCAATTTCCACTTGTCATAGCTATAATGATATAACAACAAATTCATATCGTTCAATCAAATGTAAAGATAGAAAGACTATTTCAATTATGTTCAAATGAAATCATACTTAACAACAACAACCCAACGAATTTAGTGATTGATCCTTGTACAGTCAACAGATAGGATCGATAAATCATGATCGCAATCTTAATAGAATCAACAGAGGTTATAATTATCAGCTGGGAAAATAATCAAATCACGACTGAGTTTAATTATAGAAACAAATCGTGAACCTGGATATAGTCACTTTCGTTCCTCAAATCAAATTTAAACAACATATTCATTGCAATATGAATCGAACTGATAACATGGTGGAGTAAACCAATGCGAATCAACCGGCTGGGTATAACTGTTATGAATCGTATCTATTCACGATTTGGGTGCATATTAACAGAAACATATTGAACATTATCCAAATTATATTCCTGTTGGTCGAAAGTCATATGGGACATAAAACCGTGACAGTTAACCATTATTGCCAATCATATCGCATACATTATAAACAATTCGAGTCGAAACTTGATTGTGTTCAAAATTGAAATATGAAAAACATCTTGTGTTTAGAATAGATAGAAATGACTTCAATTGACAGCAGAGTATCTAATTTAAGCTAAATCAAACCAATCAAATCCATACCACGATCAATCGAATCGAAGAAAATCCAATCGAAGCTAAACTGGGAAAACAAAATTCGATTAATCAAAACAAAACTATGTACATAATGCATACAATGTGACAAAACAAATCCAAGCTGTAATCAAAGCTATTCAAAGAATTCGAATTCGTTATATAAACAAGTGATAGAACATACCAGTGAGACTGCTCAAACTATGTCAACTTAGAATTCACGATCGCTGTAGCTGACTCCACATTTTTAAACAAGATAGAGCCAGTCGTCCTCTGTTTCTTATCAGGGGCTTGCAATTTAGCCTTTTGACTGGTAAGCCGTGCAACTTGGTCCTCCAAAGAATGAATTCTGGACTATAGGATTGACACATCAAGATAATACCTCTCTAACCACAAGCTACATTGATCACAGGGTGGCGCTGTAGGTTTTGATAGAGCAGGAGAGGGTTTAGGTGAATGATCGAGGGTTTCACAAGGCAGCTTAATGCCTGGGTAGTTAGGGTCATTTTGCAGGCAAGGGGGTAGGTTTTTCACAAAGTCATAAGAGGGTTCGGCACACAAAACTTCCGAATAGGGGTATTCACTAGCCAAGAAATGCTCCACTTCCGAGTCAGAGTCTTCACTTAACATGATAGGATTAAGCTCGATAAGGGGTTTTGGATTATTCCTCGCCATTCGAGAAATTAGACGGGCATTCTTTCTGCCTTTGGAGTTTGCAGTAGGTTTGACTTTAGGCTTCTTTCCCACAGGCTTAACAGTCTTGACATCCTTGGTCACAGAGTGGGGTAGGTCGATAGGTGAGTCGGGTAAGGGTTTAGGTAACAGAATGTTGTAGGGTACCGGGGGTACAGTCTTGTCTTCGCTCACCACAGGTTTGTCAACCTGTGGAGGGTTTGAATCTAGAAAATCGTTGCGAGCAAGGAAATCATTCCAACAGTCTCCGTGTAACCCCAAATAATAGACAACAATCATTTTAATCAGCCCATATTGAAAAAGGCTGCTATCAGCCTGGTTCCTTTTGTATTTCTTAGACATTTTGAACAGGCTTCTATGCAAGTAATAGGGCAAATTGAGCCGATAACCCATAGAAACCATAAGAAAATGAAGGTGGTGTAAGAAAACAAAACCGTACCTACCTTCCCAGGTGATAAACTGTTTGATAATCTTCAATAAATCATGCCAATGTTGTTTCAGCATGGTCACAGGCAAACCTTTATCACAGGAGCTAACCTTATGTGACTGGAAGAGCAGTGTCCAAGGGACCTCTTCCACTTTGCAATTCTTGGACCATCGTTGTCCAGTGGCAGGCAAACCCGTAACAAGACTGATAAACTTCTCGTCAATTTGCAATTGAACATCGCCGACCTTGGCTTGACAGCCATCAAAGGTCATGGCGAATTGCCTAGCAACGCAGAGGTTAAAACCATCAATCTTTTGTATGAACGGAAGCCACCCACTGTCCTCAAGGTCACTGCGGGCACTGTCGAACATCAACAGAGCCTGGCTGCCATTCGGTTCAACCCTCACGACTGGATCCATGGTGCGAGCACATGGTAAGGGTTTGGGTTGAATTCCCCAATACACAGGAGCAGAGTCATTCACAACTATGAACGATCAAAGGGGAAGCATAAATGTGCGCATGCAAGGGTGGTGGAATTATTTACCGCCATGCATAATAGTAATGGCAAAGTACAACCGCCAATTAATCCTCTGTTCAATCAATCATAACATAGCTCAAAACCATATCATTCGTTCAACCAAAGAATTAAACAATGGATGATACCCATGCACCATTATAATATTTCAAACCATGAATATTCAATGTGAAATCAAACCCAAATATTAACCACGTGCTTATTGCACAAATGTGTAATCAAAAGTTTATAAAACATTGTGACAATCGATAATTATAGAATTGACAAGCCAAGAGCTATAAAAATAAGGATCACATCATATAAAAACAAAATAAACCATGACCCCTATGCAATTCATAGAATCAAGTATAAATCCATATGCTCAATGCCTCATAAGTTTAATAAAATCAAGTTGCGCAATCAAAGTAAGAATAGGCAAATAGGCATAGTTTGAAAATCCTTTTAGCCACTTAACGATAAACCAAATGTAAGACCTATTCAAAATATAAATGCAAAGATCATGACAGTTCAAACAACGATGGAGGAGTTTTCACGCCTACAGTCGTGAAAACTAAATGGAGACCAATTTATAAGTGTCGCAAGAAATGAAAACATCGTCTATTTGAAAAATGCAATGACGATTTGAAGTTCAAAAGACATAGGTGTAGGCAGATGATAGGACAATGGAAAAAATTGAATTGGTTGCCAACAATGGCGACACACTGGTAGAAGCAGTTATCTTTGTCAAAAGAAATAAATTCAGCTTAGGACAACAAAGAAAATTTCAACTCAAAAAAAACAACTAGAAAATCGTACAAACATCATCATTTACCATCTTTTCCAACGATGTTTTAAAAGATGAAAACTAATAACAGTCTTAAGATCAGTAAGTCACGATATTAATGATAAAATCTTCGATACTATTGGCATGGCCACTGCTGCCAGTAGGTGTCCATAGCCTCGACAGGGTTGCCATTTAACCCACTCTGACATCTGTATCCTGTCAAGAAGTTCTAGATCAGAATAAAGGACATTAAAGAGGTTTCTCATAATTATTTTTTTTACACAGATTTTCATGTACCCGACATTGCTTCGCTGCCAGCAGGCCTGTTCAGTACCCCGACAAAGTTGTCTTGGCGTCATGCATGCATTTACCCGTTGCCAGTGGACCTGTTCAGTGTCCCGACGGGTTTACAAGCACTTCCCACAGCTCTTATTAATATTTTTATTTTGTTTTCTTTTGTAGATATATATCTGGGTGGGGTGACGCTGAAAATTTTGATATTTTAACATATTTTCCAGACCTCATCAGAATTTTTTAACACTGTCCTTTGTTCAGCTCCAGAAATGTTTTATTTATAAAAACAACTTCCTATGATAGGGAGACATCTTTTGAGTCATTCCTTTACGAAAAAGGGACAGCGTAAAAAGATAATAGATGATCATGACAAACTTTGCTCAGAGATTGAAATCAGTAAACTTCTTTCAAACAACAAAATTTCATAAATATCAGTTTCAGAAATAATCACTGATGTTCGTACAATCCTTCAGAAGTTATTTTAGCGAAGAAATTTTTCTATGGTCTCTGTCTGAATGGCTCAAGTGCACAAGTATGCATATCTTTCAAAAAAAAAACCACAAAAAACTGATCAATTCAAATCAAAACCAAAAACAGAAAGCAAACGAAAAAAATGTAAACAAAAGAAATATTTACATGATATACAAGGGTAGTTATCAAGCAAAGTATCTTTTCAAGGCTTGGCCATTCACCGGATAGGTGTCAAGCTGCCCTTCAAGATTCTGTAATCGAAAGGAACTAGGACCCAACTTTTTAGCAATTAAAAATGGCCCAAGCCATAAGTTTTGAAGCTTGGTGTGCTCACCCTTTCCTTCGTGTGGTTTGTCCCACTTCAAGATGAGATAGCCTACTTCAAAATTCCTATCAGAAGCAGAGTTAGAATCGAACCAGCTTTTAATCAATTGTTGATGTTGGTCTAACTTACGCTTAGCTTGAGTTCTTACTTCTTCTAACTTCATCAAAGCGTTAATGTGACTTTCTAAAGGGGGACAATCTTCTTCTTGGAATTTTTGTGACAATTGAAGTGAAGGAAGAAGAATGTGAGGAGGTAGAATGGATTCTCTGCCATAAACGAGGAAAAAGGGGGAGTTACCTATAGCGGCTTTGGGTGTTACCCTGTCAGCCCATAGTGCATTCAACAGTGCATTGTGCCAGTTCTTGTGATTTTTAGCCACGGTTCTCTTGATAATTTTGATCAAGTTCTTGTTTGTTGATTCTGCTAAGCCATTACCCTGGGGGTAGTAACTAGCAGAATACTTTAGCTTTATTCCTTTCTCCAAAGAGAACTCACTCATCTCAAGAGAAGAAAAGTATGAAGTGTTATTAAAGACTAGACAATCAATGATACCAAAACGAGTGATGATATTCGAGTTTAGAAAAGCGATCACCTGACTTGTGTTAATAGTTCTTAGAACGACGGCTTCAGACCATCGAGTAAAGTAATATGTGGCTGTCACAATATACTTGTGCTATTGTGAAGAGGGAGGGTTAATAGGACCTATGATATCAAGGCCCCATTGCTGGAAAGGAGAATCTACTGAGACGGGTTGCAAGGGGAAGGCTGGTTTTTGCAACCGCCCTGATGCTTTCTGACAGATGATACATTTACGACACAAGGCATGGGCGTCCCTAAAAATTGTGGGCCAATTGTAACTGTCTCTTAAAACCTTATGAGCAGTGGTATCGCCATCGAAGTGACCACCAGCTTCTCCTGCATGCAACTCAAGCAAGACTTTTTCTGCTTCTTCTTTTTCAAGACAACGCATCAGTACGCCGTCATAATTTTGACGAAACAGTATACCGTTAACTAGATGAAAGGAGGCATACTTTAGTCTCATCGCTCTTCTCTTGGCTGGGTCAAGGTGACGGGGTGTTGATCCATGTTCAAGACAAAATCTAATATCGTCGTACCAAGGACTTACGAGGTTTTGCGCACAACAAATCAAACTTTGATCGCATTGTTCTAGGTTTGACGTATCACTATCTTCTCGCTGTCCTATTTCTGAATCAACAACCAACTTACACAACCCTCGGCCTCTCACAATCTGTGCTGGGGTGATCTCTAAGTCATACTCCTGCAAGGAGGTGACCCAGTTGGCTCTCTTCTCTCCTAACTCCTTTTTCACTAACAAGTTCCTTATGGCAGGGTAGGGGACAATGACCTTCGTCCTTGACTTCAAAAGATAGGACCGGAAGTGCTTAACTGCTTTGAAAACAGCATAGGCTTGCCGATCGACCGATGGGTAGTTAAGTTCAGCACCTTTGAAAGCAGAGCTCATAAAGGCGACAGGTACTTCGTTGTTCTCAGAATTCTTCTGAGTTAGGATTGCGGCATAGGAACGATTAGAGGCAAAAGTATAGAGTGTAAAATCTTGAGAGAAATCAGGGCTCATGAGAGATGGAGCGTCTATTATGGCCTTCTTTATGGCGTTAAAATCTTGGTTTTCTGTGGGTCCCCAGTGATATTGGGTGTCTTTCTTAATCAGGTTCTGGAGAGGCCTGACCATTTTGGAGAAACTGGGGACAAATCTTCTCACGAAATTAATCTGGCCTAGGAAAGACTGCATGGATTTTTTAGATGTAGGTGGGGGAAGTTTAGCGATGAATTGAGTCCTCTCGGGGTCAATAATCATTCCATCACTAGACATAATGAATCCTAGTAATTTACCCTGTTCTACTGCAAAGATAGACTTCTTGGGGTTCAAGGAGATGCCGTATTTACGACATCGCAGTAGAACAGCTCGTAAGTGAGCTAGATGATCGTCTTTGTTCTTAGAATACAAAGTCACATCATCTAAGTAGACTACTATGGAGTGATTGATTAAGCCTCGAAAAACAATGTCCATTGCTCTCTAAAAGGTAGCACCAGCGTTAATCAATCCAAAGGGAATTTTGCGATAAGCATAAGTGCCCCATAGAGTACGGAAGGTAGTTTTGAGTTGGTCTGGCGGAGACATCAAGACTTGGTTGTATCCGGAGAAACCATCCAGTAAGGATAGCCTCTTAGAACCAGATACTTGTTGAAGGATCTGTTCCATGGGTGGGATAGGATAATTGTCTTTGTCAGACGCTTTGTTGAGGTTTCGGAAATCGACACAAAGTCAAATTTCCCCATTTTTCTTCCGAAATGGGACAAGGTTGGATACCCATTGAGTGTGTCTAACAGGAAAAATTATTTTAGCACTTAGGAGTTTATTCAATTCTTTTTGAACGGTCAGTTCTAGTTTAGGATGCATTTTCCTTAGTTTCTGTTGGAAGGGTAAGGTTTGGGGCTTCATCGGGATGACATGCTGTATAATATTGGGGTCAAATGTTTTAAGATCATTGTAAGTCCATGCAAAGACATCCTTGAATTCTTTAAATAATTTAACAAAAGCAACTTTTTCTTGTCTAGAACATCCCAAGCTTAGATTGATACACTGAGGATTTTCACTAGTCCCTAAATTGACTTTTTCATAAGACAATGAGGAACTATTGGTTTTGCAATTGACCGTATTTTTAAATTTATCTTCAAAATCATAAAACTTTTCTAATCTAACAACAGATTTGGGTATGAAATTTACCATGTCCGATAGAGCTTCAGGAGATTTTGGATTAGGTATTATCGTAAAGCCGTGCAAATTGTCGTCGTGTGTGCGTTCATCTATCACTGCACCTTGAAAGGTTTCTACCATGTGCAGAAAGTTAATGATCTGCTGATCATCGTCAAATACTCTCCAGTTTGTGATATTGTCAGGAACGGATGGTCGAAACAATAGCTCCACGGAGAATGCATTTGGGGATAAACCTTCTGCAGGAAGAAGTTTAGAGGCTACATTAGCTAGTAGATCTGCTTTAGCATTATTTAATCTAGGAATGGAATTTATATTAAAAGCAAAAAATTTGTTCATTAAACTTCATACCTCAAACTGGTAACTTTTGAGATGCGGGGAAAGACAGTGTATAGAGTCTCTTACCTATCTGACCACTATTTCAGAGTCGCCGAATACAACCAGATTTTGAATGTCCATGTCCAAGGCTTTTCTGAGACCTTGCAGCAAAGCCTCATATTCTGCGATATTGTTTGTGCATTCAAATTCTAGTCTACAAGCCATTAATGTTTTATTACCTGCCAGATCAATAATGATGCAGCCTGCACCAGCTCCTTCTTTAGACTTGGAACCGTCGAAATATAGAGACCAAATTTGATTTACGTTGGGTTCATGGGACTGTTGCATAGAAGTTGTTGGTTGCACATATGCTATGATCTCAGACCGCTGTTGTGGATTGTTGATAGGTGAAACTTCAGCCATGAAATTACCGAAGAAGGTGTCCATCCCTTGGACTTCAGGTGAATCAGTAGGAGGTGTGTATGGTTCATTTGGGTCATTCAAATCTGTGACCGTGAACTTAAGGTAACGCTCACGATTCACCCTGATCTTGTTGGGCTTACTGTTTTCTGGGAGCCATAAATGAGACCGGTCCGTTGCGAAGTAACCATGTAGCTGCTCTGACCAGTCCCTACTAAAAAACAGACCATACACTTCCGGAATATCCACCACAATTATATCAATAACCTGATGAACCTTTGGGTTAGACGATAATCTAATCAATACATTTTTTAGTTCGCCTATAACTTTTACATCTGTTCGATCAAGTTGTATGATTTTTAAAGAAGATGGTTCCACTTCAGTGTTAATATTTTGGAAGACAGACCAAGGCATCACATTGGATGATGCTCCTGAGTCAACCATACAATTATGCACATTTCTGTTGAAGATTTCGAAAGTTAAAAGAAAAGGAGGTACATTCTTGCGAGTACTTAGAGTAGTAGCTTGTGGTTTCTTACTCGCAGTTTCTAATGCTACTTTATCTACATTATTTACATTATTTACATTATTTACAGGAGTTACAAGAAGGCTTCTTTTATCTTGAGGATCAGGATTGTTTTTAGTGGAAGTCTTCTGTGGAACTTTGCTTTGCACAACCTTACCGTTCTCTGAAATATTTTGCAACATCTTCTGTAACAAAAATGGAAACTTCAACAACTCATAAATAGAAATGTTAGCCCTTAATTTTTTAAGATCTTCAACAATATCATAATCTAAGTTAGGGCTGACATTACTCTGTTTAGTTTCTGCTGATTTAGATGGCTTTGGAGGTGCAGTTGTAGTGTTCTCGGCATGAGGTTTGTTTGTTGTCTTACTTCTAGTGTTGTAAGGGTGAACAGTCTCGAAGTTAGCTTGAAAGATGCTATCCGAGAAGTGTCCAAAGATGTTTGGAGAAGACTCTTTTTCTTGAGTTGTTTCCTGCTCAACTTCCTCCTGAGGGATTTCAGGAGGCATCAAGTTATCTTGGGATTTTAGAATTGTCTGAAGAGGACATTGCAAACTTTCTAGGTTCAAGCCTTCGGGGTTTGGATTAGGCTGGTTGGTTGGAAAAGGCTTTCGGAAAGGGTGTTTGTAGGGTCCTTTACTCGAGGAAGCTTCTTCAGTTGACCTTTTTAAATCTATAACTTGATTAGACAATTTTTGTACAACTTTAGTTAATTTTTCCAAATTAGAGTTTTCAGGTTGTGTTTTGCTTTGAATAGGTCTAGGGAGAATTTCAATCTTCTTTTTGGAAGAAGTCTCAGTTTCGTTGCTAGAAGAGTCCTTAAGACTAAGTATATCTTTTTCGATCTGAGTAGCCTCTTCGAAGGCTTCTAACAATGTTTCCTTTTTAGAACGTTCAACCCATATAGCTATGCTTTGATGTAGAGCTTTAGTGTAGTAAGCTATTACAAGACTCTCAGCAGGCATAGAATCTGCAAGGATTCGATTTTTAAGCGTTAATAACCTTTGATTAAAATATTTAACTTTTTCTTTTGGGTTCATTTTTAAGCTCGAAAGATCCATGACTAAGATTTCTGTAGGTTTACCATCTCCGAATTTTTCCAAAAAGCATGACTCAAACTTTTCCCAAGACACGATGGTATGAGGATGTTGGGCAAAGTACCAAGTGGATGCATTACCCTCAAAAGTATAAGGGAACAACCTACAGACAACGTCTTCATGTTCAACATTACGAAGTCTGATGGCTAACATAAATTTTTTGATATGATCTTCAACTATCTGTTTTGAATCGGGATCAAACTTGGGAAGCCATTTCTCCAAGTGCTTAGGTAAAGGGTGTTGGGCTCTAGGTATAGCTACAACATCCTGGTCCAACCAGGGTCTAGCAGGGTTGTTCTGATTTGCCATTGGGGTAGTGGGTGTAGAAGGCTAATAAGGTGGGTTGCCTTTGTCTGAAGAGGAATCTCCTCCAGAAGAGGAAGGAGATGAGGGAGGTGGTGAAGGAGGTATCCCAGATCCTCCTGCAGTAGGATTTGTGATTGGATCTGTAGGATTCACAGTGAGGTTAGTGTCACCTAACTGCTCTTTGATATCAGAGAAGTCTAAAGGTTGACCCCACAGACGGTTTGGTTGCCTCAAACTGGCTAAGTCACTATGTGTTTTAATAAGAGATCAGCGGACAATCTCTTCCAAGTCACCACCTATAAGATTAGGGGTTGTTGGCTCAACTGTGATCTGCGGATCTTCGGTTCAAGTAGTTGTTGTTTGAGGGGGAATATTATCTTGTGAACGGGTTTCTAGTCACTATAGGTGAGCGATTAGGGGGGCGAGGAGTCTTGCAACCACATCATGCCATTAATTAAGTTCAGGCCCTCCTTCTAGCGCCATTTTTTGACGGGCAAAATTGTTCATCCGTCAATTGAGAGAGTGGAACCGGTCCGGGGTTGTCTAAATAACCCAAGCCGTTTGGAATGAACCACCCTGATGGGTTTAGCGGCTCTGTTGGCTGCTCTAAGGTCTTTAAGAGAACCAAAGAGAAAACTAATCTAAACTAACTAATCTAACTAAAACTAAATAAAACAAACTAAAACAAACTAAAACTAAATACAAGAAACTAAACTAACTAACAAACTAATACACTAATCTAATTAAAACAAACTACTAAATAAATTAAACTAAAACTAAATATAAACTACTCTAACTATTCTATATACAATCTACTAATTACTATTACACTAACTCTAACAATTAAATATCTAATTACTAATTGAATTACAACTTATTCACAAATATACATTATCTACAAGTTGCAGATTTGAATAAAACCTGTAAACTCATTTGCTTTCTGCCCTAAGACAACTAGAGATATTTTTTTATTTTTATGATTTTATGAATAAGAAATAAAACTTACTGAAATTAAACGATCTAATATATTTACTGAAATTAAACAATCTAATATACTAATTCATATATATCTAACTAAACTTATATCTAAACTAAACTACTAGTAATATACTA
>ML788156.1:484327-505397 GCA_009831015.1 Picea engelmannii | reverse complement strand
TGAAGCCCTCATTGTTTGAGGCATTGCTCAGATGAGCACTTAACCATTTTCTGAGACTGAATAGTCATTCTTGGCTGTTTATTATGCTCTGAACACATTGGGATAGGTTTCAGATCCATTGGAGGACTTCTACAGGTATTTTTACCTCATTCTTGCTCAGGGAAGCTTGGAGGTCACTTGTAGAAGAGGTCATTGCTGGATGAGCCATAGTCCATTTGCAGAGTTTTTACAGTCAAACTTGGGGTTTTTATGTATTTTGAACCCAATGGTACAGTCTATAAATCCATTTGAGTTGAGCAACAACTTGTAATGAGAATTTGACAAACTAATCCCAAAGAGCCAAGTCCATTGAAGGAGGCTCAAGGAGACGTAGCCCAGAGAGGGGTGAACTCCTTTATCATCTTGGTATTGCTGTGATTTTGATGTGTTATTTGATGCATTTTATATGGCTGTACATTGATTTATGACACATATTTAAGCATGTAAAAGAACCTTTCTTCACACATATACATTGCAAAGAAGAACCAAGAACTTAACACATAAACCCTCTTGCACATTTTAACACATGAAGCAAGGTCCTGTTAAGATTTTATTTAATGAAGTAGAGGGTGCTTGCATAGCATAACAAGTTAGCCTTCTATTTTCAGATCAATAGGACAATGGAAAAAATTGAATTAGTTGCCAATAGATCTGGACTGTCTGATCAGAGTCCAGACAGGAGAGAAAATGCATGAGGAGGATATCAGATCTGGACCGTTGGTTCTGAACATGTGGACCAGTAGTCGTTGGATCTGGAAGAATGTGCACGAGAAAAGTTCTGATTTGATCGTGGTTGTCCATTAAGGAGGACACATGGCAAGATCTCATCATTTTGCTGACTCGCAGAGTAAGAAGATCAAAGAGCACAGGAAGGAGACCAGATAGTAGTCGTCGAATATGAACGCAGAGGGTTGATAGCCATCGGATCTGGAAGAGCTGCGAGGAGTTGAACGAACGAGGAAGACACTTCGGGAAGGAGTGTCGATCTGCTGACAACCATCAGATCTATGGAAGTGACACGAACCTTAACGCTCATGCCAAGGAGAGATTTTGGCATTTGGTGTTCAAAGGAACAGATGGTGGAGACCCCTTCGAACTCGCGATACGCGAAATCCTGACGGGAACTTAGACCGTCAGATTTCAAAGAGGACCCACGTCAGCCGATGGAAGAAAACAGAGAAGAGACGCTTAACAGTCGGGCAACATTTCGATAACCTATGATTTAGAGTGGTCAAAGAGGAGGACCACATAAACTCATGATCTGCGAAATAATGACGATATTGTGGCTGTTGGTTCAAGAGAAATCTACACTGTTGATTTCTCAGGAGGAATTTCGGCATTTCGTGGACCGGGAAAATGAAGGGGAGAGTCTTTTGACTCTCATGACAAAAATCGCGAAAAGGAAATTTGCGATTAGATCATGACCATTGGATCGAGGTGGACTGTGGACCGTCGATATGAGGTATTGGCATTTTGGGAACCGGGAGTGTTACACATGATTTTGGTCATCTTGATGGTGTATTGACAATGGTGTACTTAGGATCCTAACAAGAACTTTCTCCTGAGAAAAGTAGCATTTATCTCCTTCCAGAAAACATATTTTCAAAGTGAGTTCGCAGGCTGCTTATAGCCTAGGGTGCGAGAATGACCCATTCTCGCAGGCCACCTTCAGCTAGGGTGCGAACTTCTCGCACTGTGCTCTATGCTTAGGGTGCGAACTTGTTTTCAAGCTTGGAAAAAAGATGAAGTCTCGATGGTTCTAGAAGGGAATCCTCTAGAAAATGGGTTGGCATTCGAATGGTTATCATTTTACTGGTTTCCCTGATTTGGTGGGATCATTCTCATCCATGTAACCATCTCATCCTCTCCTATATATTGGTAGGATTCTCATGGAAAAGTTTAAGCAAGATTAATTGAAGAATTGATGAAAGAATTGCGTGAAGAACCTAGCTTGAGCAGAAGCTTGGAGACTCTAGTAGGTTTATCAAGAGGAATAAGATCTTCTTCATGCAAGGACAGAGCAAGTGTGTGTGTTGGAACCAAGAGTCACCGAAAGGAATCTTGTGACATCAAGGCGATCAGGTTGTATCTTCTACTTTCGATTAATATGATACAACGACATGTCCTTTTCCCATAAATTCATTCTTACTTTATTGTGTAACTTCTTGATCATACACATAAGTTGACGATTGAATACATTTTGCTATCTTCACTTTGGTTGGTTTGTGTTGTCTTGGTCTTGACCTCACAAGAGCATCGGAGCGAAGCAGGAGCAATAGAGACCCTAGGAAGTGATACAAAGGTATGTCACTTGTTCCTCCTTGCTAGCTAATTCAATGGTCATAACTTAGGGAAATATTTATGTCCTGTCCTGTTTTGTTCTAGATCCAGGTGGATCTAGGGAGATCGGTTAGTGTCTGCACCTACCGATTAGTTCGATAACAAAATTGGCAACTCCACTGGGGAATGCAACCCATTTTTTAGTGGTTTTTGGTGTTTTTCCTTGGCCATTTTCTCTTGCCTTACCTTTATTCATTTCTATCAATCTCTGAGTCTTAAAGACACCCTAATAGACTCTATGGGTCCAGAAGTCCCTTCAAATTTTTTGTTTTTTTCCAAAATTTTGCCTAGTTTCAGGCCTTCTCACACTGAACTCCACAGTGGCCCGCGATAACACCTTGAGTTTGCACTCTTCCTTTAAGTCCAGTGTGATGTTCTCACACCCTGCTCAAAGATAGCCTGCGAGAATGCCCCATTCTCACACTGTGTATTACTGATAGCCTGCGAACCCTCTTTTAAATTTTTTTGATTTAAGGTTTTTGCATGCTCAGATGTCTAGATCAGTATAGGTGTCTGAAAAGAACTTCTTGGACCACTGGTTGATGTTTTCTTGTCTTCGGATTTTGTGCACAAGCAGTCTTCAGAAATCAAAGGCTCTTCTTGTCCATCTTTTTCTCAACTCTCATCTCTTGACTTTTCTTAAAAAGGATATACTCTCTGATCCTGGAATCTGAGTACTTTTCTGGTTAGGAGCCGGTGATCGGTTTGAAAGTTGGGATTCTTTGTCTTTCTTATTTTCTCATTATTTGGAAGATCATTGTTCTCATGCAATTGAAAAGACTAGTTTTGTCTGCTTGTCATTTTTGTATCCATTGAAAGATTGGTTTGGGTTTTGTTTATTGCCTTTTCATTAGTTATTGGTTTTCCTTACTTTCACCACCATAGTGTAGATCCTTTTTGAAAAGTAAAAAACATTTTTCTTTTAAAATTATTTTCGTTTTGAAAATATTGAAAATCAATTGTTGAAATTGTTGAAAAAGAACAAATAGAGAATTGTCATTATTGTGTGATTCGTTGAGATTGCATTTTAAAGGAGATTGCATATCGTAGTTCAAGATTGTTCCAGAAAACTTCTCTTTCCCTCCCGTACATAGGATTCATCAAACAAAAATTGATATATTTCATTCCTATCTATGCATTGTTGGGTCAGAGTCTCACACAACATCGGTTTCATCTCCGTTCCCTTTGAGTAACAACAACCCTTAATAACATTGCACGATTTTAAAATTTAACTAGTAACTCTTTTCTAGGGCTCTATTACACCAACAATTAGCTAGGTTAGCGCTTTGGAATAGGCAGAGAGTTACACTCTCCAAAGCACAAAACACACAATAGCATCTTGTGTTAAGGAGTGTCAAAATTCCATTTACAACATTTCATCCTGGGAAGCCCTTCTCACACAAGGTTCAAACACGAGGTCACACTGATATTGACAGAGTTACTCACCCTGCTTTGTTGATATCGGTGTAGAGATTGCACATATTATGGGGGTCACTTGGAGGTATATCCACAATGATGAGTGGAAGCCTCCCAAGATGATTTCGAGCTAGATACCCTGCCCTTGCGTGTAGATCGGACTGTCGACTTTCCCCCTAGGATTTATTGTTTTCGGTGGTAACCTTAGTGGCCTATCTTTTTAGGGTCTTACACAAGGTGACTGTGAAGGGGAAAGTCTTCATGGTACCTAGAATCAATGTTAGCCAAACTCACTCGGGCTCCTTGGAGGGTATACCCACGATTATGTGTGGGAGCTTGCACCAGGGTGTAAGTCCATTAAGCAGGTCGTCAGCGTAACTTTTCCACCCTAGCCCAGCCCTTTCTCGTCTTGTTGTTGCGACGTTGGATTTCATCACCAACTAGTGACTTCAGAATTAGAAGGTCTTGTTTGCTTGGCATTGTTTCCTAGATTTTGTTTACTAGCGCATGTTGTTTGTTTACCCAAGTTGACCATAGGAGTTTCTTCATAAGTTTGTAACTCGTTCACAATAGACCCTCCACGTCATTCACGTAGAATGCAGGGCTTACCTCCAGAAAATATAGAAGGTTCTCAACCCCTGCCTACAAGCTCACTAGAGGGCTCTCCTCAACAAAGTGAAGTCCAAGATGTCACCACTCCACAAGTGGAAAGAACTGACTCTCTGGAACAGTTACGAATTACCAATTCTCGAGAGGACTTTCGACTTCACCCCGATTCTGAGAGACGTATTATGCGAGTGAATTATTATGGAAACTTAGTTGTTGTGTCTTCTGGATCACCAGATGGACCCTTTCCAGGACTTGAGGGCCAAGATCCTTTTTGGTCTACTGGCATTTTTAGACGAGACCTTTTTGGTGCAGGATCAGGCGTTGAAATCATCGTCTCACCTACGTTCCCCGAAACCTCTGACCCAAACACAATACCTTTTGCTACTACTTATTATTTTCCTGGTACAAAAGCTCCGTGAGCTGACCACATCTTGACCATCCCTATATAAATGGTCCATTACACAGACACTACGAGTATTCACACCGAGATTACAGTGGTTAGTCAAGCCACTATTGGAACACCGCTCTCGTCCAGTGTCACCCCGATGCTTCCACCCAGATACTGTACGTTGAATGCTTCTATTCCCACCCCTACACAAACCCCATCCGGAACTCCCGGCGGTCCCTCTTCTTCTGGGCACTCTCCTCTCGGTTTCATTTCGACACTTCCTCAAACCCCTTTCAGAGGACCTTTTTTGTCCTCTACCAGCAGCACTAATCCTAGTGGCACTATTCCGTTGTTCACACCAAATTATCAGATTCCTGTTGGTGGACAATTTCACCAAGGAGGTTTGACTCAACCCCCCCTTGTAGGGAAAATTCCTATTGGAACACAAATTCCAATTGGAACACAACCCCCAATTGGAACTCAACCCCCAATTGGAACTCAACTCCCGATTAGAGGACAACCCTCACATACCCCACCCTACGGACAAAACATACCTCCATCCTTGGCCCAGTATTGGAACCATATGATACAACATAATCCTCAATCGACTGTGGGGAAACAGCTTCCAACTACATACATTATACCCCCTAGTATAGGCCAACCATATCCCGGTACGTACAATCCTATTTGGGGCTCAAATTCTCAAACTCATGTCCTTGTTCAAGGATACAACCCCATGAGTTACTTTCCTCCACAACAACCACCGAATCTGCTTGGGTCTTCACATATATGCAGACTGCTTATGGTCCCACTGGTTTGCCGACGAGACTCCCTCCCCAAAGCCACCAGTACCCACATGTGAATAGATAGTTACCCTTCTTGGCCACTTTGGACCTCCCAGATCTGTCAAGGATTTTAAAAAATCCAATCCGTCACTCTCCCCAATTGCCCGCTATACCAGCCAAGCTACCATCTGACATCCCTAAATTCAATGGCAAAGCGGGAGAGGACCCGAACAATCACGTCATGACTTTTCACCTCTGGTGCTCATCCAACTCCTTGATGGATGACTCTATTTGTTTACGTCTTTTTCAAAGAACTCTCACAGGTTCTGTTGCGAAGTGGTATATAGAATTACCACGAGGTTTCTTCGCCGACTTCAACACCCTAGCTATGGATTTCCTCACCCACTACTAGTTATCGATCCGTTATGAAACGGGGATCGAGATTTTGAGTTCTTTCAAACAAACCAAAGCCACTCATATATCCAATCACATTCATGAGTGGCGACGGATACGACGTCTCATCAAACTCGAACTTCCCGATCAGTTGCTGGAAGAGTGGTTCACAAAATCATTTGTGAATGACATCGCTCGTGACATCTCCATGGGTGGAGTTGTCACGGAAGAACAGGCCATAAGCCATGCTCAATACATTGACCTCGTTTACTCACAAACAGGTACCCTTTATGACTTACTCCCTGATGCACCTCGTCCTTCCACTTCCACCACGTCAACTACTCCAGCTGCTTCTCATGCAGCCGACAGTGTGATTGGGACTTTCCATGCCCAACCACATTCCTCCTCAAGCAACAACCCCAAACCCGCTTCTTCTAATGTTCAAAATGCTCCGTCTCCTACCCCTCCCACTGGCAAGACTTCTGAGGTAAATGTTGTTCAATCTACCACAGCCAGTAAAAACAAATCCAGAAAAGGAAAGGGTAAGAATAAGGAGGACAAAAATACTTCACAAGCAGAGAAACCCAAAACTCCACCTGTTGATGATATGGATAAGTGCAAACCCCGATACCCTTGTCTTATCTATGGTGATGATCACTACACGAAGGATTTTCCACAACGCATCGAGGTTACTAAATTCCTTCAAGGGGCTCCAAAACCACCCACTCCGACCATCTTGTCCCAACCCTTCTCCCCTCAACAACAGGCCCAATTGGTCATTCATGACCAACCTTCCCCTTCCACTACATCCTATGTATTAATGTGTATTGGCGATTCAAAGAAGAATGACATTGCCCTCACCACTCGAGCCAAAGATTATTCTCCCTCTAAAGAGAAGGTTGATGATCTACCTCCTTCATTGGTACAACCCTCTCCCACGACTCCACCTACCAATGGTCCTCTTCATCTTGAACGACTAAGCCTTGACACAGTCCTTCAACCCCCTCCAAAGGGCATCATTCGGAAATCGTCTTTCAATCCTCATGCTCGTGCTGCACAGAACTACAACATTGTTGAAGATCTGGCCCAAACACCTTCTACGATGTCAACCCTCAAAGTCCTTCAAATTTGTCCCACACAACGGAAGGCACTGTTGAAATCTATCGGTGGAATTGACCCAATGAACATGAATTTAATAATTTTTGACTTGGAAGATCACATTCCAAGGTTACCCCCTCAACTCGCATTCCAAATCCAAGTGATTGTCTCCGACAAAAACATTTATAGAACTGTTATCAACGAGGGTGACTCGATGTGTGTCATGTCTGTTACCTGCTGGAAAGCCATCGACTCTTCCCCTTTGACTGAATCCCATAACACACTCAAAGCCTTCAATGGCTTCGGTTTTAAGCCCTACGGTGTCCTTCCTTCGTTTCCAATCACACTAGAAGGAAAAACAGTCCAAGTTGAAGTGGAAGTCTTTGACACTCCTCTCGTTTACAATCTTTTTCTTGGCCGTAGTTGGATCGATTCCATGCGCGCAGTTGTGTCGACTCTTTTTCATGTTGCACGTTTCCCACATCAAGGAAAGGTCATTATTTTCGACCAATTAGCCTTCTTTAACTCAGACACACGTACTGGCAATATACCGTTCATTGCTAAAACCCCACCAGGTTACGAGAACGTCGATGTAGGTCTTCTCAAAGAGTCTTCGTTAATGGGTACCTTCCCCATTCTACCACCTGATGTTCCACACTCGTCTGTCGCTTCAATCAACATGATATACACCTCAATTCATGGAACCCCTGCGTCTCATGACCCATGGATGGTACCTGACCCTGGCGATCATCTTCGTTATGGCGACGCAATGCCTTTAAGTCTGGTCGAATCTACCTATCAGGCCATTCAATCAGAAACCCCTTCTACCCCCTCTCTTGGTGAGTTATCTCCATATCCTTTCCATGTCATTTTTCCCATAGACAAGATGATCATGTCTGTCATGGAAGACACCCCTTGGAACAATGGAAATCACCATTCCATCCTCTTCCTGGAGAAACATACCATCGAGAAATACCAATGGATCTCGACCCCGTCGACTGTTGTCGTCATTTCAACTATTCCCGAGTCCACACATGATGTGTTTTCTGAAGGGAACTTAAGAAATATCTCACCCACTATTCCCCTCGACATATCCATCAAACCTGGAATTGTCGAAAATGTGCATATCAGAGCTTCGTGTTCCCCTGATGAAATCGTCACCTATACGTCACTTTTCAAAGAGTTTCGTGACATCTTCGCCTAGAGCTATGAAGAAATGCTGGGTATCGACCTCGACATTGTGATACATGAGATTAAGACATACCCAGACGCTAAACCCATCCGACAACGCCTTCATCCAGTTCACCCACGTAGAGCGGCTGCTATCAAGCTTGAAGTCGAGAAACTTCTCAAAGCCGACTTTATTTAGCTGGTGGCCCTCACTGACTGGGTTTCCAATCTTGTCCCAATCGACAAGAAACAAGGCACAATCCGCGTATGCGTTGATTATAGAGATATCAACAAAGCTTGTCCTAAAGACAAGTTTCCTACCTCCTTTGTCGATTAGATTGTCGACGATTGCACTAGAAGCGAAATCTTCTCTCTGATGGATGGTTTCTCTGGCTATAATCAAATCAATATTGTTCCCAAGGATCAACACAAGACTGCTTTTATTTGTCCTTGGGGTACTTTCACCTATCGAAAACTTCCTTTCGGTCTCAAGAACGCTGGCACAACTTTTCAATGCGCTATGTCTTATGCCTTCCATGATATCAAGCACATCGTGAAACCATATCTTGATGACTTACCTGCTCATTCCATGCGTCGAGTTGATCATCCAATCCACCTCCGAGCCATTTTCATTTGCTGTCGGTTTTACCATATACGCTTGAATCCGCACAAGTGTGTTTTCTGCGTGGAATCCGACCGACTTCTAGGCTTTATTGTTTCGCGTCAAGGGATTAGGGTAGATCCTTTAAAGGTTGAGGTGATTCTTAATCTCCCTCCTCCTTCTACACTTCGCCAGTTACAAATTTTGCAATGGAAAGCAAACTTTCTTCATCGTTTCATCCCGAACTACGCCAAGATAACTCGTGGATTTACGCGACTCCTCAAAAAGGGGTCTGAGTTCGTATGGGATACCATCACAAACAAAGCCTTCGAAGCTTTGAAACTGTCCCTGACACATGCTCCGCTTCTCTTCCCCCCCGATTACAGTCGTGATTATTTCCTCTACCTCGTAGCCTCGGATTACACCATTACTATGGTTCTCGTCCAAGAGGATGATTCTCATGACGAACATGTTATCTATTACTTGAGTCGAAGTCTAACGCCTACCGAAACCAAGTATTTACATGTTGAAAAACTGGCCTTGGCAGTCGTCCAGGCAGTTCAACGCTTCCGACACTATATCCTCTCTCGCAAGACTATGATGATTTCTAATTGCAACCCTATGCAACACATTCTAACACGTCAATTGCTAGGGGGAAAATACTCCAAGTGGATAGTTATACTCTAGGAGTTTGACTTGGAATTCGAACGAGCCAAGTCTAAGAAGTCCTTAGTGTTTTCCAAGTTGATATGCGACTTTCCCTACTCTGCAACGGAAAATGTAGCAGTGGATTCATTACCTGATGAATCCCTTTTCCTAATTAGTTCTGATGATCTTTGGTATGGCGATATCATCATATATCTCCAAACCTATACTTTTTGGCCCAATCTGTCCAGTACTGACCGGCGTCGAATATGCTACCAAGCCCGTTAATATATTATCCTCGGGGATGCTCTTTATTGTCATGGGATTGACTCAATTTTTCGACGCTACCTCATGTTTGATGAAGCCGAGAAAGCCTTAAATGACTGCCATTTTGGAGCCTGTGGTGGTCATATGTTCGGGTATGCTACTGCCCAGAAGATATTATGAGCAGGGTATTTTTGGCCTTCTTTATTCAATGATTACATAATCATTGTCCAAAAATGCCACGCTTGCCAGACCTATAATCATAAGATACGGTCACATCTCGCTCCTCTTCACCCTGTGGTTTCTGTTGGTGCCTTCGCGAAATGGGGCATCAATTTCATGACATGTCACCCCCACTAGGCCGGGGGGCATGGATACATTATTGTAGCCGTAGATTATTTTACGAAATTGGCCAAGGCGATGACGACATTTGACAATACTGGAAAGACCACAATATTATTCATTTTCAATCACATCATAGCTCGTTTTGGTGTTCCTCATGCTATCGTCACCGATCATGGTAACCACTTTAGAAACTTCATAATGTTTGAACTCACTAAAAAGTTGGGTCTTCACCATGAAAACTCAACGCCCTATTACCCACAAGCCAATGACCAAGTCGAAGTGATTAATAAAGTTCTCATAACCATGCTTCGACGAATGATAGGGATTCACAAAACAAGTTGGCACACAATGTTGTTTTCAGCCTTGTGGGCTTATAGGACATCCGTTAAGTCCACTACTAGGTTTACACCTTTCTAGTTAGTCTATGGTTTAGAAGCCATTCTCCCGATTGAATGTGAAATACCCTCTTTAAAGCTAGCCGTCGAACTCCTACCAAACACTTATGCCGAGGAAGAACGTTTGTTGTATCTCATGCGATTAGACAAAACTCGACGCGACGCTACCCTAGTCATAGAAGCCCAGAAGAAATGTGTCAAGGTCCAATACGACAAACATGTCAAGCCTCGCATTTTCTCCGAAGGAGATCTGGTTCTCCTCTACGAACAAGATCAAGATATGCTAGGAGATGGAAAATTCGAAGCCATGTGGCGAGGTCCTTATATCGTTAGACACATTTTAGAGAAAGGATCTTATGAGTTAGTATATTACGATGGTATCCCTTTGAGTGAACCTAGGAATGGGTTGCACTTGAAGAAGTACTATGCATAAGATCACCTGTGCATGAGTACTTGTATTTTTATTGTATCATACTTCTTGTGTGTTACTGTAGTTTGCTTTTGTCTTTATCTAGTCTCTACCCTTATGTGACATTGTGTTTGATTTCCATATGCCAGAGTCTTTGCTACCCCACATTGGCTTCGCTGATGGCGCTAGCCATAGTACTCAGAACCTTGATTCTGCTGCATGGGCAATTTACACCCCTACAAACGAACTTGTCACTCTACGAGGTGTGTGCCTCGGTCGTGTGACCAAAAATATTACGGAGTATAGCGCCATTATTGAATTGTTGATTGATGCTATCTCGCTTGGTATCCGTCGCTTGGTTGTGCAACTCGATTCACAGCTCATAGTACTACAATTAAGTAATGTCTATGCTATTCTAAGTCCTACTTTCTTACGGGTATATTTGCGAATTCGCCTCTTGGAACGTTATTTTGATTATATTGAGTATCAACATATTCCTAGATGTCTAAATACATTAACTGATGCATTAGATAACTATGTATTAGACAGACATTTGGGTCATTTATAAATCAATCACATAAGTAGCACACAACACAAGATAAGCCAGTAGAAGCCATATGTATATATAACAATCAAAAAGTTTTTTACAAAAAAAAGTTCTGTCCGAGGACCAAAATTTCAAAATCTGAAGCTCATAGCTTTTACAAAGTGACATCATGGATGATGTTCACGGTAACACATCACTGCCCGGGCAACCCTACGAAGCAGTCAACCAACAGACTCTGACACCCCCACTGTATGATGCTGATAACGTTGCGGAACCTCTCCAAGAGGCATGTCTGGAATGTCTGTTGTCAAACCCTCCAGGTTTTGTTCCACTGCTTCATAATCTTCAACGTCCCATCGTGGCACTAGAGCCACCTCTCGTCATCGCTGAATAAGAGAAGTACTCAGAGGTCGATAAGGCCCCACGTCTGTGTCATCAAAAATAATTTTTGTACTTAGACCTCAGACAAACATAAAAACATTTGCATATGATAAAATTCACAAAAACATTTAAAAAGTAAAAAATGTGTACTTCTTACCGATATCTCCCCACTGAGCACCCTCGGGAAGGGCCAAGTCCAAATCTCCTCGAAAATCCAACCCGACATAGGCATATTCATCGACCATCAACATCTGTGGTCGCAACCAGTCGAAGAAGGAATCATTGTATTTGATGATTGGTCCAGCTACATGCATGGCCATGAGGTTACACCGCCTCAACATTCTTGGATCCTCTAGAGCTGGTAAACCCCACTCAACCTACAACCTCAACAAGGGAACCCTCTCAAGAAAGAAGGACACCAAAAAAGACCCGTACCCGAATTGCTTCAGGTCGCCTCTTTTGCATTTGGTCAACTGCCTCTTCACGTTACGAAGGACTGCATTTGCCCAGTTAAAGACCCAAGTCTCAGTACACTTTATGGCATACTGAAAGTAGCTCTGGAGAGCCATATGAGGAGCAACACTCCCAGCCATACGAGCAATGGTGAACAAAATAGTGCGAAGGGTCAAATCCTGCACCCCCCAAATGACCACTTTTCCTTTGCTCCTTTCCGCCTCTGGAACACAGTACAAACGACAATATTCACTCATAGGCAGCCCACCACCTCTGCTACCAGTTAAGCTAGCATGGTACCCACCCTGTGATAGTCCTGTCAAGAAATAAACATCCTCGATATCCAAGGACAATGTGTGGACCCCTACGTGGAAAACTTGTTGGTCCACGTCCCACATATGCACGAGGTACTCCAATAGCCTGACTTGGGCCCTCATACCCGAGACACGAAAGAATTTTAGGAGACCACAATCTCGCAAAGAGGCAATAGTGCCTGGGTTATTCCCAGCAATAGCATCATCTTCTTCATGCTCTCTTTCACACCATTCTAGAACCATGGTGATAGCCAAATGCCCGCATAAGAAACATAAGAAGAAGGTCAACAACTCTCTTCAAGACTTGGTATCTTTTTCATTGAGCAAACTTCAAAAAAAAAATTCACTTTACGGTTCTCGCAGGTGCCCTTTAGGCATAGTGAGAGGTTCTCCCAGGTGCCTTTGGAGCCACCTGCGATAATGATGCATTCTCGTAGGTCCCGTGTGGTTGGCCTGTGAGAATGGTTGAGCATGAATTTAACCCCTAAAACAAGCTCAAAAACATGAGTTTTACCAATGAAAATGAAAAATTGAACCTTGAAAAGATAGAAGACAAGGAGCTTACCTCACTGCCGGAAACGGTTCGTCGAATGGATGCTCATACCTCCCGCAATCGAGCGCCAAAATTCAAGGGCAAAAGAGGGGTTTTGGGCTAAAATATTGGCAAAGTTACAATGACTATGGTAAAAAGAACTTTTACCCACTTATATTTACTTTTACCCTTTTTTATTGGTTTTTATAACTATTTTATTTATTAAACCTAATTCCTAATACCCTTATGAGTGTGACTTTTGCAGACATAACGACTTCGACGTTTATACACAGGGATACAGATATTTCTTCTCTTTTTCGTCGCATGTTTGAATTATTTTTTATGGTTTTTTGCACAAAACCTCGAGCTTGGTCTTTGCCCATTCTCACGCTCGAAAATACATGAGAATGTGATCGAGCACACTTTTATCACTTTTTCAGGCTCAACGAGGTTATACGAAAAAGGAACCCCCTGGAGTCCTCTTTAATCTCTTTTCAGACTCTCTAAACATGAAAAGATCGCCGAGCGACCTTGCTATTTTCACGCTCATTAAAGTATTTGAAGAAAGTGTCTGTTGGGCGATAATTTATCTATTTTTCGGTCTCATCAGACTATTTTACAAAAAAGAAATTGAGAGAGTTCTCTTTTAAGTGTTTTTTGAGACTCGATAATCATGAAAAACCTTCGAGTTTTCTATCTTTGGACTCGTTAAACAAACATCGACAGACCCGCAATGGGACCAAACCACTCATTCCTAGGGTTCATTAAACATACTCTGAAGGAATCATCCAAAGGATGAGCTTACATCAACAAGCATATGTTATCCTCCTCAAGCTTGCGTAAAAATAAAGAGGTACTCGCTAGAAATGGTGGGGGGAAATTTGGGAGAGGGATGTGTTTTCGTATTCATATTATTGGCAGTAAGTGTCACTCTTGAACATGACACCCCCTTATTCGTTATCTGAAGCCGGTTTGGGAAATCCATTTGTCTCTCATTCGATTTGCTACAAGGTTATATCCTGAGTCATCTCTGAGTCAATGCTTCCAAATCATTGGTCTTGTCATTCATATGTTCAAGAGAAGTTCATCCGAAACCTCTATTGAGTAAGCCATCTATAGTTGTCCATTCTCTCTGTGTCAGCCTTCCCTGTGTCCAGTTCAAATTACATCATACTCTATTCTGCCTTCAAAATCTGTTACTCATTTCATGTCATTGATGGGGGATACATCAAGGCCCTCCTGTGACGAGTTTTGTTATGTCTACTCCAAATCATTATCCAGAAACAAGACTTAGAAATCCTTTGGTACCTTGGAACTTGCATGCCTCAATGGCAGGTTTCCTCACTTTAGACAGTGGGTTTTCATCATTGGCCCCTGATCAGGAGATTTCGTCAGATGTTCGACCTCGACTCATTTATTCACATTCAGTGGATTGTACTAGTGTACCTTGGGAGTCATTGACATTAATGGTGATTTCCCTCACACTTGTTAACGGTTTCATCAATGACTGGTAATCAAGTGGTTTCTACCATGTTTGACTTCAACACATGTAATCACATGGTTAGATTTGTACTTTCAGGTGACAGGATTGAAGACCCTGGATCTCATCTCTTTGGTCCAGATTGTGATGGAATATGTATAATTTGCTGACACATAGATCCACTTTGTATGTCTCATGGCTATGTTGTCTCAATTGGAATTTTCTTGCATGGATCCACAGTGCATTCTTGGTGGCTATGCGATATTTTGATGGCATGGATCCATAGTGTATGATTGGTAGCCATGACCTATGTTTATGATGTCATATGTCCGTGATCTGAGTATGGGAATGCCTACCTCAGAACTAGTATGATATTCTGTAGATGCTTGGTTGTTTGCAGGTTTCCGATTAGGTGCGCTCCTAGTTTTCGACACACACATGCAGTTTACAAAGTATTTCGGTTGTCACTGATTCCGGCCTCATAGTTTGGGGGGCATTCTGTTACACATGATTTTGGTCATCTTGATGGTGTATTGACAATGGTGTACTCAGGTTCCTAACAAGAACTTTCTCCTGAGAAAAGTAGCATTTATCTCCTTCCAGAAAACATATTTTCAAAGTGAGTTCACAGGCTGCTTATAGCCTAGGGTGCGAGAATGACCCATTCTCGCAGGCCACCTTTAGCTAGGGTGTGAACTTCTCACATTGTGCTCTATACTTAGGGTGTGAACTTATTTTCAAGCTTGGAAAAAAGATGAAGTCTCGATGGTTCTAGAAGGGAATCTTCTAGAAAATGGGTTGGCATTTGAATGGTTATCATTTTATTGGTTTCCCTGATTTGGTGGGATCATTCTCATCCATGTAACCATCTCATCCTCTCCTATATATTGGTAGGATTCTCATGGAAAAGGTTAAGCAAGATTAATTGAAGAATTGTTGAAAGAATTGTGTGAAGAACCCAACTTGAGCAGAAGCTTGGAGACTCTAGTAGGTCTATCAAGAGGAATACGATCTTCTTCATGCAAGGATAGAGCAAGTGTGTGTGTTGGAACCAAGAGTCACCGAAAGGAAGCTTGTGACATCAAGGCAATCAGGTTGTATCTTCTACTTTCGATTAATATGATACAACAACATGTCCTTTTCCCATAAAATCATTCTTACTTTATTGTGTAACTCCTTGATCATACACATAAGTTGATGATTGAATACATTTTACTATCTTCACTTTGGTTGGTTTGTGTTGTCTTGGTCTTGACCTCATGAGAGAACCGGAGCGAAGCGGGAGCAACAGAGACCCTAGGAAGTGATACAAAGGTATGCCACTTGTTCCTCCTTGCTAGCTAATTCAATGGTCATAACTTAGGGAAAGAGTCATGTCCTGTCCTATTTTGTTCTAGATTCAGGTGGATCTAGGGAGATCTGTTAGTGTTCGCACCTACCGATTAGTCCGATAACAGGGAGTGTGGAGAAACCAACCCCCTCGAAAGCCGTGAAACTTGAAGTCCCGATAAGAGACATGGAGATTTGGACCGACAGATCACAGGAATCGTGGACCATTGATCTGATGCGGGGAAACTTCAGGATTCAGAACTTGGAGTGTTGGGGTGCCTTGCATCAAAAACCCCGAGGTCGTGAAATGCGACGCACCATTAGGGTTAAGCTGGTGGTCATGGGAATGGTCATGTGAGTGGAGGGAGCTAACGGTTGTTAGGCCCCTTTTGGAACAAGAGATTTGGGGAGTTAGGGGTGACTCATACATCGAAATCCCGACATGCAAAGTCTTGAAACGCCGACTGTGTAGGCCTATGGTCATAGGGTGGTGGTCTTGTGGAGGAGGCTCGTGTGTGGTGTTTATTCACACGGGTCTAGCCTCGTAACAAGGACTTGTGGATATATTGTAAGGATCCTGACAAGGAATTGAGGATCCATTTCGGCTTGATGATTAAGAAAAAGTGAAATTTTTCTATGCTTGGTAATGGGTGTGTGACAAAATGGTATCAGAGCATGGTTACAAAACTTAGCCTTCTTCGGCTCATGCACGAGTCATATGAAAATATCCTTGAAGTACTTTAAGGAAGGATAGAGACTTTGAAGAATTTGAAGTAAAGGAGAAGGTCGAAGCCACCTCGTAGAGGTTGATTCCATAAGAGTTGATGCCAAGTTCTTTGGCTTGAAGTCATTGAAAATCTGAACGGACGATGGAATTTCTCAGAGGAAGGAATACTGAAATTCTGTGAACTGTTAGATCTAGTAGATCAATGGAGAAGATAAGATTGATAACCTCTCATCACTCACAAGCTCAGGAGGCATAGTATATGTTAGATTGGGATCAACGAGAGTCATTGAGCTAGAGCTTCGAGATTTCGGCTATTGGGAAAATAGAAGCAAAGACCTTCCCGAAGTCACAAGAGGTAAATCACTGATTTAATCAGGACCGTTGGTTAGTGGGGAACATAAACCATAGATCTAGTGTAATCGGATCTTCGAAAATCGGAGATTTGGAAGCAAAGGCAGAGTTGTTCGTTGATTCTCCGAATCGCGAAGTCCTGAAATATTTGGGAGCTGGGACCTAGTTCCTAGAGGAAGGTCATGAAAGGTGCATAAGAGGGAGGGCTAGCACTTTCTAGGCCCTTAGTCGGATCTCGGGATCTCAGGGTCTAAGTGTTGGATTTGTATCACACAAATAGTCTCGAAATCACGACATGATCATGGTCGTCGATCGAGGAGAGATCAGGACCGTCAGATCTGGTGCTGGGGAGAGGTCGTCAATCGAAGATCGGGAGTTTGGGAAAAAGGAGTCAAGATGACTCGCATGAAGAAATCCCAAAATCGTGAAATGCGAAGCGCCTTTTGTTTGGATCATGGTCACCACCGGTGGTCACATGAGGAGAAGGCGTGAGCTAGTATGATGAATACTTAGCTATGTTTAATTATACTTGAGTGCATGAGTTTAATGCATGGTGGAGCTTCTTAATATGAAGCCTGATATTAATACCAATAAGGTATGAATGATATTAAACGTGCAATTAATGCACATGTATGATGTAAGAGTATAGTATAGGCACGATATGCTTTTTCCTAATGAGTGAAATATAAAGAAAGTATTGCTCTTGTCCAGATTAAATGAATACTATGGAGGCATAACTGACTCCATTCTAGGGAGTCATGAAAGTTTTGTTCCAACTAATAGCCTGAGGGGAATGTATTTCATTTCCTCAGGAAGTACTAATATAATTAGATGAGAGGGGAAATGAGCCAAGATGCTCTTTTGTCATAATAAGAGACAAATGATTTTGCCTTTGAGCATCACATGAGAAGGATTGTGAATGAATTTGAATTGACTGATCTTAAAAATAGGGATGCATGTGGGTTGTGAGATATACCTATGAAAACATTACATGCAGGATTAGGATTATGAAAATGGCTAAATACATCGTGGATGTAAGTTAGCAAAAAAACCTAGAACATGCGTGGATGCATAATCTGGAATGCATACCAGAAATGTATGTCTATGTCACTTAAAGTATGCTTATTAACAAGCTGAAGCTAATTCGAGCTTGAGGCCATCACAATTAGTGATGGATATGCAACAAGGAAGTTGCATACCGAAGGAGTTCCCAGTGGAGGAATTGTATAAGGACTCTGTCAGAGGAACATAGTCACAACCCTAATAATTGTTGAAGGTTGGACAATAGGCTGCAAAGCCTGTCTATATATAAGAATCATGGATTACATTTTTAAAGTATCATGTAATTAATAGAAGACTAACAACTGAATGATAACCACTCTGAGGATCGAGTAATGATGTGTAGGATGCACAGATTTATGATCCATTATGAACAAAAAGTTTGTTATTAAAGCATGTTGTTGTATTCCAAAAGGGTTAGGGTCAGGCCTAACCAAGGCTACTCAGGAAATGAGCAGAAAGATCACAATAAGAGGTAGATGGCAAGGAGAAACACTTTCCTCACCCTAAGAACCCTAAATTGTTTAACAGAGCCATAGGATTAAAAGAGTAGTTGTGGAGACCGATATAGTTGATAAAAGGAAAGTAAAACTCCCGAGTATGATTAAATAAATAAATGAGTACATTTAACTTATTAGGCTTGGTTGAATCCATGATTAAGAAAAGGCAGTGAGGCCTTAGAGATAACTCGACTAGGCTGAAATGTCCCATGTGGTGTAGGAAGAGTTGGGAGAAGGGGAGAGTCCTCGATTCTTCCTTGCTGAGTAATATGTTTTCTCTTGGATGAGGAAAATTGATTTACCGATAAAAGTGAATGTTTTGACATCAAAGTGATAAGGATTGTGTTGTTGAATATATAATCGAAATCTGTTTTCATTGCACTTGTGGAAACATTAAGGATAATGTGATGAAGTGCATAAAGATATGCTAGGACATGTCTAAAAATATTTTATTAATTTAAATGCTACGGTACTTGCATTTTAATTTACATAACGACTAATGTGCTTATGATATACGTTATGTGTAGAAAGGAATAAGATCGAAACTGTTGAGAAAGACAGTTACCAATAATGAACAACCTCAATCAGAGGGTTACTATGAGAAAGTTCTTGTAGAAAGATTATTGAAGGGACTTTAAAAGTCCCCATGGAGCGCCACTGATGGGATAATATCAGAGAGAGTGCTAGTAGCCCAGAACAGGTATAAAAATGTTCATACTTACGTGGCTCAGGGTATGAAAGGATTCAGGTGAGAATCCCTTCCAAAATATTTTATTGTCTCATGTTATGCACGAAATTTGAACGGGCAGTGGTATGCCTTGGATAACTAAGAAGGGTATGATTAGGGAAGAAGAACCTGAGTGACAGAGGTGTGAACCCCCAGTAGTAAAGACTGATTGTAAACCCTCAAAAGAATTCATGAACTGATATGTCATGAACACATGGACCAATCCAGGAATGTTTGGAAACATAAAGTGCTCATAGATAGCACGTTACATGGGGTTACTTCAAGAAAATGCATGTTTACATGAAGCAAAAACAACGGAAATTTTTAGTGATGAAGGAGAACCTTCCAAGGTTTTATTTACATTATGAAACGCTGAAGGAAAAAAAAATTTGGGTGGCCATGAGCAGTAGCACACTGGTTATTAATGGAGGAAGAATGCTTAAAGGCATTCATGTGAAACCTTTGAGTTTCATGTATATTGATCTGGGATCGTGATCGACCTATAGCAAGAAGCATGGTCTTGCTGTAAGAGTGAATGAAAATGAATAAGCCATGTGGTGAAGAGGTTGGTTGAATTCCAACACACCATGGTCAAGAACTTGTCATAAAGTGTGACAAACTTGAAATAAATGCAAGGATGCATTGAGTATGAATGTGGCCACGAATGTTGGTGCATTCATTAAAATCAATTGACATCCAAATTACATTTTGAAAACTTGCACTGTTAGTATGCATGATTTTTAATATATATATATACATGGATGCATGAGAGACTAACAGTTTGTTTGGTTGTGTAAAGAATGAATTGCAGGGAGAAAAGGCTCTTGGATATGGTAGTATTGTAAGCCCATAAGAAAGACCAATTGCCTACTGAGCCAAACTACAAGGAAGAAGGAGTCTTGGATATGGCAATGTTGTAAGACCATAAGGAAGACCGATTTCCTGCTGAGCTAAAATGTTATGGGGAAAGAAAGTCCCATGCTTGTGAATATGGTTTTGTACGGAACATATATGAAATTAAAAGAAGAGATTGGAAAATCTGTGGGTGGCAGATTCACAATAAAATTCTGAAAGTTATAATTTATAATGATGTCTCATGAATTTTGTATACCTGTGATACATGTGAGGAAAAAATATCTATCCAGAAAGGACAGATGAAGGCTGTCAAATTTGAATATGATGAAAAGAATGGCTACTGCTGAGCCACGAGAACCCCAAGATAAGTCATGATCACCTAAAATACATTGTGTTGAGGTAACACAAGCTGGAGGGATGCCTCGATAGAGAAAGTCTGAGGGACGCCTCAATTGTAAGACTCGATAGAGTCTCTAAAATTATTTATGTGCGAGAAAACCTTGGCAGGGCAAGATGGATCACCTGAGGGACTGTATAGCAGTGAAGGGGATGTCTGAGCCTAGGCCTAGAGGGTGAGTGACCGCAAGGAAGAGGAGACCTTAATAGTTCTTGTAAACTATTGGGATCATGCACACGGTGGGTAGTTCTTCTTGTGCGAGAAAACCTTGGCAAGGAAAGATGGGTCACCCGAGGGACTGTATAGCAGAGAAGGGAATGCCTGAGCCTGGGCCTAGAGGGTGAGTGACTGCAAGGAAGATGAAACCATGATAGCTCTTGTGATCTGAAAATGGAATGTACTTGTTTAAGGGTGCAAGGTATCCATTTTCCATAATTCAAAATGTGAGTTATACACTCAAATGTGACCTCTGAAAATGTGAGAACTTACTATTTCTTATACAGAGATAGACTGTAGGAGCA
>ML788156.1:418274-467425 GCA_009831015.1 Picea engelmannii | reverse complement strand
CCTCAAAATCGTACCAAGCATATATTTATTTATTATATTCATCCTTGAGGCCCTCCATAAGAAATATCTCCTGCATGTTATTCAATGAATCTTGAATACTATGAAAACTATCATTGAGGCCATGTGTGAGGCTGTCTGTGAGGCCATGTGTGAGGTTGTTTGTGAGGCAATGTGCAAATGCATCCAATCTATCATCCAATTGGGATTTGAATGATTCAAGAATTTATTTCAAGGTTTGAGATGAAATATCTATCTGAGCACCCTATGAACTCTTTGGTCCTGCAGCCGTCACGAAAAAACTCAAAAAATAGACCCAAGAAGTTTCGACAGAAAATCGCGGCTTTTTCTAGAAAAACCCTAAAAAACTGTTGAACTTGAAATGCTCATAACTTCACTTCCCAGACTCCGTTTCGACTGATTTTTTTAATTTTAAATTGGGTGTTTTTCTGAGAGGAACTCATATCTACAACCGTTTTCTGCAAATTTTGCACCAAAATATACCGAAAACTTCGATAATGTCGCGGCCTTCTTTTTTCTGCTCCGAAAAAAAATCTGCAAAAATAAAAAATATTTGTCCACAACTCCGGCCAAGGAAAGTGCTCTTCATGTCTCATTACATTGCTTGAACCCCTTTATATAGTGCTACCATCACCTAAGAACATTCTAGAGGAGTAATCTTCTAGAAGTAGAACCTTCTAAGAAGTCCTCTTACATTTATTATATCTAACTACCATAGTGGGCCTTATTTAATAATATAGTGGACCTAGTCCACCTTACATTGAATGACCTCCACTATTATCACTATGGGCCCTCTGGCCCCCCCCACTACCTCTCTAGCTACCTTACAAGGGTTAAGACGGTGTTCATTTGAATGGTCGTGTGAGTAGAGGGAGCTAACGGTCATTAGGCCCCTTTTGGAACTCGAGAGTTGGGGAGTCAGGGGTGACTCATACATCGAAATCCTGCCATGCGAAGTCTTGAAGCACCGACTATGTAGGCTTGTGGTCATAGGGTGTTGGTATCATGGAGGAGGCTCACACATGGTGTTTATTTGCATGGGTCTAGCCTCATAACAAGGACTTGTGGATATATTGTAAGGATCCCAACAATGAATTGAAGAGCCATTTCGACTCAATGATTAAGAAAAAGTGAAATTTTTCTATGCCCGGTAATGGGTGTGTGACATTTTTGTACATATTGCAATGAGAGTATGATGTATAGAAAATACTAACAATTTGTTGGTTGAATAAAAGATAGAATCATTGCAGGAAAAATGGTATTCAACATAGTGCTTGCTGAAAGCCAGAAGGAAGATTGCATCGTATTATTGCAACAACAATGAAAAATTATGAAATAGAATTTCATATTTTGGGAAAAGTTGAATTACTTATGAAATAAGTTTGAGTTCTAAATGAATTATTTTATGTTCTCTCATGATAATTGCATGTGTGTGATGCAGATGAGATGATATTTATTAAAGTTGGAATGTTGGGAAAGAACAACTACTATTGAGGACAATCAAGCCTATAATTGTAGAACCTTGGTGGGGTTCTGGTAATGGGTTAGCGCTCTCCTTGTATGTGAAATCCTTGGCAAGATGGATCGTTGAGGGACTATGTAGTAGTGAAAGGATTCCTGAGCTTGAAAAGGTGAGTGCAACAAGGAGGAGGAAAGGATGCTTATGGCATGGTAGTTGACATAAGGAGGGTGTGTCAAATGGAACAGTGAGATGAATTATTTTCAGAATCAGATCTAGGGAATAGATCAATTGACTTCCAGCTGCGGTATGAATACCATAATTGGTGCTAGAAAGTAGAGCACCAGATGGATAACAAGCTTCCAGTAGCTAAAGCTTGCAGATTTTTGAAGATTTTTGAAAATCTTGATGGTAATATGTAAACAAGTTGCATTGAGGACAGTGAAAAAATAAGGGGAGGGGATTGTAATATCCCAAGACCGAGCCCCAGTTGTGATTGTAAATGTAACTTGTTTTATAAGATGGTGAGCCAAGGGATTATAATCTAGGAGGATTATGTGATGATAGGTCGGAGAGCCTAGATGCTAAAGGCCAATGAGCCTATTTTTGTATATGTAAATACTCATATCATTAATATAAAATACATCGTTTTGTGTAGACTGACCACGATAAAGCATAATGGGGGACTAAGCTCCACTAGGTAGGGAAAAGGGATGGGGCTAAGAGGCTAGGAAAAAGGGGATAATATTGAAGGATTAACTCTAAGGAAATATTGTGTATATTTCCTAGAAAACTAAGGTTGGGTATAACCTATGTTATCCTAAGTTCCGGTGGGAAGGGAACAAATTATATGTGGATCTCATGCATCTTCATGAGGACATGTGTCAATATTGGCACACACAATTTTATGTGGAGAAGTCCGTTCATTCGGGGGGCGTTCTATGCCATTCTTTCCATGCTCCCCTTACACGCATGCACTCACGCATTGAGCCATGACCTCCATTATCTGCCTTTAATCATGCACACACCTCTGGAACCTGCAATTATACTTGAGTTATCCTGTGTATTTCCGGTGAAGCTCGACACACCTATATTTGCTTGAGCCCGTGCTGTGTCTTAATGGTTGGTTGTTACTGCCAACATAGCTCATGGATTGAGCGTGGCTTGATTCCATTGTCCATGTCCATACCGAGTCTTGTTGTTTCCATCACCTATGCGTTACATAAATGATGTGTTTGTTCTCACATGAGCCTGTTATTGGTTATCTGGGAGCGGGAGTGAAGAGGCGGGTTGTCAAGCCCGTGGAATGAAGAATCATGTTGTCAAGCTTGTGAGAAACTCTTTCCAGGTGAGAGAGGTTGTTGGGGAAGTGATTTCTCCTGGAGGGATCCCAACAACAACTACAGATCTATGAGAATTATTGTTCGGCTTATTGTTGAAGCCCTGGAAGGGAGGTGGAGCAGTCGATGGACTCTTGAACAGTGAAGGTGTATACTTTCTAGGGTGGGACATGGATGTGAGGAATGAGAGGTTGTAGGTTGTGTGTATAAGTTGTCTCTTGGGAGAGAATCCTTCCCGGTTGACTGTGTAGCATCCCATTGTCCCAACCTAGCCTAAGAATCCCTTTACCTGGGTGGAGTTTAGTCCCAGCTCGGGGGTGACCCACTGCTGAGAGTGATGAGAAACGTGGTCTATGGTTGGGAGGTTCATGGAAGCTCTACAAGCAGTTGGTGGTCATATATAAAATATAAGTATCATTTCTATGTTCATTTACATGCTATGTATTTGTACATGTCTAATATTTATGAGTATTTGCCTGTATATGTTATATGTGTAGGCTTACTGTTATTTTTTCATTAATCTATGTATTAGCAAAATATGTTTTATGTTTTATGTTTTATATATATACAGATGGTATTGTTGTTTTTATGGAGTTGGCATGACCTGTCTGTAAGGCCTGGTATGTTACAATATATGAAGTTTCGCAAGAGTTTCTATGTGGCATAGTTGGTCAGTCTCTGGCTAGGTATGTTACAGATCAGAGCTTGAACATAGAAGATTTGCAGTGCTATGCCCCAGCTTGGGAGCCCAGGGATGTTACAGTAGTGATCAATGAAAAGAAATAAATACTTGGCACTGATGATGGATTTCGTGTTCATTGGTCAAAAAACATTTGCATGAACCAATTGAAGGAGTCTCTTTGCTCTCCAAGTTTAACCTTCATCAAATGTTTCCCTATGTTTCTTCCCTACTTGGAATATTTGTGCATGTCCTCAATCTATTTCTCAATATGAGGAAGTCTATCTACAAGAGTCTCTTGAGTCAACTAAGAGAGGTAGTTCAAGTTGAGGTTCCATAACATTGATGCCAAAGTGTAGTGATGTCTGATGCACCCTTGATTTCTAATGCATGCTCATGTAATTTTCCAATATAAAACAATCTAAATAGTCCATTATCCTCCACACCAAGAGCATTAGTTTTCTTGGTAACCTAGTCAATTATATATCATTTGTGATTGATAAAATTGACATCTATATAGGGGTGGTGCCTCATAATCCAACTCACTGAAAGTAGATTAAAATCAATACCTAGAAAATAATATGCATTGAATAAAATCGATGTTTTTTATCCAAAGGAAATATCCACATTCTCTTTTATAACTACTAAGTACTTTGTCCCACCACTTAAGATCATTTAATCCCTTGATGAAGAAGTAGCGCACTCTGTGGACAAGTCCTACCTGTTGGTGAAGTGTCATGATGCACCTAAATGTTAAGCCCTAGACTAAGCCCCATGTTAAGCATAAAATGTATTATTAAGCCCTAGATATTGAATTATTCATTTCTAGTGTTATATTAGTAGGTTGGTTAGAACCCTTCATTGTATCCTTTCATTATAATTGTACCCTTTGTCTCCTATACATATACCAAGGAGACCTAGTCTTAGGATCATCTTATCTCATCTTGTTCATTGAATATATTGTAAAAGGAGGTTTTCCCTTCGAAGTAGACTTTTATTCATTTAATTTTTATCATTCTCGAGGAGTTGGTTCGTAACATTTGGTATCAGAGCATTGGTCCTAGGGATTTTCTTTTTCAAGCGAGTCATCTTGGAATTTTCACTATAAATATTTTTCTAGGTCGTTTCAAACAACAAAATTTTTTGGAGACTAAGAAAAGATAGCCAAGAATAGGTGGTCATAATTTTAGGTTATGGTTCATTTTATTTTAGGAGATATCATTTGTGGAAGTTAGGGTTTGTGACTAGTCCTAGAATAAGTCTCAAAAGAGCCATATTTTTATTTTCGCTATAAAAAAATTTCGGTGAAGTTTCAAACTTTGATTTTTTTAGAAGTTTGAGGAGACATGGAAAATTATGTGTGATTTTTTTTTTTAAATTTTGAATCATTACAATTTGTGAGATATATCTTGTGGAAATTGAGGTTTCTTGATAATCCTGAAATTAGTCTTAAACAAGACATTTTTGTATTTTTTCTATAATTTGTTATCAGTAAAGGTTTATACTGTGAAATTTTCAGAAGTTTGAGAAGTCATATTAGAGTACTACAAGGATTCAAATTTCAAATATATATCATCCCTAAAGAGGAATTTTTATCCTTGCAATGGATTAAAATTGGGAAAGGATTACATAAGCCTTATTGGATTTTTTTCTTCTCATTGAGGCCCTTCCAATGAGCTATCATGTGCCTAAAATGGAGTTGTATGGGAAAGTTTGAGTCCCAACAAGGTAATGATCCAAATATTACCCACATGTCCAAGTGGAAATGTAATGTCCCTAATCAGAACCCTTTGTAATTGTACATATAGGTTGGCGAGTTGTTGGTACCAATTGTAAATGTAAATGTACATTTAGGCTAGTGAGTCATTGGCACGAAGTTTTGGTTTTGTGCGCACCTTGGTGTGCACATTTAATAGTGTTGTGCATACCAAAGTAAGTGTGTGGGATTGCATATCAATGGAAGGGTGCACACATTCCATAGTGTTTCACACACTTGGGTAAGTGTGCACGGTTTACTTGGAAAGTGTACATCGAGATGCTTTACACACACACACACACATATGGATGTATATGTATTGAGGTCGGAGAGCCTGTGTGGTTATGAGGTTGGTGAGTGAGGATGAAATAAGGCCAATGCACCTATCCATGTAAATGTAATCACAATCATTAATAATATCACATCATTGCACACATATAGATCATATGAAAAGAGATGGGGGGATAACTCCACCGGAAAAAGGGGAAAGGGAGGAACATAAGTCTTAGGAATATTTTATTAATATTTTCAGAAAAGTGTAATTTATGGATAAATTATTTTATCCTAAGTTCCCGAGGGAAGGGACAAGTCACCAAGTGGCTTAAGCTACTTTTGAAGGTGATAGGTGTTGAGTTTAAGGCATGCAATATATATTGTTGGCCTTAGTGTATTTTGGGGGGATCATTCAATTTCTCGTGAGAAGAAGGGGTCGGTCCAGGGAGAAAGGACGACTATTACCTTATCTACAGAGAAAAACTTGTAAAGGGTTTTGTTGTATTGTAACCAAATATTTTTTGTCGAAAAAGTAGGTTGTCAGGCCTGTGAGCAATCTCTCTGGGTGAGAGACTTGTTATCGAAGAGGCAGGTTTTTGGGCCTGTGAGCATTCTCTCCAAGTGATATTTTTTTTGGGAATCATTCCTTGGTGTGTTGGGAATAATTGCAGGTCTCAAAGACTTCCTTTCTGGCCTGTTGTTGGAACCCTGGAAGGGAAGTGGGGAAATCGAGGGACTATTGAGCAGAGAAGGGGCACACTTCCTTGGGTGTAACAAGTGCGTGGGGAATGAGAGACTATAGGCTAGCTGCAGTAATGGTACCTTGGACTGAGTAATTATGATGAGTATCAGACCTTAGCCTAGCACTAGGAACCCCTTTTCCCTGGTGGAGTTAAGCCCCAGCTTGGGGGTGACCTGTTGTTGAAAGATTATGAGCAATAAAGTCTATGGTTGGGAGGAACTTCTAATTTTTGCATGCAATTGGTGACTTTCATAAAAGATAAGTGTCTTTATATAGTTGTTTCATTTACTGTGTGTTTAATTATATATGTCTAATATGGGTTTAATCCTTGTATGTTGTTTCATAAGTTGCATAATGTTGCTTGCACATGTAAGTGTGGTGTTGATAATCAATGTTTGTAGTCATGCATGAGTATGATAGTTATTGTTAGCTATTCTTGTTAAGTTAACCTTATGATAATGGTCACAAGTCTCCAAGGCAAGTTGAAAATGGTTGTGTGTGCAGGGAATACTATGTGTGCACAGGAGGATGAGTTTGCTTGTGCATGCAGGGAAGTAGTTTGTGCACAGGGAAGATCAGAAATGGTGTGTAATGCCAAGATGGTTGTGTGCACAGTAGCGAGCTTATGTTCAATATGGTTTACGCATGCACAAGTGGTGTGTGTTAGTTGCTTGTGCACATCGTTGTATTGAGTTACTTCCGTTGTTTTAAGTTGTGTAAAAAGGAGAAAGTTAGTGTGGCACAACTCATCTTGAGGTTGAGTGAATTACTTCAAGTGATACTGCATATAATAGTGTATAGAATAGAATCTGCACAGTGGATTTTGGAGTTACATTGTTTAGTAGTATGCTGGGCAATGTTACATTATAGTATCAGAGCAACATGACTTGAGATTGTGTGATGTGGCCCAACTTGCGTGGTTGTGGATTGTTGGGTTGTCATATTATTTGTAGTGAAAGTCTAGTCGAGGTGGATGGATTGAAGATCAAAGTCGAGGTGGATTGACAACAGGTCAAGGGTCGAGGTATATTGATAGAAAGCCAAAGGTTGAGGTTAGTTGACTGAGTAAATTCAAATTCGAAGTTCGAGGTGGTTCGACATGGTAAAGGAATTAACAACAAGTCAAAGAGGTCAACCAACAAGAGGTTGATAGGCGGGCATGTGGCGACTGAATAAAGGCTGACTGGTAGTCAATCGGTAATCCGACTTGGAGTCGACTATAATAGAATCCCAATATTCGCAACATTTTTAGCCAATGATCTGCATGGATTTGTAACCATTTTTGGGCGCCATGTATTTAGGGTTTTTTCAATTGTAAAGCCTATAAAGAGGTGTGTTGTAAATCCATAAATATTAATCAATGAATCATAAGATAGCCAATCTTTAGAGGAATCTTTAGATGTAGGTTGTTGGTCATGCAGATGTAAGTCAGTTTGGATACATGGTTGTTCTTGCAAAAACAAGAGGGTATGATGTCGATTGTGTCTTAGGTGCGGACCAAGGTTAGACATGTAACCTTTTATTTAGATTGAATAAGACAACAAGAGAGCAAAATGGTCAAGGAATGTTGGTTTTCCTGGTTTGGATTTCTAGGGTAAAATCTATGTGTATTATGTGATTGCTTTGTCATTTACGTTCTTGATTAAATTATTCTTCTCTTCTGCTAGGTTTAGTGTGAAAGTGTATCTCATTTCTTGACAAGTGGTATCAGAGCTGTGTTATGATTTAACATGTGTATCATATCTTGATTTACCAATCTTGAATATGAGAGCTAAACCCTAGGTACAATAAGAGTTGTAAGTCATAAATTGTGTTAAAGATCATGGTAAAGAATGGTGAGTAGTTCAATAATAGAGATAGACAAAATCAATGGCCATAATTTTGAGATTTGGAATCTTAAAATGGAATATATTCTTGTAGATCGAGAACAATGGACAATGTTCTGTCTAGGTACCCAGTTGACAGGCATGTCGACAGAAGAATGGGAGAAACTTGAAAGAAGTGCAAGAAATATAATTTGGATTTGTCTTGCAGATTTGGTACTGTTGAATGTCTCAGGTGAAGATTCAAACAAGAAACTACAGGACAAGCTGGGAAGCTTATACTAGTCAAAATATCTAGTAAATAAGATGTTTCTCAGAAAGAAAATGTATCTTTTGAGAATGAGTAATGGTAGTTTGGTGACTGAGCATTTAAATGCATTCAATAACATTTTAAGTCAGTTATTGTCTGTGGATATTAAAATCACTGAGGAGGAGAAGTGTATAACACGATTATGTTCTTTGCCAGACACCCGGGATAGCTTAGTCATGGCTATAATGAGTAATACAAACACACTAGCTCTAGAAGATGTGGTTGATTCTATAGTGTCAGAAGAAATGAGAATGAAGAACATGGAAGGATCAAAAAAATATGCTTTAATGGTGAGAGGTTGACCGATTTAAAGAGATAAAGGAAAATTCTTCAGTAAAATTTTTAAGTCGAAGGGTAGATCTAAATCCCCGGTTCATTTGACTAGAAGATGTTGGAAATGCGGTAATTTGGGCATTACAAAAAGGATTTTAGGTCGACGGTGATGGAATTCAATATGGGATCCGACGAGAAGCATTCGACTAACAAAAATATGACCCTGGAAAAGGGAGGTGATGTGTATCTGGCATTGACCAGTACATAGTTGGATCAAGGTGTTTGGTTGATCTACTCAGGAGTATCCTATCATATGACACCAAATAGAGAGTGGTTATGTGAGTATGAACAATATGATGGAGGTGATGTGTTCTTGGGGGATGACTCAAAAACCAAAATTGTCAGATGAGGAAGAGTTCAACTGATACTACATGATGGAAGGAAAACAAACCTTCCATGTGTGCTACACATTCTAGGTTTGGAAAGAAATTTGATATTTGTTAGCAAAATGAGTGATGTTGAAGTGCACACTATGTTTTAGAAGGATTCGTGCAATATGTTCATAGGCACGATGGTCTTAATGAAAGGATTTCAAATTGGAACCCTATACAAGTTGTTAGGAAATGTAGACTCAACTGGATGCAACAATATTGTTTCTCCTGAAGTCAACTCGAATTTGATTCAACTTGAGCTAACTCGGGCTGAGTTGGTACAAACCAACTCGAAAATACATGATAAAGTTGACCTGACCATGCTATGGAATGAGAGGATGGGAGACATTGGATAAAAAAGACTTTGAGTTATGCACAAAAAAGGTATGGTCGAAGGTTTTCCTAAATGTGGTTTAGAAGTCGAATTTTGTGAACATTGCATAAATGGAAAACAAAGTTGGGTGAGGTTCCCATCAGGTGCGACAAGGGAAAATGTGATTCTAGATCTGGTGCATAGCGATGTGTTTGGACCGATTATAGTGCCTTCACTTGATGGATCCTTGCACTATGTCTTCTTCATAGATGATTTTTCTAGGAATACATGGATATATTTCCTGAGGAAGAAATCAAAGGTTTTCGAGAAATTTAAACAGTTTAAAGCTCTTGTAGAAAACTAGAAAGATAAGAAGATTAAGGTGTTGAGAATGAACAACGGTGGTGAATTCAGTGGAAAATAATTTGATCTGTTCTATAAGCAGTGTGGAATAGAATGCCAAAACACGACACCATATACCCCACAAAAAAATGGAGTTGCCGAGAGAATGAATAGAACATTGATGGACAAGGCAAGGAACATGCTCAGTGGTGCAGGGCTCGCACAAGAATTCTGGGCGGAGGCAGTGAAAACTGCAGGATATTTGGTGAATATGTCTCCTTCATCAGCGCTAGTCAACATGACTCCACATGAGGTATGGTAGGGTAAGAAGCCTTTAGTTTTACATATCAAATTATTTGGCTATGATGTATTTGTGCATGTTTCCATTGAAAAGATGATAAAGTTGGACAAGAAGGCAGTCAAATGTATTTTCATTGGGTACAAATAAGGAATGAAAGGATATAAGCTCTAGGATCCTGCATCAAGGAGAATAGTGTACAATCAAGATGTGTTCTTCAGAGAAGTCAAAGGTAATTCTGAGCTTGAAGAAATTGTTTAGATCAAGAATAATCCCAAGACAGTGCGGTTTAAATGGAGGAATGGAGAAGATGATTCAAATGAGTCAAAAGAATCAGAGGAAGAGGTGGAACAACAAACTCTGGTAGTAAGGAGTTTAGAAAGAGTAAGAAAACCAGTCGAAAGGCATAGTCCACCCAACTTCCATTCCACATTTGTGTTAAATTCCATCAATGATGAGCCCAATTTGGTCGGTGAGGGAGTCAAATCGGCAGAGGGTAAACTATGAAAGGATGCCGTGGTCAAAGAGATGGAATCCTTTCACAAGAATGAGACATGGGATTTAGTCAAGTTACCTAGTGGAAGAAATATTGTCGGTAGCAAATGGGTATTCAAGAAGAAGATGAATTCCGCAAGACAAGTCAAGAAGTTCAAAGCTTGACTAGTAGTGAAAGGATATTCCCAAGTTGAGGGAGTCAACTTCAGTGATATTTTTTCCCCTGTTTCAAAATTAACTTCCATTAGAGTACTAATGTCTCTGGCTACAACATTTGATCTAGAAATAGAAAATATGGATGTGAATACAACGTTCCTACATGGGGACCTAGAAGAGGAAATCTACATGAAACAACCTGAAGGATTTGTAGTAAAGGGCAAGAAATATTTGGTGTGCAAACTGAAAATATCCCATTATGGTCTAAAGATATCGCCAAGGATGTGGTACCAGAAGTTTGACACATACATCCTTAGTTTGGGATTTGTGAGAAGCAAATATGATCACTTCATATATTCCAAGGAAGAAGGCGGGCATTTCATATATGTAGCTTTGTATGCCGATGAAATGTTGTTAATTGGAAACAACATGGACACAATAAAGGAGGTGAAGAAGCAACTATCCTTCGAGTTCAACATGAAGGATATCAGTAAAACTAACTTCATTCTAGGATTGGAGATTAAGAGAGATCGAGCCGCTAGAAAGCTCTGGTTGAATCAGACATGAAGTATATTGAAACAGTTCTGAAATATGTCAACGTACAGGATTGAAAATCGATGAAGGTGCCAATTCCTATGGGAGTAAGATTAACTACTTAATAGTGTCCAAAGACACAAGAATAAATAGAAGACATGGCACATGTTCCCTATGCAATTTGTTTGTAGTCTAATATATGCGATGATCTACATTGCCTATGCAATGGGAGTGTTGAGAAGGTACATGTCAACACCTGGAAAAGAGCAGTGGACAAATTTCAAGAGGGTATTAAGGTATTTATACCAAAGAAGACCTGGAGATGATAGTGGAAAATTAAATGTAGATGGCTTTGTCGACGCCGACTGGGCTGGAGATCTGGATCGACGAAGGTCGACCAATGGATATGTCTTCAAGATGTTCGATGGAGCAATAAGCTGGATGAGTAAGTGACATGCGGTCGTAGCCTTGTAAACAATAGAAGCTGAATACATGGAAACCACTCATGGAAGCAAGGAAACAATATGACTGTAAAGACTCTGTTTAGGAATTAGGTTTGAGCAGAGAGCTATGAAGATAAGTTGCGACAATCAAAGCACAATATTTCAGGAAAAGAACCTTTCTTATCATTCGAAGACTAAGCACATTGATGTAAAATACCATTTCGTGAGAGACATGGTGGAAAGAAACAAGGTGCTACTAGAGAAAGTAGACACATTGGAAAACATAGTAGACTCGTTGACCAAGTCTATGATTTTTGTGAAGTTATCTTGGTGCAGAGAGGCAATGGGAATTGTTTCCCTGGGTTTGTGAGTGAAAGTTTAGAAATATCTTGGTGTTAGCAAAGAAGACAAAAAGTGGGAGAAAGTTGGGTTGTTATATTCTTTGCAACAAAATTCTAGTCGAGGTGGATCGACTGATGGTCGAGGTTAAGGTGGATCGATAGCAGGTAGACGGTCTATGTAGATCAATAGCAAGTCGAAAGTCCAGGTTAGTCAACTTGGTAAAGTCGAAGTCGAAGGTCGAGGTGGTTTTACATGGTAAAGACATCGACATAAATTCGAAGAGGTCAACCAACAAGAGGTTGAAAGCAAAACATGTGGTGATCGACTGAAGACCGAATGAAGTTTGACTGGTAATACTACTTGGAGTCGACTTTAACAGAATCTTGATATTCACGAGACTTGTCGCCAATGATCTGCATGGATTTGTAATCATTGAAAAATAAATTCCAAAGGTACCAGAAAATAAAAATGTAAAACTACAGGAGCAAAATGTACCTCAAAATCTTGCAAGTGTTGTTAGAAGATCTACCAGGTTAACTAGACCCCCTGAACGATACACTCCTTCATTATATTATTTATTGTTGACTGATTTTGGTGAACCAGAATGTTATGAAGAGGCAATGTAAGTAGACACTAAAAAGAAGTGGGAGCAAGACATGAAAGAGGAAATGGATTCTCTGGTAAATAACCTGAATTGGGACTTGGTTCAGTTTCCTGCAGGAAAAAGATCATTGCAGAATAAATGGGTTTACAAGTTGAAGGAAAAAGATGGAGGAAAAAAATGGTACAAGGATAGACTTGTTGTAAAGGGGTTTGTAGAAACGAAAGGTATAAATTTTGATGAAATATTTTCTCCTGTTGTTAAAATGACTTCAATTAGGACTATTTTAAGTCTTGTGGCAGTAGAATATTTTCATATTGAACAATTAGATGTAAAAACAACTTTTCTCCATGGAGATTTGGAGGAAGAGATTTATATGCAATAGCCACATGGGTGCGAGGTCAAAGGGAATGAGAATTCGGTATGCAGGTTGAAGAAGAGCTTGTGGCCTAAAGAAAGGTCCAAGGTAGTGGTATTTGAAGTTTGATAGGTTTATGACAGAACAAGGTTATAGTAGATGTCATTCTGATCACTGCTTTTATTTTAAGAGAATAGAAAATGGATGCTATATTATCTTGCTATTGTATGTAGATGAGATGCTTGTTGTAGGGTCTAATATGCAGAATATAAATGTTCTCACGAAGAAATTAGCTAATTGATTTGTGATGAAGGATTTGGGTGCTGCAAAGAAAATCCTTGGTATGAGAATAACAAGAGAGAGGAAAAATCACAAATTGACATTGTATCAAGGTGAGTACATAGAGAAGGCATTGGAGAGGTTTAGAATGTAGATTGCAAAACCAGTTAGTACACCTTTGGCCAACCATTTCAAATTAACTAAGGAAATGGGTCCCAAGACACAGGAGGAGATATAATACATGTCCAGGGTCCCTTATTCATCAACAATTGGCAAATTTATGTATGCGATGGTTTGCACAAGACCAAATATTGCACATGCAGTGGGAGTTGTGAGTAGGTATATGAATAATCCAGGTAAAGAACATTGGGAGGAAGTAAAGTGGATTCTCAGGTATTTGAGAGGTACTGCTTCTCATGCATTATGTTTTGGAGGTTTATACATTGTTCTATAGGGATATGTTGATTCAGATATGGCATGTGATAAAGATATCAGGAGGAGCACCACAGGGTATTTTTTTACTATAGGTGGAACAACAATAAGTTGGATTTCGAAACTGCAAAAGGTTGTTTCACTTTCAACAACATAAGCATAGTATGTTATTGCTACAGAGGCTAGTAAAGAAATGATTTGGTTATAGAGGTTTATGGAGGAATTGGGAAAGAAGAAGAAGAATAGTAGGTTGTACTATGATAGTGAGAGTGTCATTCATCTTGAAAAGAACTCAACCTTCCATTCGAAGACTAAGCATATACAAATCAAGTATTATTTCATACAATCTGTCTTGGAAGATCGACATTTGAAGTTGGAAAAGATACATACTAGCCATAATCCTGCAGAGATGTTAAAAAAGAGAGTAACCAAGGAGAAACTGAGTTCCTGCTCAATTTCAGTTGGTCTTCAAGCATGAAGGTGAACATGAGAAATTTTCCAGGTCCAAGGTGGAGTATAGTCCAGTGGGTACAACAACAATGGAGTTGTTGTGATCAGTCTCCAAGTGGGAGATTGTTGGTTGTGGAGCTTGATTATCTTCCTATTTCATAGGTCTTTGTTTTCAACCATGTTTATACCCCATGAAGAATGTACACCCTAAAATACTATACACCCCTGTGGGTTCTGAGGGAAAGCGGGCCCCCGAGGGAAAAATTTCCATGTAATGTATATTGTAATTTCATAGTAAATCTGGACCTTTCATTATAAGGTCACAGATCTGAGGGTAGAATTTATGTTAGGTTTTTTTTTCCTAGAAGGAAACCCTCTTTTATAAGGGAAATGTATTGCGGTTATGCATCATTGTGGATATTGTATTATGGGAGAGGAGACTGTGAGAGAAAGAAGAGGAAGTTACATCAGGTGTGTTGTAGGTTGTATCCCTTCATTTGTTGGATAATAAAAAGGAAGGACCTTGAAATTTCTCTGGTGAACATAGCCCACAATGGGTGATCTATCTATATCTATGTCTCTATTGTATTGTGTATATTCTATGTTTTATTTCCGCATTTGTTTTTATTTTTATTGCTCCGCGATCCTGTTTATCTAACATTTGGGTGCCATGTCTTTAGGGTTTTTCCTATTGTAAATCCTATAAATAGGCGTGTTGTAAGGCCATAAAGGCTAATAAATTAATCGTAAGACAACCAGTATTTAGAGGAATCTTTAGATGTAGGTTGTTGGTCATGCAGATGTAAGCATGATTGGCTATAAGGTTGTTCTTGCGAAAGAAAGAGGGTATGATGTCGATTGTTTCTTGGATGTGGACCAAGGTTAGACATGTAACCTCTTATTCAAATTGAATAAGACAACAAGAGGGAATAACACTTAAGGAATGTTGGTTTTACCAGTTTGGGTTTCCAGGGTAAAATCTCTACGTATTGTGTAATTTCTTTGTCATTTACATTCTTGATTCAATTCTTTTTCTCTTATGCTAGGTTTAGTGTGGAAGTGTATCTCATTTCCTGACAGGGATGTTACAAATAGGTATCATAGCTATTGGTTCAAAACTAGAATTGTATGGGCCATAGGCCAACAAGAAACATCAGAGCTCTGGTTTCAACACTAATCCTGCATAGGCCGAGTATCTACTTAAGACAAAATTTGGATTGGTAAGTGGCCGAATTTGGAATTACAACGTGGCCAGGGTGTGCATAAAATAAGAATGTGCAAGTGAATGCACTAAATTTTGAACATTGCAGAGTGGGACGATGGGAATGCATAGTAAATAATGGTGCACAGGTGTGCACACTAAAGATTGGGGCTGCACAGAACAAATTTGTGGTGCATGTGTAATATTATTACGCATTGTATGTGTTAAATATTGACATCACACATTACTGTGTGTTGAATACCAGTGCACGCATGGGCTTCAGAAGAAAGGACTCTGACAAGAAGGTGTAGAGTTTTCACGAAGTTGTCTCATGAATTCATCTAACAAATCTTGTTGCCTACACATTTTTCAGAACTATCAGTGATTAGAGAAGGACAAAATCAATGTAGAAGGTCAAAATCATGGAAGATATGACTTACATCCCCGATGATGAATTTGGGGATTTTTATGTTAGTTTGGGTGCCGATGGTAGAGAATCCGAGGAGGAGCACATAAACTTGGTAGAAAACATAAAGGGATTGTAAAAAGATGTCCAAAGCTAAAATTTGATAATGAAAGGCTTATGAAAGCCAAGGAAAAGCTATATGACTTCAATGTCAAATTGATGCAAAGCCTAGATAGAATAGAAAAGAAATGGATAAGGAGACAAAGACAAGTAGGTCAATAAGTCAAAGGTCTCATGATGAGAACAAAAGAGAAGCAAGAAGTTTTTGTAGGTATTGACCTCACTTGCAAAAGCATTCATTTAGGAGAGTGCACAGTAGCTCAAGTCCATATGCTGTCAGAAATCATAAGAGAAGGACTGGGGTGGATGAGCTATAGGGAGAAATGAATAAGATCAAGCCTCCTAGCTTTGATGGTGAGCACAAGAAGGAAGAATATGCAGAGACCTAGATGCTGGGTATGAGGAAGTAATTCTAGTTGCATAATTATTTTGTGCATGTAGAAGGGAGAATTTCCATCTATCAACTAAAAGGAAAAGAATTAATGTGGCGAGATCAGTTCATGAAGGTACAACACATTGATGAAATAAGGTTACTTGGAGGGAGTTCAAGAGGTATTTTCAAAAGAAATACTTAAACAAGAGATACTATGACAAGAAAATGAAGGAGTTATTTAAACTCAAGCATGGGAGTATGACAATAGATGAGTATGAGCATAGATTCTTAGAGTTGCTAAAATATGTTGCATTCATCAAGGACGAGAAAGTTAAAATTTGGTATTTGAGTGAGTTGCTCTCATTTATTAGTGACAAGATATGATATGATGATCCCAAGACATTGGAGGAAACCATAAGGTGTGCTAAATATATTTATGATCAACAAAGGGGAAGACCAAGTTTCCAAAAGGCTTGGGAATATAAGATGAAAAGCAAGGTAGAACAAAGGAAGAAGGGGACTAAGCTACCCGTTTTCAAAAATACTATGCAAGGAAAACCAACTCCCAAGGAACCCAAAATGATGGAGATAGTGGAGAAAAATCCAAGGAAACAAGTTATTCAATGTTGGGGTTGTGGTGAAGATAATATGCAAATAGATTTCCCTCAAAGAGGTGAAAAATCATGGACTTCACACAGTGTACAAAAAGTTGTGACAACTGAGGACATGGACATAAATGTACCTATAAGTTACATAGCCCCGGATAACAAGCAAGCTAAGTTTTAGTCACACATGATTAAAGTGGAAGATAAGATTAATGACCAACCTATTTCTATTTTAATTGATTCAGGAGCTATTCATAGTTATCTAGATCCTAAGATGGTGGAAGGATTTTGATTGCCAAGAAGGAAGCTTGGAAAATCTTGGTTGGTACAATTAGCTATAGGGACAAAAAGGAAAATTTATGAGATGGTTAAAGCATGTCCAATGGATATGAATGGAATGTGCACAAAGGTAGATTTGAATATCATACCTTTGGGCTTGTATGATTTCCTCATTGATATGGACTAGTTGGACCAACATCATGTTGTCCTAGACTGTTACATTAAAGCATTTACTTGCTTAGATGATGAAGGAAATTTAAGAATATTTCAAGGCATTCCAAGAGTTGTAACTATCTAAGAAGTTTCAGCCTTGCAATTGAAGAAAACCTATAGGAAAGGATGTCAAGTTTTTGAAATGCACATGGAAGAGGCACCTAAGGATAAGGTACCAAATGTTGAAGACTTTTTAGTACTAAAAGAATTTGAGGATGTCTTTAAAGAGATACCGAGGTTTCCACCAAAAAGAGATATTTATTTCTCTATAAAAATGACGTCGAGAGCAACACATGTACCTAAGACTCCTTATAGGATGAGTACACCAGAGTTGAAGGAGTTGCATATGCAACTTGAAGAGATTTTGAAGAAGGGATATATATGCTCAAGTGTGTTGCCTTAGGGTGCCACAATATTGTTCGTGAAGAAGAAGGATAGTACGCTGAGACTTTGTATCGACTTCAGATAGTTGAACAAAGTAACAATAAAGAACAAGTATCCTTTTCCAAGGATAGATGACCTCTTTGATCAATTGTGGGGCACACATATATTTTCAAAGATTGATCTCAGAACTGGATATCACCCAGTGAGAATTAAAGAAGAAGACATCAACAAAACTTCCTTCATAATGAGGTATGGACATTATGATTTTATAGTGGTTCCATTCGGGTTGTCAAATGCATCAATGGTATTCATGTGTTTGATGAATGGAGTTTTTAGAGAATATTTAGATAAGTTTGTAATTGTATTTCTAGAAAACATACTTATTTACTCAAAGTCTCATGAAGAGCATGAGAAACACTTGAGGATGGTGTTACATGTATTGAGGGAACATAAAATGTATGCAAAGTTGAGAAAGTTCTAATTTATCAACAACATATTCATTATTTGGGTCATATCATTCCCAAGGAAGGAATAACTGTGGATTCATAAAATTTAAAATCCATTGAGGAATGTCCGACACCAAGAAATGTCACAAAGGTGAGGTCCTTCATGGGAATTGAGGGTTAATATACAAGATTTATTGAAGGTTTCTCAAATATTGTGCATCCAATTACATCCTTGCAAAATAAAGGTGCGCAATTTGAATGGACTCTGGATTGTGCAAGGAGTTTTCAACACTTGAAGAGTTTATTGACAAGTGCACCAATTTTTAGAATTGTTGATTTAGATGCAAAATTCGTTGTGTGCGTGGATGCATGCAAGGAAGGGCTAAGTGGAGTCTTTATTCTGGATTGACATGTAGTGTGCTACGAATCAAAGAATTTAAAAGAGAATGAAAGGATCTATGCTACTCATGACTTAGAATTGGCAGCCATAGTGCATGCCTTGAAGATGCGGTGACACTATCTTATGGGTAAAATATTTGAGTTGAGGACATATCATAGTGGTATATAGTATTTGTTTGGACAACTAAGTTTAAATTCCAGACAAATTAGGTGGTTAGCATTTCTTAGTGAGTATGACTTTGACATAAATCATGTGAGAGGAAAAGAGAATAAGGTGGTTGATGCACTCAACAGGAGGGTGCTAGAAATGTATGCTACAACCATTAGCATGTACAAATCAGATTTTAGCAACAAAATATTAGAAGTTTCCAAATCATATCAGTGCTATGTGGACATAAAGGAAAATTTACAACAAGGTATGTCATGGTAGAAATTGCAAGGTTATGAGCTAAGAGAGGATGCGATCCTCATGTATAGGTGCAAAGTCTATGTGCCAAAGGATCAGGAGTTGAAAAGTCTGTTATTGTTAGAGATGCATAAAGTTCCTTATGCAGGACATCCAGACTACCATAAGACAATTTTCACTATCAAAAAACAATACCATTGGCTAGGTATGAAAAAAGAGGTTGTTGATTTTGTTGCTAGATGTCTTGAATGTCAAAAGGTTAAGGTTGAGCACATACATCCAACTAGTTTTCTACAACCTTTTCCCATTCCTGAGTGGAAGTGGGAAGTTGTAACCATGGATATCATTACTAAGTTTCTTAGGAATTCTAAGAAACATGATTCCATTATAGTAGTGGTGGACAAGATTACAAAATTTTCCCATTTTATTCCAATGAAGTCAACGCACAAGGCAACCAACATTACTAAAATATACATGTGAGAAATTGCTAAGCTACATGGTGTACCTAAGACAATTGTGTCTGATAGAGATTCCAAGTTCACCTTGAAATTTTGGAAAGGTCTATACAAAGGATTTGGGACAAATATGAACTTTAGCACATCATATCACCCTGAAATAGATGGTCAAACAAAGAGGGAAAATTGGGTGATTGAAGATATGCTCAGGATGTATGCGATGGATAAGCCATCAAAATGAAAAGACTACCTTCACTTGGTAGAGTTTTCTTACAACAATGGGTATCAAGAATATTTAAAGATGAGCCCATTTGAGGCACTTTATGGTAGAAAGTGCAACACGCAAGTGAGTCGGGACAACCCAACAAGCTGCACAGTGGTTGAGCCAGATCTGATCTAGGAAATGGAAGAGAAGATGGTGAAGATAAGGCAGAACCTAAAGGCTACCCAAGATAGAAAAAAGAGTTGCACGGGTAAAGGCTGAACCCACATAGAATTTAAAGTGGGTGACCATGTGTTTTTGAAAGTAAAAGCCAGACATAGTTACCTAAAGTTGGGAAATTGTTCTAAGATGGCAATGTGCTATTGTGGGCCATTTGAAATCATAGAAATGATTGGTTATGTTGCATATATGCTTGAATTCCTTGCATCCTTGTGTATTCATAATGTTTTCCATGTGTCATTGATTACATACCCGATGCTAATCATATTATTGCTTGGAATGTGATTTAGGTGGAGCTAGAAGGAAATTTTTGAGTGCGACCGGTTCGCATATTGGATCAGGAAATCAAACAACTCCAAAATTAAGTCATGGAGATGGTAAAGGTCCAATGGACCTAGTAGGGTCCTAAGGATGCAACTTGGGAGCGCGAGGATACTATACAGGTAGAGTATTTGCATCTTTTTGAAGCTTTTTAAAATTTTGTATGTACATATGTATAAAATGCACCGAGGACAATGAAAAAATAAGGGGGATGAGAATGTAATGTCGCTAATATGAACCCTTTGTAATTGTACATATAGGTTAGTGAGCCATTGGTACCAATTGTAAATGTAAATGTACATTTAGGTTGGTGATTCGTTTGCACCAAGTTTTGTTTTGCGCACACCTAGGTAAGTGTGCGGGGATTGTTATCAAAGAAAGGGTGTGCACATTGAGTAGTGTTGTGCATATCGAAGTAAGTGGGTGAGATTGCGTATCAAGGGAGGGTTACAAACATTCCATAGATTTGCGCACACCTGGGTAAGTGCGCAAGTTTTACCTGAAAGTGTGCATTGAGTTGGTTATATATATATGGATGTATATGTATATGTATTGAGGCCGGAGAGCTTGTGTGGTTATGAGGCTGGTAAGCTGGGATGCAAATGGGCCAGTGCACCTATCCATGTAAATATAATCATAGTCATTAATAATATCACATCGTTGTGTGCAGACAGATCAAACGAAAAGAGACGGAGGGATAAATCCATCAGAAAGAGAGAAAAGGGGGGAACTTAAGTCTTAGGAATATTTTATAATATTTCCATAAAAGTGTAATTTATGGATAAATTATTTTATCCTAAGTTCCCAATGGAAGGGAACTAGTCACCAAGTGGCTTAGGATACTTCTGAAGGTGATAGGTGTTGAGTTTAAAGCATGAAATATATATTGTTGGCCTTAGTGTATTATGGGGGGATCATTCAATTTCTCGTGAGCAGAAGGGGTCGATCTCGGAAGAAAGGATGACTATTACCTTATCTGTGGAAAAAATATTGTAAGGGTTTTTTTTGTGTTGTAACCAAATATTTGTTGTCGAAGAGGTGGATTTTCAGGCCCATGAGCAATCTCTCTAGGTGAGAAAATTGTTGTGAAAGAGGTGGGTTGTCAAGCCCGTGAGCATTCTCTCCAGGTGAGATTTTTATTGGGAATTGTTCCTTGGTGCGTTGGGCATTAGTTGTAGGGGTTGGAGACTTCCCATCTATCCTGTTGCTAGAACCATGGAAGGGAAGTGGGGTAGTCGAGGGACTGTTGAGAAGAGAAGGGGCACACTTTCTTGGGTGTAAAAGGTGTGTGGGGAATGAGAGACTGAAGGCTAGTTGGAACAATAGTACATTGGACTGAGCAATTTTTTTGAGTATCATAACTTAGCTTGGCATTAGGAACCGTTCTTCCCTAGTGGATTTAAGCCCCAACTCGGGGGTGACTTGTTGTTTGAATCTTATGAGCAACAAAGTCTATAGCTGGGAGGAACATTTAAGTTCTGTGTGTAGTTGGTGACTTTCATAAAAGATAAGTGTCTTTATATATTTGTCTCATTTATTGTGTGTTTAATTATATATGCCTAATATGGGTTTAATCCTTGTATGTTGTTGCATTTAAGTAATTGTTGTTATTTTGTATAATGTTGCTTACACATGTAAGTGTGGTGTTGATAATGAGTGTTTGTAGTCATGCATGAGTACGATAGTTATTGTTAATTATTCCTATTAAGTAAACCTTATGATAATGGTCATCAGTCTTTGAGGCAAGGTGAAAATGGTCGTGTGTGCAGGGAATACTATGTATGCACAAGAGGATGAGTTTGCTTGTGCGCATTGGGAAGTAGTCCATACAGAGGGAAGATCAAAATTGGTGTGTGACACCGGAATGGTTGCATGCACAATAGTGAGCTTATGTTCAATCTGATTTACATGTGTAGAAGTGTTGTGTGTCAGTTGCTTGTGTGCATAGTTGTATTGAGTTACTTCCACTATTTTAAGTTGTGTAAAAAGGAGAAAGTTAGTGTGGCCCGTCTCAGCTTGAGGTTGAGCACGTTACTTCAAGTGATATTTTTCAAACTAGTGTATATAATAGAATCTGCGTAGTGGATTTTGGAGTAGCATTGTTCAGTAGTAAGCTGGGTAATGTTACATTATAGTATCAGAGCAACAAGAGTTGAGATTGTGTGACGTGGCCCAACCTAGGTGGTTGGGGATGTTACAAGAAACCATGTAAACTCACCATAATTTGAATATGGGGAGTTAGTAATGTGTGGAATCCACTAGATACTTCTAGAAGCATCATGGAGGTTCTAATAAGGTTTCAAAACCCTAACCCTAAACATAATTATAGCTATAAAAAACCTAGAAAAAGGAGGGAAGAGGGTTCATTTTTTTCACTAATTGTTGGCTATTTCATAGTATGATCAAGAGAATGGAGGAGGTGTTAATAGAGAAAAGAGACAAAAGAATATTATCGAGGATTGTAGAAGACCATAGTGTATTATAAATTCATAGTAAGCTTGGAAATATTTATATTATGTATTGTAATGTCGATATACAATATAAGAAGATGGAAGGCAAAATCCTGCGTTGAATGTAGGTTTTCCTGTATTGGTTTTAAGGTAAATATTTGTGTGCCATTGTGTGTCTTGCTATTGTAGTATATTCTATATGTTTTAGTGGTTAAAAATTCAAATGGTGTGTTTTTGTTTCTTCTAAAGTGTTAAAGAATACAAAAAGAGATAGTTGTATAGTTGAGCATAGGTTCATTGTAGTCATTTTTAGTTTAGATCTATTTTGGTGAGCTAACCATTGGAATATCCAAGGAGGTTCATAGATAAACTTGTTCAAACCCTCCTTAATCATTCCTAGTCTTTTGGCATGAAGCAAATCATGTATTTTCAAGCTGTGTTGTGCTTGTAATTCATGGCTTGCAAAACATAGGGGATATTTGAGGGAAAACACTTGTTGTATAAGTTTTCAAACTCATAATATGTATTTTCCATACAATTCACTCTTTCCAATGGCTAACCTAATGATAAATTTCTCTTTGAGGTTATTCCTTTACCTATTTATATTTATCATTTCCTCTTTTTAAAGCCTCTTTAAATCTTATTTCCTCCTCCCAGTGTCTTGTAGGTACACACTTGTATTGGGATGCTTGCATCTGTCATCTCTATAACATCTATAGGATCTCTTGCTATTAGTATGTCTCTAACTTTGAAGGTTTTTTTTTTTTGGTTTTAGGGTGTCTCCAATGTCTTAGTCCCCTCCAACACTTTGGATTATTCAACCTTACTATATTATGGGAAGTTCCAATGCAACGAGGGAAAATGAGGTATGAACTCTTCTAAAGGAACTTTGGTCACCATTCAATGCTTCATTTCTATGTTATTTTATATGGTAGATATTTGCATTATGTTAGAGATCAAATACAAGTTTGTTTTGCAACATGATTAAGTAGCATATGTAGGTTCATTCGGGAGGTGAAACATTTTCTTATAAGTTTGTCATAACTTTCATATTCAATGCAAGTAGTGATAACACCTATAACAATTACTTTATAGGTGATTTATTTACATTTATCCCCTCTTCCATTTCCAACACTTAGGTTAATTAAATCATGAATAGAGATTGAGAATGAACTGTACATTAGCTTTACTTTCTTTGTTAATTTTCTATTATCATATGTTTTGTTGTGAACCCTAATAAAAGTATCCTAATTAATATATATCCCTCGATAACTAATTATGAGTAAAACCCCAAATAATATGGTGGACTTCCCTCTTATCTTTTTCCTCTTGCTAGGGTTTCTCAAAATTTTCCTAAACCTAAGTGGTGGCTCCACTCCCTCTTTCCTCCTTGTGTTAGAGTGGTGCCTCACTATAACCATCATCCTACATTTTGTATACTCACTACAAGGAGAAAACCTTCTAGCAAAGGTTTTTAGTGTTACAATATTTGGAAACATTTTCAAAAAAACCTCTGCTACAACCTCCGCTATTTGAAGCGAAGGTTTTAGCAGAGGATTTAACAAATGTTCCATATAACCAAAAAAATTTGGGTGGGCAGAGGTTGTAGCAAAGATTTTATTTTTTGGTGCTTGTATTGTTAAAGAATATTGGTGCGCCATTAATACAAAGGCACCGATGCATACAAATAAAGTAAAAACCATTGGTGCTTTTATATATAGTGCACACTGGTTTTTCCTTTTTGTTTTATGTAGCTCTGATGCTCTTATAATTGTTATGCATGAGCTCTACATTGTTTGGTATGCAATTCCGGTGCTTTCTAAGTCAGTTAACGCACCGATTATTTTACATGTTATGTACACCCCAATGCTTGTATAATTTATGCATCTCGGTGCATGTATTACTCTGTGAACCAAAGGATAACTGATGCAACAAGAATCCACCCTGCCATTAGAGTACATTTGCAACAAAAAATTTCTTGACTTATGCATAATTGGAATCACAACTGCCATAACGCTTCTTCCTCATTTATACATTTCCTTGTTTTGGCAACAAGATCATGCCACAACCCCTCGGGTTGTACCTCAACTATCATTTATCCATGTTTTCTTCCCTGTAACACCAACAAACAGATGCTACAAAACACCAGTATGTACTAACCAATCTACGCCACATTCACTTGCTGCAACTTGCCTCATGTTGTAACACGTCTTTGTTGTAACACACACGTCTTCTATTGTGACACATATATACTGTGACATGATTTCTGTTGCAACACACCTTCTGCTACAACACACATCTTGCTGCAACACACCTTCTACTACAACCTCCTACTACAACGCACCTCTTTTGCTGCAACACAACTCTTGCTGCAATATGCCTCATGTTACAACACACCTTTGCTACAACACACCTCTATTATGAATCATCTACACCCATGGATACAACACATCTTTTTCCATACACCTTTGGTTGCAACAGGCCTCCACTACAACACCATTCCACAACAATTTATCTCCACAACCCTCTATGTTATCTTCAATGCAACATCACCCTTCGATTGAGCCACACAATCTTGAATAAAGGGTTAATTTATTAACCAGGGAACATTTTCATATGTAGACCTCTCAAATTTGTGGGACAGAGACATTCTTCTGTGCTCAGAAAAAAATCTCTACACTTAATCTCAGATCCAAACAAAAACACTCCTTCATGTGCATCATACACTGATCTCTTCAACAATATTATACCTTTCCACCTACAATCATAGTTAGTTCAAAAATATAGAGACCTTGATACACATCCACATAGAATCACCATTCCAAATGCTCGGTCTCTCCCAGACTCATGCCCACCCGTAGATGATCACAAATTCTAGCATAACCTTACATAGAAGCATGCCACCTACACATCATTATCACACTAGTGTTATCCTCCATGGGATTTAATTACTCAAGGAATGGAATTAAAAGTGCATCCATTCATGTCAATGACAAAATAACATAGCATCATACAATGTTTCATCCACATAGACACACACACACACAAGGGTAAATATGCAAAACCCTATATTTTATTCATTTCATACATATTACAATACAACGAATTCATGACCATATATGAGCTTACAATCTACGTTGGGTTGTCAGGCCGAAGGCTAGGGAAACCTCCACCAGTTCTCTCTCACACTATCTAATGTGACCTATCTTCTTTCCACCTCTGCAAGCTCCTTTTCCAACTCTTCAATGTTGTTTTTTATTATTTCAAAAACCGTTCGCTTTTGTTTCCCTATTGGACTCCTCATGCCCTTTCACCTTATATATTTCAATTCATCCTTTCCCCAACGAATCTTTGCCTACATGCGACCTTCTAGATTTTACCAACAACACCTTATTCATCAACGCATCCTTTCCTTCTGTAAAGGTTTGTGTAACATGCCCGACCACCCATGCCAGGAAATGCTACTCCAGAGAACACTTTCATTCTCTCTGCGGAACATACTGTAACATACCCAACATCCAACTGAGCTAAGCCACATAAATTTTTCGAACTGCATGCAAATAAAATATATACACACAAAACTCTTGCGGATATATATATATATATATAAAATGTAAACAGAAAAATACATCTGTAAACGCATAGATTCACATTGAAGTAATAGTAAACGTATACATGAAACATATACAGGAAATACCCATCAATTTACAGACAATTATTACCACACATAAGATAAACCCATAAAAATAAACACGTAAATAATAATGCAACATGTAAATTTATCACACAATTGACACTTATCTTGGTAAGAATATCACCAACTACGTTTAGACCTTCCACGAACCTCCCATCCTTAGACCACACTACTCAACACTCTCAATAGTGGGTCAGCCTCGAGCTGGGACTAAACTCCACCGGGGTAAAGGGATTCCTAACCAGGCTAATGGTTCATAGACAACAGGAAATACTCCGTCATAGGTGCCAACTCAAACTAACCGCCTATAGCCTCTCATTCCCCACATGCATGTCCCACCCCAAGAAGTGTGCCCCTTATCTTCTCAACAGTCCTTTGACTGCCCCACTTCCATTCCGGGCTTCATCAACAGGCTAGACAGGAAGTCTTAGAGCCGTGTAGCTGCAGTTTAGCACCTTCAGGAAATCAATTCCCAACAATTCTCTCACCCAGAGAGGAATTTCTCACGGGCCTGACAACCCACCTCTTCAATATCCCACAGGCCTGCCAACCTGCTTCTTCAATCCAGCTCCCAAGATAGCCCCAACTACACAAACAAGTATGGCTATGGATACAGGTTTAGGTACAGTGACATGAAGGTACAAAAGATAGCTCAATGAGTGTGTGAGTGCTCCTGGATGATTGAATGGATGACTGAATGATGGAGGAATGATGGAAAGAATCTGATAGGAAATGAACTAAGTCCAAACAATATGTATGCATATCCCCAACTTTACACTTGTCATGTTGGGAGCTACTTTGGCCCACTTGTCCCCATCTTTAGAACTTAGGATAAAATATTAATATAACTGAATGATGGAGGAATGATGGAAAGAATCTGATCGGAAATGAACTAAGTCCAAACAATATGTATGCATGTCCCCAACTTGACACTTGTCATGTTGGGAATTACTTTGGCCCACTTGTCCCCATCTTTAGAACTTAGGATAAAATAATTATCCATACTTTATACTTTAAGAAATATTAATATAATATTCCTTTTTGGCTTAAGCTCCCTGGCTTAGCCCCTTTTCCTTAACTTTTATCCCTCCCTTTCCCTAACTAGTGGAGTTTAGTCCCCCATACTCTTTTATCGTGGTCAGACTGCGTGCAACAATGTATTTTATATTAATGATGAGACATATACAAAAATAGGCGCACTGGCCTTTAACATCTAGGATCTCCAGCCTAATCAAAACATAAGCATCCTAGCTCATAATAACAGGCTCACCATCCTATAAAACACATCATATACATAAAGGCTCACTGACCTCACAATCATGTGCACTTAAGTTGCTGCGCGCGGTATCCTGGAATGTGCACACTTCCTCATTTTACTGCCCAATACATGCACGCACTATGCCATGAAAGGTGCATACAAAATGGTATCAAGCAACTCACAAACTTAAGTACATTTTCATTTACATTTACAATTGGGTTCGACCTAGGGATATTACAATCCCCTCCCCTTATTTGTGCACTGCCCTCAGTGCATCCTGTACACATATACAACAAAATTTCAAAAATCCTCAAAAAGATGAGAGTATTCTGCCCGCATTACATCCTCATGCTCCCAAGTAGCATCCTTAGGACCATACAAGGTCCATTGGACCTTTACAAGCCCTATGGCTCGATTTTGGAGCCGTTTGATTTTTCGGTCCAGAATGCATACCAGATGCATTTGGAAATCGCCTTCTTGCTCCACCTAAATCACATTCCAATCAATAACATGATTAGCATCAGGTATATATTTCTTTAGCAATGATACATGGAATACATTATGAACAGACATAGATGAAGGCAATGCAATCATATAAGCTACTGGACCAGTCCTCTCTAGGATTTCAAATGGCCCACAATAGCGAGCTGCCAACTTTGAACAATTTCCCAACTTCAGGGAACTTCTGTTGGCCTTCACTTTCAAGAATACATGGTCCCCAACTTTAAATTTCCTATTAGTTCTACCCTTATCAACATAGATTTTCTGCATGTCTTGGGCATCCTTTAAATTTTGTTTTATTTTCAACATATGCTCCTCCATTTACCTGAGCAAATCTGGCCCAACCACTACTCTATTTGTTGGGTTATCCCAACTTATAGGTGTGTTCCACTTTTTTCCATAAAGTGCCTCAAATGGGATCATCTTTAGAGATGTTTGGTACCCATTGTTATAAGAAAAATCTACCAAGTGTAGGTAGTCTTCCCATTTTGATGGTTTATCCATCACATACATCCTCAACATATCCTCAATCACTTGATTCACCCTCTCTGTTTGTCCATCTGATTCTGCATGATAACCTGTACTAAAATTCAAATTTGTTCCAAATCCTTTTAATAATCCCTTCCAAAAATTTGAGGTAAATTTTGGATCTTTGTCTGACACAATTGTCTTGGGTATACCATGTAATCTAGCAATTTCTCTCATATAAACATCAACAATGTTGTCTGCCTTTTGAGTGAGCTTAACTGGAATAAAATGGGAAACTTTAGTAAGCTTATCCACCACTATCATGATAGAATCATGTTGCTTGTTTGTTCTGGGAAGTTTGGCGATGAAATCCATTGTTACAACTTCTCATTTCCACTCAGGAATGGGTAATGGTTGTAGCAAACCAACTAGGTGTCTATGCTCAGCCTTTACCTTTTGGCTCTTGACAACTGCAATAGTTTTCTAATAAACTGGGTGCCCATCATATGGTACATTATGAATTTCCCTCAATATCATATTTTTCAACTCCTCAGAATTTGGTACATAAATTCTACCCCTGTACATGAGAATTTCATCATTATCTAGCTTGTATTCTTCAATTTTCTGCTGCAATTTACCTTGCTGTAATTTTTCCACTAATTCCTTGTATTGCAAATCTGATTTTGCAGCCTATAAAATTCTGGGTTTCAAATCTGATTGGTACATGCTAATGGTGGTAGAATGAAATTCATGCACTCTTATGCTGAGTGCATCAACCGCTTTGTTCTCTTTCCTCTCGATATGCTTTATGTCAAAGTCATATTCATTGATAAATTCTAACCATCCGCTTTGCCTAGCATTTAGAGTTGGCTGATCAAATAAATATTTCAGGCCATTATGGTCTGTCCTTAGCTCAAACCTTTTCCCCATGAGGTAGTGTCTCCATTTCCTCAAGGCATGCACTATGGCTTCCAATTCCAAGTCATGAGTGGCATAGTGTCTCTCATGCTCCTTCAACTTCCTTGATTCATAACATATAACAAACCCATTTTGACTGAGTACTCCACTAAGTCCTTCTTTACATGCATTTGTGCATACAATGAAGTCTTCATTTGGGTCTGTGTTGGAAGCCACCAATTTTTTCGATTTTTATCGAAGACACCACAAAGAAATTATATCTTTATGTAGCTGCCACCACCTTTCATTTGTAAATGTTTATATTTCTGAGTTTCAAAGCGATGATTGGGTTAAATCTTACCTTATTGAGTTTTTATCGTTTGCATTTTCGTTTGTTTTATTTTAAATTCATGACTGTAAGCATGAATTAAACATAAATTTTGGCTTGGTTCAAAGTTTTTTGTGCCTTAGAAATATCTTTTTTTTTTTAAATCCACCCATATGTAATTAAAATAAAAATCTTATGAAATGGTTGATTGATCAATTTTTGATTTCATTTTAATATGGTTACTATGAATTCAATGGTTCTATAGTCCATTGGCGAAATGTTTGAATGCACAGGGACTTTGGTTAATTGTTGATAGTATTTTCATGAGTTCAGTTTCCATATCAACATTCATGCAAATGAGTACAAACATGCTGGCTCGAAACATTAATGAGACTTTTCATTATGCACATACGGTTTTGTACTCTGTGAGTTTTGACACTTATTGCGAGAAGTGGCTTGGAGTCTTATGAACCTTATGGTTTTCATTTTCCCTAATTCTCCTGTCTGAGTTATGATAGCCCTGAGACTCTACGATTTTCATGCTTTTACATCTCGTTTAGACCTGTCTCTGTTGCTCATCTGTTGAGAACCTAAACCTAGCCCTGGTAATTTTTTATTATATTCTTTTCAAAGTGACCATGGCTCCTTTGGTTTAGATTGAACCAAATGACTTTGAGTTTCTTTTTTCAAAGAAAACCCGTAACTGCATGCCTGAGACATGTTTTTGCGGGAAGATTTATGAGAAAACTGTTTCGAATTTGGCCAAACCCTTTAAAACCCATTTTGGAAATGGGGTCATTTACCTTCCATGCTAGTAGTTTTTTCAGAAACCACACAGTTTCACAGATACATCGTGTTCTTTGGAGAGAAAATTTTCAGAACTTCTTTTGCAACTAAGGTAAGCGTTTTTGTTTTTATTTATTTTGCCCAGAGATTCAAGCCTATTATTGGTTTGGCTGGAGTTCAAGCTTATATGAATTTCTATCTGCTTATGAGTTTGCATAAAATGATTAATCTTTATCAGAAACATAAGTTTAACCCACTGTCAAATATTTTTCACCACGGGCTTATCCGAATTCTGTTGTTGTTGCATCTAGCTTAGATTGGGGATACTTGGGAAGATCTCCGATGTAGAAACAATTTCACCTTACATGAGAACACACCATAATTGCCTCTCCTTCTCAATAAAATCTCTAGCTCCTGCATGTCTATCCCTACTGTCGAAAACCTGTTTGTTGATCCACAAGAAGACCATGCTATCACAGATCGACCCTCTGCTGCTGTTCGAAACCTATTGGGAGAAAGCCACAGTTTGATTTCATGCCCAGAAAATCATTGGAGGAAGTCTTAGATGTATTAAAGGATAAAAACCCTCCTATTAATGAGTCAAATCAGGGTTTCATTAACAAATCAATTGTGAATAAAAACCGCAAGCATAAGGAACAAGGTAATTCGGATTTAAATTTGGCAAACAAAAGGATTGAGCAGGCTGGTAATGTGTTTGTTAAAAACTCAACAAATTTTAACACCTTAATAAATTCAGATGCTTCTTTGTCTAATCTATGAAATGGTAAAAGTTTTTTTGATTCTTTTTTTATTTGATTCGGTTGGAAAAATAAAATAGATAGATTTTTTTTTTGATTTTTTTTACTATTTTAGACTAGCTATAGAAACCTGTAGCTTATCTTTTGAAATTATTAGTTTGCATTGTTATCTAAAATTCGATTTCGTTTTTTCTTTTTTAGGAAAACAACAATTTATAATGTTATTTTCAAGGAGAAGAAATCATGGATTATACGCTCAATGGCTTAGTGACTTTTCATTTTGTTTAAACAATTTCATTTATGTAATTAATTTTGATGAACAAACTCCTACATGAGTGTTTCTTTGTTATCCTATTTTTGTAAAGAAATCTGATTTTTAGGGATTATCCTCTATCTTGCATGATAAGAGGTTATTGATCCAAGACTTGTTTAAATAGTTTTTGCTGCTTAGTGTTAAAGACAACTTTTGCTGGAATACAATATGTACATGTGATTTTGAGAAAGAATATGGGAAAACAATTCACCTTTGGCTTTAGACCTGTGTGATGCTTATTCCATTTCATTCTTTCATTACTGCTATATTATGAGAATGTTATTATGGTTGATTTTAGCTTTAGCTTGTCATCATATGGTGTTTTCATACTGTTAAGTATTATATGCTGTCCATAATTTCTTATTCCATTTTTATGTGTGATTGATCTATCATTCGATTATTTTTGAATTTATTCTTAATGTTAAATGTTGGATAATATCAATATTCAGATCTGAGTTTTCTCTCATTCTCAAATATTGATCATCCTAAGATCACAGGATTTTTAATTAGATGTCTTTTTTTTGTTATTAATTTACTCTAATATCAAATACTTCTTTGAACGTATTCTGGAAGTGCTAGTATTGTTCTGTTATGGGTTTCCCTTAACAACAGTACATGCATGAGCTCATACAACACAGGAAGATAAACTTAGTTGACTAATCAGATAGAGGTTAGTAGATGCATTCTTTTCTTTTATTTAGAGTTTTTTATGAATGAAACGATGATTTCATTAATTAGCTTTGACTATTTTTGTGTCATTGTTTCAATCGTATTCATTTAATATTTATTTGTTTAATATCTTTAAAAAAAACAAAAAGAAGTGTTGTTCATATTTGATTTTGTCAAGAAACTTTATCAAACAATCATTTTCGCAAGATTTCATGCAAACCTTGTAAACTGTATATAAATTGTTCATAATCATTTGTGTATTCACATTCTTAGATAAATATTTGTAATTATTGTGTCGATTATTATAATCTTTTCTTTGGTTAGTTTATTTCCTTTTGCTATATTTAGGACCCTAGTTGGCTAACAGAGCCATTAAACCCGCCAGGATAGGCCATACCAAACGGCTTGGGTTAATTAAACAACCCCAGACCGGGTCTATCCTTCCAGTTGACGGTATGTCAATTTCACCCGTCAACAGTCTGCAATCCTTAGTATTGGAGAACTTGTTAATAATTGTTTCAAGTGTTGGAAACTATTTTTACAATCCAATGTCCTCTGAAACTTCACACCCTTCTTTTGTAAGGAAGTGATTGAATGTGAAATCTTTGAGAATCCTTCATTAAATCTCCTATAGTAGCCTGCAAGACCCATGAATGATCTGACCTTTGTCACATTCTTTGGCACTGACCATTCTCTAATGGCTTCTATCTTCTCAGGATCCACTGTTATCCCATCCTCTAAAATGATATGTTCCAAATAATGAATTTGCTTATGATAAAATGAGCACTTGCTCAACTTGGCATAAAACTGATGCTCCCTTAATACTTGCAACACCATTCTCAAATGATGCTCATGCTATTCTTCTAACTTAGAATATATAATATTTTCATCTAAAAAGACAATGAAAAACTTGTCTAAATATTCTTGAAAAACACCATTCATTAAGCACATGAAAATAGATGGTGCATTTGACAACCCAAATGTCACCACTGTGAACTCATAATCACCATACCTTGTCCTAAAGGTGGTCTTGCTGATATATTCCTCTTTAATCCTTACCTGATGGTTTCCCGACTTGAGATCTATCTTTGAAAATATCTTTGCATCCTTCAATTGATCAAAGATATCGTCAATCCTTGGAAGATGATACATGTTCTTTACAATCACTTTATTCAGTTGTCTGAAATCAATACACAATCTTAATTCCCCATATTTCTTCTTCATGAACAAGACTGGGGAACCCAAAGTGACACACTTGGGTGTATATACACCTTCTTCAAACATTCTTCAAGCTGCATTTGCAACTCCTTCAGCTCTAGTGTACATTGTGAACAATCCTCACTTTTTCACCCCCATGAGGGAAATCTCCGAACATGTGATCTCATTTACAACCCCAACATTGTATAGGTGGCTTCCTTGGCCTTTGACCCCATGTCTCAATCGTTCTGGGTTCTCTAGAAGTTGGATATCCTTGAGTAGTATTTCTGAAGAATGGCGGCTTAGATCCCTTCTTCCTCTAATCCACCTTGAATTTATTTTTGTCTTCCCAAGCTTTTTGGAAAGTTGGCCTTGATTTTTGCTGATCATATAGGCATTTAGCTCGCCTTATGGTCTCATCCAATGTGTTGGGATCATCATACTGTATTTTTTCACCGATGAATGATGGCAATCCACTCAAATACCTCTGAATCTTAACTGTCTCATCCTTGATGAAAGAGGCATACTTCAACAGTTCTAAAAACCTTCTTTCATATTCATCTATGGTCATACTCCCAAGCTTGAGTTCAAATAACTCTTTCATTTTAGTGTCATTGCATCTCTTAGTCAAGTATTTCTTCTCAAAATACTTCTTGAATTCTCTCCAAGTAACACTTTTCTCTTTAATGTGTTGCACCTGCACAAGCTGATCCCACCACATGGATGCCTTTCTCTTGAGTTGATAGATGGAAATTATTCATTCTGCATGAGAAGAATAATTATGAAATTGAAAATAATTTCTCATGCCCAACAACCATGTCTCTGCATCTTCATCTTTCTTGTGCTCACCATCAAATGTAGGAGGTTTTATTTTGTTCATTTCTCCTCATAGCTCATCCACCCCAATCCCCTTATGCTTCCTGACAGGGGATCGACTTGAGCTGCTATGTTCCCTCTTATTGGAATGAATCGAGGAGTGATGGTGATGTCTTCTAACACTTATGGTTCTTCTTTTCTCATTAGGAGACCTGTGACTTATTGATTTGCTTGAGCCACTCTCCTTATCCAATTTCTTTTTTATTTTGTTCAAGATCTACATTAGCTTCATGTTGAAGTCATCTTGATGCTCCTTGGCTCTCATAATCCTTTCATTATCATATTTATGGCTTTGGACATCCTTCTGCAAATTTTTAATGGTCTCTACCATATTCATGTTTTCATCCCTTCCTTCTCCATGTCCATTGAAGTTTGTTCCTTCAATGCCCAAATGGACATCCATCCCTCTGATTTCATCTTCCTGGTTGTAATTTCCTTGTGCATCTTCCATTACTCTGGACTCTATGCTGATTCTGATACGATCTAGTTGTTTTTTACTATGCAAAATGTGCAACTAACAAAACTTTGTCAGGCTAACTGTTTCAACAATTTCATGAAAAAATATGAACCATTCTGGTTCAATAATATATCATAATCATTTATTCTGATTTCCTGAAAAATTGAATGTATGGATCAATTTTCTAGGTGAATAATTATATTCTAGTATCCGATACCTTTTCAATGCCTATTTCCATGCTCAATTCCGAGTCTTGAGCAGAAAGTTATGGTTATTTGAAAATAGCCCATTAATTTTTCTATTCACACTTCAACTTGGCACAACTCTGCGCTTTAATTATGCATTTTTGCACCTACTCCATTGGAATTTTCGTAGGGTCTCAATTGGGTTTCTTCATATACATATTTTGAACACTTTGTCCAAGTTTCACCTTTTTCTGGGTTCTGGGCTGCTAGTTACAGCCTGCTGAAGTTCTAGGCCAATTCATGGTTTTGGTTTGGAATGTTACAGGTACCTTCTTTTCCATATTAGACAATTTTAACATACCCAGAAATTTAATTCAGATTTGGGACTATCTTCCGTGGTTCAATATCTTTCTATTGAATTCTCCTATGCCTCAATCTAATTCTGGAGTAGAAAGTTATGGCTCTTTGAAGTTAGTTGGGTCTTAAAATTTACCCTCCACTATTTGTGTTGTAACTTTCTCATAAAAGCTCCGTTTGACGAACGATTTACACCATTAGAAATATATCTCCGAGCTCTTTTATTTGAGCTGTAGATACCTTAGTACATTTTGTTCTTTTGATTTTTGAGCAGCTAAAAACGCTCTTAAGGGCCTAAAAAACGCGTTGCAAAAAGATGACATTCAAATGATATAAACCGTCGCAGAAAATCATTGGTTTTATGTTGTTGTTCACCCTCCAAATGACTTTGCACGCACAAATTTCAACATGTACATCCATATTTAGCATGCACAACAACAACACAAAGTAAATTGTGATCCACACTTATAATCACTGTGCATCACTTCTCTGTCGCGCCAATAATTGACGCGCACTACTTTTGTGTCGCGCGCTAATATCCACTACGCACAATTCTAGTTCCTGCACTATTACCTGTTGCGCACAATTTTGGTATCGCGTGCTGAAATTCTACACGCATTTCACTCTACATGATGCACCATGCCAAATTTTAGTACTTCCCCACCACGCACCAATACTCTACGTGCACCATTTACTACACTGCCGCGTGGCAACTTATACCCGCATTGTGCACACATCAACCAAGCTCCTCTGCGCTCTGCCAATACTGCGCACACACTACGCACCAATATTACACATGTGTCAATCAATCTGCCCTGTGCAATGCTAAATTTAGTGCGTGCACCCACACACCAACATTTTTCTGCGCGGTGCCAAAATTTAGTGCGCACACCCACACACTAACATTTTTCCACGCAGTGCAAAAATTTAGTGCGCACACCCGCACACCAAAATTTTTCTGCGCGGTGCCAAAATTTAGTGTGCACACCCTCACACCAACATTTTTTCACACAGTGCCAAAATTTAGTGCGCGCACCCACACACCAACATTTTTTTGCGTGGTGCCAAAATTTAGTGCGCACACCAAAAATTTTCCGCGCAATGCCAAAATTTAGTGCATGCACCTGCACACCAACATTTTTCTGTGCGGTGCCCAATTTTTACATAACACAAGTTTTTTTACTGTGCATCATGCATTTTTAGTGTGCCCACCTGCACACATTCATTTTTATGCACATCAATTCCTCGTGAATTCTATTGCATAAATTAGGGATTTTTTTTTTCTAAATTTTTCCCCAATTTACCATAGACATTCCGCAACTATGAAATTTCTCAATTTCACCCCAATAACACCAATTCAACCTCTGTAACAACAAATCGTTGTGGGTCGACATTTATGGAACAAATTTTTCCCAAACTCAATTCATGAATTGAGAATTTTAATTACAAATATCACTCCATCTGTCATGGCTTCACTGTAACTTCAAATTCGACCAATTCCAGGTCGAATTTTCTAGAATAGATAGTAAATCAGGAATATCTCACCACTTGGCCAAATTTCTCAATTTTCCCATGAATTTAACAACATAAATTGGGGCTTTTTCCCAATTCTGCACAATTGTTGTTACTTTTTACCATGAACGCTCTGCAACTCGAAATTTGGCCACTTTGAAATAACTCTGTGAAATTTCACTTCAACTCAACTTGCTCGGCCCATACAGGATCAGTGTTGAAAACTGAAGCTCTGATACCATATTGTAACATCCTCGGCCACCCACACTGGGGCATGGTACTCAAGATAACGCTTTTGTTCTCTCTGTGGAACATACTGTAACATACCCAACATCTAATTGAGCTAAGCCACATAAATTTTTCGAACTGCATGCAAATAAAATATATACACACAAAACTCTTTTGGAAATATATATATAAAACGTAAACAGACAAATACATCTGTAAACGCACAGATTCACACTGAAATAACATTAAATGTATACATACAACATAGACAAGAAATACCCATAAATATACAGACAGTTATAACCACACATAGGATAAAGCCATAAAAATAAACACATAAATAATAATGGAACATGTAAATTTATCACACAATTGACACTCGTATTGGTAATAATATCACCAACTGTGTGCAGACCTTCTACAAACCTCCCAACCTTATACCACACTGCTCATCACTCTCAGCAGTGGATCACCCCCGAGTTGGGACTAAACTCCACCTGGGTAAAGGGATTCCTAACCAGGCTAATGTTCATAGACAATAAGAAATACTCCATCACAGGTGCCAACTCGAACTAACAGCCTACAACCTTTCATTCCCAACATACCTGTCCCACCCCAGGAAGTGTGCCCCTTCTTTTCTCAACAGTCCTTTGGCTACCCCACTTCCATTCCGGGCTTCAACAACAGGCCATACAGGAAGTCTCAGAGCCCTGTAGTTGCAATTTAACACCTTTAGGAAATCAATTCCCAACAATTCTCTCACCCAGAGAGGAATTTCTCATGGGCTTGACAACCCGCCTCTTCAATATCCCAGGGGCCTGACAACCCACTTCTTCATTCCATCTCCCAAGCTAACCAGCTACACAAACAAGTATGGCTATGGATACAGGTTCAAGTACAATGACATGAAGGTACGAAAGATAGCTCAATGAGTGTGTGAGTGCTCTTGGATGATTGAATGGATGACTGAATGATGGAGGAATGATGGAAAGAATCTGATAGGAAATGAACTAAGTCCAAACAATATGTATGCATATCCCCAACTTTACACTTGTCATGTTGGGAGCTACTTTGGCCCACTTGTCCCCATCTTTAGAACTTAGGATAAAATATTAATATAATATTCCTTTTTGGCTTAAGCTCCCTGTCTTAGCCCCTTTTCCTTAACTTTTAGCCCTCCCTTTCCCTAACTAGTGGATTTCAGTCCCCCATACTCTTTTATCGTGGTCGGTCTGTGCGCAATGATGTATTTTATATTAATGATGAGACATATACAAAAATAGGTGCATTGGCCTTTAACATCTAGGCTCTCTAGCCTAATCAAAACATAAGCATACTAGCTCATAATAACAGGCTCACCAACCTATAAAACACATCATATACACAAAGGCTCCCTGGCCTCACAATCGTGTGCACTTAAGTTGTTGCGTGCAGTATCCTGGAATGTGCACACTTCCTCAGTTTACTGCGCAGTACATGCGTGCACTATGCCATGAAAGGTGCATACAAAATGGTATCAAACAACTCACTAGCTTAAGTACATTTGCATTTACATTTACAATTGGGTTCGGCCTAGGGATATTATAGTTTGAGTTGTCCTTTCACGCACTTGTCTTCTACTCACATTGTAGAAACATGTCCATCCTGTAGCAACACTCCATCTCTTACACTGCCACACTCTGCAGTATTCATTTGATCTAAACCACTGTTGTTACTTCTCACAACTTGTCTCATTTTTCTGCTATTTATTTCCTACAACACTTAATCATTGTTGTAACAGCTCTGTAGTCATCTTCGTCATGTCATCCATAGGATGACCGAGATGCTCCTACATCAATAGTGAAATTTCAAACATTCAAGATGAGATGTCAGTGTTATTCTTTGTTACTAAGCATTGGTGCATATATTATATTAAAAGCACTGATGTGTGCATTATATTTAAAGAACCAATGCACATTATAAACATGTGCACCATAAAATGTTGAAGTAATAAATATAGTCACACGTTATATCATTTAAGGAATGATTTTTTTCTCAATATTTGGCATCGGTGCTTAAATATAATTAATCAGTACCTGTACATATAGACCCTTAACACACACTAATTTCTATATTATGACACACCATTTAGTGAGTTCATAAGAATACAATGCACTAATATGTATATATTCTATTTAATTGTATTTTTTACAAATTTTCAATGAACTATCTCAAAATCAAATATTTTTAATAATAATATTGTTTTTAATATTTTTGTGATTGCATTAATGTGTTATCCAACGGATTACACCTCTATTATTTGTAACAATGTAAATCATTCATATAATAATTAATCAACAACACAACATTTTACAACATTCGACACCATAGAAACTAGTGTTTCATAAACAATACACCTTCTTTTAAAGCCATGTTGCATGTCGTCTCTAAAAATATCTTATGTTTGTTCCACTCCATGCTTTGTTTCCTGCATATTTAATATGCCATGACAAAGCACACTCGATATAATTAATATAAAGGTTTCTTGTTGTTCCATTAATTATAAAACGAGGGAAGTTAAACAACATAGCTACTTGCAATTTGTTCAATTAAACCTTGATACTTGAACATATACTCACAACCCATACTTAACCCAATGTCGATCAATTATTCGATTGACTCTTCTTTGTATGTTAGAACCTATTAGAAGACATCCATGGATGAGTGTAAATTAATTATTTAAATATGAAGATCACAACAAATATGAAATTTTAAGTAATGTTGAAAACGTAAGTACTCACAAACTTTACAATCAACCATTTTGTTCCTCGTTGTCTTGTCTTATGGGTTGAATGGGTTCCATTTTTTTTCTTTTCTGCAAAAAAAAATTAAAAATTAGTGTTTATTGCAATAATTAAATTCGATGTACATAAAAGAATAAATCAATGATTACATAACTCTGATGCACGTTGTTGTTGGGATGGCTCCTCCTGCAATGTAATTATGTCCATTTATTTTACCATCTCCTTGTACACTTTTTTGGACATCCCTACAAGCATGTATTGATTTTCCCCTCATTTGTCCCTCAAAATGTTCATAATCTCCCTGGAAAAAAGACAAGCTTGGAATCATCAGATATAAAAATTAGGTTTTTTACAACAAAAGATATCGGTGTGTATAGTAAATAAGTACGCACCAGTGTGTATATTAAATAAGTACGCCCCATTGTGTTACACATATGTATATGCACCGATGCATTACACATGTATATGCACCATTATATGATAGTAGTGCACTTACGAAATCGAAAACATTTTACAAAATATTGTATTCACGTGGTGTTTTATAAATTCATAAATGCATCGATGAATACGTACTGTTAATTATGCACCATTGACCGTCGACCCATGAACAAATTTAAAACATGACATTTTCCACATAAAAAAAAATATTACTTCCATTTTAAATTAAGTGGTGTTTTTTTATTTGATAACATGCACCGATGCTCTTTATATGTAAAATGTGCACCATTGACAATGAAGGCATTTTCCAAAAAATATTATTTTTATTTCAAATTTAGCGGTGCATTTGACATGAATATGGGCACTAGTGCTCTATACTGGTATAATGTGCACCACGAACCACAAAGACATTTTTGAGAAAAAAAACCTACAATGCCAGGTCGGTTTGGAATCCAATGCAATCAATGGTCCCATTGCAATGGATACCAAACACCCCATACATAAGTAAACAAACCCTATAAAAATATATTGCTTAACAAAATTCGTTGTGAATATAGATAGGGAAAGCAAGAGAAAGAACAAGGATTTAAGGAATCCAATACCGAAGGTAGCTATGAAACCCTTTTATATTTTTGGGAATGCACTGAAAATTGCTTGAATCAAACGAGGGAAAGATTAATATGATCAATAGAATGAAATCATATACCTGGAATTTCTCCCCTGTATATTCGTAAGTGACCTATGATGATTTCTTTCAAATTTGGCTCTTCAAAAACATCCACCCACTCCAAATACTTTGCTAGTAAATCTCTCTTGCATGAATCTCCCCTTTAAATTTTGGCAAAAGAATGAAAGAATGAATACGATTTTCATTTAGAAACACATACATTTAGAAAAACTAAATTTCTCGCTCATTTATTTGTTGTATTTTTTGGTGTATATGATAAAACTATGTGTTTTTTGTTTTTGTAACTTTTTTTTTTTCTAGTGTGCTATACATTAATAAATGCACCAATGTGTTATATATTAATAATCGCACTGGTGCGGTTTATATGAAAATCTCATTGACAAATAAATTCTAATGTGAACAATTGCATATAAACGAATGCGTTATTTTTTTGTAACTTTGTTAGTTGGTGCGCTAGCACTGTTTGTAAGTAATAACACACTGGCAAACAATTTAATTAAAATAATGCAAATACAAACCTTCACATTAAGAATTTGCGGAGTTTTTTCTTTGTGGAGGCTGTAACGGAGGCCACTCTTCGGTGCTTATCACAACTCATCGCATTGATGTGGTTGTTGTATGGATATGCACTGGGGCATCATAATATATTAGGTGCACCATTAACTTTTAAAATTCATTCATTTCTTTTTTGAAGTTATATTGTTCTATGCTTCCCAAGATGATGGTTTTGGTTCAAATGCAAGAAACAAAATTGCAATATTAAATGGCTAATTCTTCAGATTCTAGTTCATTCCATCTCATTTCATGTAACCCTACCACCAATAGGCTGACCATGCTACTTCAAATCACACTTGAAGAACTGATTTCAAATTCTAATAACAATTACTTAATAAAGAAGCATGAAAGAAATGCAATAATCAAGATTCATGCTAGACTTAGAAATAATGTTTAAACATGACATGCACGACAATAACCAACAAGCATGCATATTATAAATACATATCTCAAATATAATAATTAATACACAATAGAAATAAATAAACAAACAAAGGAAACCATGACAGAGAGCACTTATCTTAAACAAAACCAATCATCAACTGGTTGCATACCAAGGATGTTCCACCCATCATTAAATAATGTTGTTCTAAGTCTTAATAGTAGGTCACCCCCGAGCCAGGGCTATGAATCCATAAGGATGGGTTCCAGAGCAACACTCATCTTTCCAAACCAGTCAACACTGAAGCTCTCATAGATTTCTCAACACACAACAATCCAAAGTACATTAGCTCTCTTCTCTCCAGCCTGCACCACCCAAAGACAATGAACCCCCTTCACTGCCACACAGTCCCTCAGGTTGTCCACTTATTTCTAGGGCTCCATTGCATTTGGTCAAGTATCCATGCTAGGACTCTCAGGATTTGAAGCTATGAACAAGGTTTAACACATGTCAATGCATCTTAGGAATACATGCACCAATTCATGGCTAGAATACACTGATAATTACTACAGCCAACAAAACAATGACTTCTTTCCTCAACAATTCATCCCCATGTCCCAAGAAAGAACAAGAATGAATGAATGGACCAAATGATAGAGTGAAAGAGTGAATGGAGAAGAACCCCCAAACAAACCACAAGAGGTGTTTATATATTTACTAGGAAATCAAGAACCACATGGCCTTTCATCCATGAAGCTCATGTAACCACTTTTATCAATTAAAACCAAGATGGGTAAATAAAATATAATAAAAATACTTAGCCCCTTTATCCCCCTCTCTCGTGGAATCATAGCCCCCTATAACTCTTTTCCTTGTCTGTCTTGCAGTCAATGATCTATTTTATTATTTACAATGTTCAAAGTATTACATTTCCTAGGAAATTTGACCCCTTTTAATTGTTCAGGAACTTTGTCCTTTCATTGAATAAACAAAATAAATGATTAATATGGGGACTCAAAACTGGGGTATTACACTACATGTCCTTAAAGTTATCCCCTGTCGATTGCAGTAAGTCTAGATTTTATTTATAACTCATTTATCTTATTAAATTTATGTTATGTATGCAGGTGTTGTTGAATAATTGTTCATTGAATTTTGCAGGATCAAGATTTAGGCTCGAGTTCAGATGCACAAGATATTCTAGTAGTCCCAAAATTTCACAAGCTCTTATCAAGAGAAAAATATCTCAAGCATATGTTTTATGAAAAATGGACAGCTACTTTACCCTACCAATCACAACATGCCATATTCCATCAATCAATTTGGGTCAACAATATTACACGATGAATTGGATCTCTTTTATGTAGACATCCCTTGGGGCATAAGAAAAAGATGATTGAGTAATTGTGTTTTTGGATTTTCAATGGAACTAACGTAAATGTTTTGCTTAATTCAACATTTGTTTTATAAAATGGTTGGTTGCATGTTTATTATTGGGAAAAAATGTTATGCTTCTGATAAATGTTTGGTATAATGTTTGAACATATTAAATGTATTGTGTTACTAATAATATCGATGTAATGTTCAATATTTTTACAATCAAGATTTTGACAATGAACGACATGTCTACCATCTATCGTTGCACCCCAATTCAATGTCAAGTCACTATCTTGTTTTTAAACAAGCACAACTTAGAGAGGAAGCATACTAAGAATGGTTGAATCAACCACCTATTCAGTTCCCACTACGTCTCGAGTCACCAATTCAAAACCTCTACAATAACACTAGTTCGTCACATGTTGGGGACAAAGGCAATGATGTAGAGATTGGTATGGATGACTTTTACGAGATACCCAAGCCATGGAGGGAATGTTGTTACATGAATTCTAGCAAAATGAAATAGGGGATGACGTTGATGTCGTATATACCTTCTTCAAAAGCCTGAAATATGCTTCCACCACTCCTCTCTTTGGTCGAAAAGGGTCAAGGTCTACCCAAATAGGGACAAATATGTTATTGTACAACTTAAAAGCAATGTATGTTATGTCAGACATGTGTTTCTTGACACTTTTGAGGTAACTAACCATTAATTCCCATAATTTTTTAAGGAATCTTGTCACACAATGAAGGAAGAAAATCATTGATTTTATTCATGCTTAGTGACATAGTACATTTATATTTCCCACTGATTATAGGTTACTCAAAGATAAGTCACTTCCGAGTGATAATGTCTTACTCGATAGCTATGTAGAGACAAAGAAAATGTTGAAAATGTTGGGTGTTGAGTACATATCATACCACACATGTTCGAATGATTGTATTCTATACATAACCAAATATGCAGACAAAGAGATTGTCCAAAATGTGGGAATGATAGGTACCATAAATAAAAAAACAAGGGTAAGTCACATGTTCCTCCTCATAATATATTGAGGCACATGCCTATAATTCAAAGGATTCAAAGGCTCTTTTGTTGCAAACAATTAGCCGTGTTCCAGGGGTTGCATGCTTCACATAGAACTGAGCCAAGAGTTATGTGAATCCCAACAGATTCAATAGACATAAAACATATAGAAGATACATGGCACAATAAATTCAAGGATGAAGTATGGAGCCTACACTTGAGCATAGCCATAGATGGAGTTAACCCATATTCCCTCCAAAACACCAATTATTCTATTTGTCTAGTGGTAGTGATGATCAATAACAATACCCCCCCATGGTTTTCCATGAATAATGAACATCTAATGTTGGCTCTTATAGTCCTAAGTAGAAGACAAGTGAAGATTATGGATGTCTACCTCCAACCACTAATCGATGAATTTAGGAAATTATGGGAAGGGATACATGTATATGATGTATCAAGACCCATCCCAATGGATAGGTCTTTTACATTGTATGGCATATGTGCGTGCACCATGCACAATTATCCAGGACTAGAATTTTTATTTGGTAAGCATGTTGATTGATTTGTTAATATCTATAATGTTATTTGACATACTTAATTTGGTGCAACTATATTTTTGACACTAACATGCTTTATACACTAACATCATAGGTCTTGTAACAAAAGGATATCATGGATGTAAATGTTGTGGACCTTCTATAAAGACTAGGTGGTCCAACCAGCTATGAAATCCAGTGTACGACTGGTCAAGGGTATTCCTCCCAAAGACCACCCTTATAGAAGAGTTTCATATGCCTTCAATGGTAAACCAGAGAGAACCCAGAGACCTAAAATAATGACATCGACAGATTGGATTAGGGAATACAATACATAGAAGAACGAAATGACATACCTGTTTGATTCAAGTGGAGGACCTATGTTTGATGATCCTGAATTTTTTGACACTATGTTGAGAAATTACCATTGGGATGAAAAGGAAATTTGTATTTTATGAGCTTCAATATTGGGAGCATCTTACAATTGGCCACTTACTAGATCCCATGCATATATTAAAAAATGTTTCATCTTCCTTATGGAGGCACATATCATAGAATAAAAGAAACACATTAGTTGTTAGGAGAGATCCTATTGCTTCAAATACTAAAAAGAGACATTGGCCAAGAAAAGAAACTAGGGGAGAGGTTGGTCCCTCTTGGTTTTTTAAAGAAAGCGATGTCCCATGGATTTTGAAGAAAGATGATCTTTATATGGTGAAGGATGTTATACTAAGTGTGAAGGAACCTTCTTTATATGGTTTGACTCTTCGACGTTGCTTCACTATAGAAGGGAATTTATCAGGGTTGAAATCACATGACCATCTAAACCTTCTAAGAGTATGTATGTCAAATACATGATTATTCTTCTATATTGTTGGTAAAAATATGCTATGCACTCACATTTTTTTGGAAATTAATGATGTGTGTGTTTATTTTGTACTATAATTATCCTTTGCTCGTACATGGTTGTGTGAACCATGGCATCCACTAGGACCTATGACGTGACATATAAAAATTATTTGTATTTGTACATGGGATCACATCAAAGGATATTCATATGGCTAGCATTCCACGGTGGCATTGAGAGCTATCTGAGATTGTTTGAAGGAACTACTCACGAGTTTATGAACTTGAAAGTCCATCTTCTAATTCACCTACCTGATGAGGTTGAATTAGCTGGGGTGATCTCATGTTGTTGGATTTTCTTCTTAGAGAGGTACATGAAAAAATTGAAGGGGTTTGTTTGACAAAGGAAAAAACTAGAGGGATATATGGAAGAGGGGTACAAAGTACATGAGTCATTCTATTATTCTAGTGAGTACATCAAGAAAATTGATGACACACGAGGGGAGGTGGTTTGGGATGACCAATGGGATGAGGAAAAAGGGAAGGGGAACTACTTCAAATAAATTTAAAAGGTGCTTGATAAAGAGTAAGTCGTTGATATTTTGTCAAATTTATACAGACAAACTATTTACATTGAAGTTGATAATATATATTTGATCGCATACTATTCGTTTTCAATTCGTGTATACATAAATGAATTTAGAAATTGATGCCATCAATAAATTTGTTCTTTAGAACACAAAGACAACACAACCATGGGTCATATTGTATTAATAGAAAAGATGGAAATGGGACAGTGACAAGAAATCATTCAGATGGTTGAATGGTAGAATCATGCCTTATCCCGACTATTTAAAAGAAAATATGCAAAAATATGGCTCAACAGTTGGGTGGCTGACCAAATACAAGAGAAATATGTATTGTCTGGTTGTAACCCACATGGAGAACATTTGGATGCACTAAACATAGGGATCGTGTGAAACAACTCTGTAATAACATCTTTGAGTATCACATTCAATATATAATATTGCGCATTTGAAATGTAACATGTATTATGTGTTTATTAATGCTTGGGTTATTAGACATATGACATCGTCCTTTGTTCTCATTTTTATAGGTGAATTTGTTTTCACGTATGTGGGCATATGGACATCATTTTCACATTGAGTATGCTAAAGATCAACACATCACACAATATTGTGGAGTGGAGGTCAAGTTCTACCGATCTAGTCTTGCTAGCCACCGCGATCAAAACCTAATAGAGGGGAAGTTAGGTTACATTGGAAAGATACAAGAGATCATGCAAGTGGACTTCTCATCTTTTCAATGTGTTATTTTTAGTTACAAGTGGTGGGATACCTGGAGAAATGTAAAGGAAGATCGTGGTAGTGGGATAATATGTATAACTTAAAAAAAAATATGGGTTGAAACTAAGGAGCCTTATGTTTTCCCAAAACATTGCAACCAATTGTTTATTTACCTAGGTGTGTTGGATGGGGATTGGTGGTTTGTACTAAGACATGATTTGAGATCTAAACATATTTTTGAGAACAACAATGTTATAATTCTAAGCAGGGAAGATAATCAGGGTGATGGCAATGAAAAATGACATGTAAATGCTTTGTTTCAACATTTATTTTATGGACGTGTCATTTTGTTATGGGTATCTATAATTACCAATTATGTTTTTTTCTTCTTCATTTTATAATGTTGGATATGAAAAGTTAACAACCATTTACTAGCACCATATTGAAAATGCATTAAATACTAAAAACATAAGATGTGGTTTTGATATATTTTTATTGTCATATTTGTTGTTTCTTATAACAAATTTATGTTGTATTGTATTAACATATGTTTATGTTAACCTTTGAATTACTAAACATTATTTGAGATATCACAAAGTTGTGACGTATTAGTATAGTACATTAGTAAATATTTATTTTAAAATATATTTTATTAAAAAAATGATTAGGAGATTAGCATGCATAGTTAGAGAAAGATAGGAGAAGAGAGGTAAAGAGAAAACTTGGATATAAATTGTTACCATGAAAACCAAAGATTGAAAAAAAAGATTGAAATTCATTATTATTAATGAATTCATTTTTATATTTAATAATTTAAATTTAATTAATTATAATTTTTAAATAATAAAAATTATTGAATATAACTATTATAAATTTAATGAACATTGCAACTATTATAACTTTATTATTAAAATAGATAAAAAATTAAAATATGAGTAATTATTCAAATTAATTTTTTCATGTATTAATTAAATCTAATATTTGTATACATTTTAATACAAAATTAGCTAAATACATTACTTAGTATATTTTTTAATAAAATATTCGACTAATACATATATATTTTTTTAATAGAAGATTCATAAAATTATTAATACATTAAAAAAATTGTATATTTAACTAATGCTTACATACTTTTTAATAAAAGTTTCATAAAATTATTAAAAAATTAGTATATTTTTTAATAAAATATTTAACTAATGCTACTTTTTTAATAAAAGTTTCATAAAATTATTAAAAAATTAGTATATTTTTTAATAAAATATTTAACTAATGCTACTTTTTTAATAAAAGTTTCATAAAATTATTAAAAAATTAGTATATTTTTTAATAAAATATTTAACTAATACTTACATACTTTACATATTTTTTAATAGAAGATTCATAAAATTATTAATACATTAAAAAAATTGTGAAACCTTTTCATGGAAAGGTAGAGATAAAAATTTATTATTATTCTTTATAGTTAATATTTTAAATTTAATATATTATAAAAGATGGATAATATAAATTAGTAAACTGGAAAATAATAATAATTGTGATTTTAGTAAATAATTGTATTATAACTTTGATTTATAATCTTTGAATAAAAAAACAAAAAACATTATTATTAGTGAATAATTATATTATAATGTTATTATTACAATATATGAAAAATATATAATTGTTCAAATTATTATCATTTCACTCATCATATTTAAGTATTTTTGTTTCTAAATGCATTTAATCAACATATTGTATATTGTTGGATAACAAACAATTTACTTTGAAAAGTTAAACATTATATGACATCAATAAGTAATTGTTTCCTAAAAGACTTTAATTACATGTCTATCATTTCACTCATCATATTTAAGTATTTTTATTTCTAAATACATTTAATCAACATATTATATTTTGTTGGATAACAAACAATTCACTTTAAAAAGTTAAACATTATATGGCATTAATGGGTAATTGTTTCCCAAAAGACTTTAATTACATACCTATTTATTGCACATGCATTATGAAACACATGGAGGATATTTAAAATTCAAGTTTCTAGATGGAAATGTGTTTTTTCACTTACATGTAGTTAG